>JAANYP010007354.1:0-15404 GCA_020465985.1 Centrapalus pauciflorus | reverse complement strand
TCACCAAGAGTGCGATAAATCTCTTTCAGAATTATTATCTCAACATTGAAGTCGTCTCGTCCAAGATCCCCTCCAAGATAGGCTTGGATTTGTGCAGGAATCTGTTGGCTTACATGGCGACTTTGTTGTGCAGATTGGCACAAGAGTCAAACTATCTTTTGAACGCTTGGCATGCTTTAATAATCTGTTTCCTTCTTTTCTTCCAGTAAAAATAAGTGTGAGTGGGTTTTAATAATCATAGCTCAGTGTTCCAACTATAGAAACTGTCAGTTTACTGGATTCGTTTTGAAGATCAGCTTTAAGCTGAGAGATTTCAGAATTCAGTTACAGCATATGCTTCTGCAAATCGCAGCTTGGAGTCAACACATCTATTCAAAACATTTAACTTTTTTCGTTCAGAACGGTAAGCCCATAAAAATTTGTACCTCTACTAATCATAGTGGATTCCAGTTTCTCTAGCTGCGAAGCGCTTCAGCTTTCAGCCATATCCCCTGTGAAACTGCTGTTGAGTGGACATTAGTGTTGGCCTCAGACCAGTTGTATCTTCTTCATCAGTCAATGATGAATCAAGATTCCTCCCCAGTCACATGTTCTGCCATAAGTCCCTCTTTTGGCGGGATTGGGAGACACTGGTTTTTTCCAATTTCCTCAGCTTCGCCATGGCCTAAGGTAACTCTTAACACCTATAGCCTATCTCCTTGTTAGTCTTTGTTGGGTTTGGGATGACTGACCACAGCTTTTGACACACGTCCAGCAGCATGTGACCAAGTTTTCCCACCTGTGAAGCACTCCAGCTCCTTGGATTGTCAATTCCCTTCTTTTGTGCCAGCACTGTGAAACCTCTTGCCAGAGTTTTTTCAAACACTTTTCTGTTGAACCTTTGACAAGCAGCACCGCTATCATTTGTCATGCATCTTGTCAGCTACGATTGGCAGCACTTCTCGTCTGACCACCTCCTCCTTTTCAATCCTTCTGTTGATCATCCGTTTGAATGACACAATCCAATGTCACCTGATTTACAGGCTGTCTCACATTAGCCACAAAGGCGGCACCCTCATCTGGCTTTCGCAAGCATTCTCTTTTGTTGCCTTGACTGTTCATCCATTCAGTCAGGGATCCTACCAGACTGTGACCAGAGGTCCCATCACTTTCTGACACGTTACCATTAGTTCCATAAGACTTGGTTGAAAAGTAGTTCCACTCTTCAGGTGAAATTGTCCAGAAACTTATTCACCACGGTAAGGACTGTCCTTGGTGATCCCAACAGCTTGAGATCATCTCACTAGAGCATAAACCTGGTGTAGGTTTCAGTGAGAGTCTCCCTTTGGTTTAGCAAAGAAGAGTACATACAGTCTAACCAGATTGTTGATCCTGGTTGGTCCATGTGATTGGTGGGTCCGATCATAGACTAAGCGACAAGTATCGCGCACATACTGCGCCTTTCTGGTGCTTTCATCTTTCTCCCTGCTTGAAACACATCACAGGAAGAGAAACTGACAGGTTTTTGCTTCTGGCCTCTGCATCCGAGCCCACCCTTTTGGTCTTCATCGGAGCATTCGCTATCTTTAGCTTGCTATCAAATGGTCCCACATGATCTCAGGCGATCAGGCTCCTGGTCACTAATCACCTGTCGATTATTGTTAGTAACATGGAGTGTGGCAACACACTAGCGGTATGGCAGCCTACGGAGCATTAAACGCAAGGAAGCTCTCCTCTGTCGCTGGCAGTTTGGACATCCAGATTCTCCAAATGTGAGTCACATTACTGCACTCCCAACCGAGAATTTTGATGAGAAAATTTGGGAGGTTTTGCCCATGAGATGCCATTGGTCATAGTAAGAAGAATCTTGCAGCACGTGATGGTATCTCTAACGGATGGACAGCGGTTTGTGGAGCATGCAGTGAGATCTCAGAATGACACTACACTCTAAACCTGCCTGATACCAGTTATAGGTTCCGCAGCGGTTCCCTAACAGTAATGTTATTTAGTTCAAGCTGTCGAGGAGGGGTGTGCATTATACATTGCGCAATTTTAAAAACTACCACTCATCGTCAATATGCAATGTGTATGGATCGACAATAAGTTTGTTACATTTCAAACACAAAGATGGGAACGGATATTAAAGTACGTGAGAGTGACTAAAGATCAAAAGGATAGTGTACATAGTCTGAAAGACAGACAGAAACGAGTGTTAACTAATGAAAACGCACAGAAGACGCACTCGCTGTGGTCAGAGTCAGTTCATGGGACAACTATCATGTAGGACAGCCGTAACAAAATACGAAACTGTATTACACACGCTAGGACTTGCATGCATGAAAACACAACTTGCACGCTCCAATCTCTTGGTTTTCAGCACTTAGCTCTTTCTCTCTCACACCTCGTTTCTCCTTAGACTTACCTTTTAACTCCCACTTATAGGTCTACTGACAGCTCCTTCATTGTGACCTCTGAAGTAAAAGGGAAGCTTTGGAAAAAGACAACATAACCTTTTCTGCACAGTGTTCTGAAAAGAAGACTGTTTCACATGTGAGAGACATTTGTTCTTTCTTACATTTGTCTACGTGAGCTATTGCCGTTGACTAATTTTCAGGAATGTCAACTTTGCCGTCTTTCTTCCTTGTAAAGCGCCTATTTAGCATATAAGCAAAAGGTCTGTCACCCTATTTTCAAATACCTTTTGTCTTCATGTTCAACAGACAGCGTCGCGCAGGCTGAAGCAGTTCTGTTTTCGCCACTTTGTGTTCGACTTGTAAACTGATCTTGCGCCGAAACTAAACATAGATGTACTTGAAAAGCATATTCCAATAAGTGTTTAGCCTAATTCCAAAGACACAGGTTCGTTCACAAAAACAGATAACACTTTAACATTGCCCAACGCTGCTCAACAGTGTAGCAGCAGCTGTAGGACAGTTTTGTACCAACCCTGTTCAAGACAGAGCCAGACTGACAAACTTTCTTAGTCTGCCAACACATGCAACATAGAGAACAGCTTTAGACTGATATTGCAAATCATTTTCAGGTTTCAATAAGGCATATAACAGGCCTTAAATTCAACCTTCAAATGCATCAACAGGTTTGATTATAAAATCTCCCCCTCAGATGTAGAACAGGTTTGACTGAGGCCTTTTTGTGCCTAACAATATTCAATTACTCAATTCAATTGCATTCCATTTCATGAGTAATAAAACTTAAGTTAAAATTAATCATGTAATTTCATGAACCTAGGTTACATGCAGATATTAAATTCAATTCAATTGCATTCCATTCAATGAGTAATAAAACTTAGGTTAAAATTAATCATGTAATTTAATGAACCTAGGTTACATGCAGATATTCAATTCAATTCAGTTGCATTCCATTTCATGATTAATAAAACATAGGTTAAAATTAATTATCTAATTTCATGAACCTAGATTACATGCAGATATTCATTTACTCAATTCAATTGCATTCCTTTCCATGATTAATAAAACTTAGGTTAAAACTAATCATGTAATTTCATGAACCAAGGTTGCATGAAGATATTCAATTCAATTCAATTGCATTCCGTTTCATGAGTAATAAATCTTAGGTTAAAATTAATCACGTAATTTCATGAACCTAGGTTACATCCAGATATTCAATTCAATCAATTCAATTGCATTCCATTTCATGAGTAATAATAAAACTTAGGTTAAGATTATTCATGTAATTTCATGAACCTAGGTTACATGCAGATATTCAATTCAATTGCATTCTATTCCATGAGTAACAAAACTTAGGTTAAAATTAATCATGTAATTTCATGAACCTAGGTTACATGCAGATATTCAATTCAATTCAATTGCATTCAATTTCATGAGCAATAAAACGTATGTTAAAATTAATCATGTAATTTCATGAATCTAGGTTACATGCAGATATTCAATTCAATTCAATTGCATTCCATTTCATGAGTAATAAAACTTATGTTAAAATTAATCATGTAATTCATGAACCTAGGTTACATGCTGATATTCAATTCAATTCAATTGCACTCCATTCCATGAGTAATAAAACTTAGGTTAAAATTAATCATGTAATTTCATGAACCTAGATTACATGCAGATATTCAATTCAATTCAATTCAATGGCATTCCATTCCATGAGTAATAAAACTTAGGTTAAAATTAATTATGTAATTTCATGAACCTCGATTACATGCAGATATTCAATTACTCAATTCAATTGCATTCCATTTTATGAGTAATAAAACTTAGGTTAAAATTAACCATGTAATTCCATGAACCTAGGTTATATGCAGATATTCAATTACTCAATTCAATTGCATTCCATTTCATGTGTAATAAAACTTAGGTTAAAATTAATCATGTAATTTCATGAACCTAGGTTACATGCAGATATTAAATTTAATTCAATTGCATTCCATTCCTAGAGTAATAAAACTTAGGTTAAAATTAATCATGTAATTTCATGAACCTAGGTTACATGCAGATATTCAATTCAATTCAATTGCATTCCATTTCATGATTAATAAAACTTAGGTTAAAATTAATCATGTAATTTCATGAACTTAGGTTACATATAGATATTCAATTCAATTCAATTCAATGGCATTCCATTCCATGTTTAATAAAACTTAGGTTAAAATTAATTATGTAATTCCATGAACCTAGGTTACATGCAGATATTCAATTACTCAATTCAATTGCATTCCATTTCATGTGTAATAAAAGTTAGGTTAAAATTAATCATGTAATTTCATGAACCTAGGTTACATGCAGATATTCAATTCAATTCAATTGCATTCTATTTCATGAGTAATAAAACTTATGTTAAAATTAATCATGTAATTCATGAACCTAGGTTACATGCTGATATTCAATTGAATTCAATTGCACTCCATTCCATGAGTAATAAAACTTAGGTTAAAATTAATCATTTAATTTCATGAACCTAGGTTACATGCAGATATTCAATTCAATTCAATTGCATCCCATTTCATGATTAATACAACTTAGGTTAAAATTAATCATGTAATTTCATAAACTAGATTACATGCAGATATTCAATTACACAATTCAATTGCATTCCTTTCCATGAGTTATAAAACTTAGGTTAAAATTAATCATGTAATTTCATGAACCTAGGTTACATGAATATATTCAATTCAATTCAATTGCATTCCGTTTCATGAGTAATAAAACTTAGGTTAAAATTAATCATGTAATTTCATGAACCTAGGTTACATGCAGATATTCAATTCAATTCAATCCAATGGCATTCCATTCCATGTTTAATAAAACTTAGGTTAAAATTAATTATGTAATTTCATGAACCTAGATTACATGCAGATATTCAATTACTCAATTCAATTGCATTCCATTTCATGAGTAATAAAACTTAGGTTAAAACTAATCATGTAATTCCATGAACCTAGGTTACATGCAGATATTCAATTACTCAATTCAATTGCATTCCATTTCATGTGTAATAAAAATTAGGTTAAAATTAATCATGTAATTTCATGAACCTAGGTTACATGCAGATATTCAATTCAATTCAATTGCATTCCATTTCATGAGTAATAAAACTTATGTTAAAATTAATCATGTAATTCATGAACCTAGTTTACATGCTGATATTCAATTCAATTCAATTGCACTCCATTCCATGAGTCATAAAACTTAGGTTAAAATTAATCATGTAATTTCATGAACCTAGGTTACAAGCAGATATTCAATTCAATTCAATTGCATCCCATTTCATGATTAATACAACTTAGGTTAAAATTAATCATGTAATTTCATGAAACTAGATTACATGCAGATATTCAATTACTCAATTCAATTGCATTCTTTCCATGAGTAATAAAACTTAGGTTAAAATTAATCATGTAATTTCATGAACCTTGGTTACATTAAGATATTCAATTCAATTCAATTGCATTCCGTTTCATGAGTAATAAAACTTAAGTTAAAATTAATCATGTAATTTCATGAACCTAGGTTACATGCAGATATTCATTTCAATTCAATTTAATGGCATTTCATTCCATGTTTAATAAAACTAAGGTTAAAATTAATTATGTAATTTCATGAACCTAATTACATGCAGATATTCAATTACTCAATTCAATTGCATTCCATTTCATGAGTAATAAAACTTAGGTTAAAATTACTCATGTAATTGCAGATATTCAATTACTCAATTCAATTGCATTCCATTTCATGTGTAATAAAAGTTAGGTTAAAATTAATCATGTAATTTCTTGAACCTAGGTTACATGCAGATATTCAATTCAATTTAATTTCATTCCATTTCATGAGTGATAAAACTTATGTTAAAATTAATTATGTAATTCATGAACCTAGGTTACATGCTGATATTCAATTCAATTCAATTGCACTCCATTCCATGAGTAATAAAACTTAGGTTAAAATTAATCATGTAATTTCATGAACCTAGGTTACATGCAGATATTCAATTCAATTCAATTGCATCCCATTTCATGATTAATACAACTTAGGTTAAAATTAATCATGTAATTTCATGAAACTAGATTACATGCAGATATTCAATTACTCAATTCAATTGCATTCTTTCCATGAGTAATAAAACTTAGGTTAAAATTAATTATGTAATTTCATGAACCTTGGTTACATGAAGATATTCAATTCAATTCAATTGCATTCCGTTTCATGAGTAATAAAACTTAGGTTAAAATTAATTATGTAATTCCATGAACCTAATTACATGCAGATATTCAATTACTCAAGTCAATTGCATTCCATTTCATGAGTAATAAAACTTAGGTTAAAATTACTCATGTAATTCCATGAACCTAGGTTACATGCAGATATTCAATTACTCAATTCAATTGCATTCCATTTCATGTGTAATAAAAGTTAGGTTAAAATTAATCATGTAATTTCATGAACCTAGGTTACATGCAGATATTCAATTCAATTTAATTGCATTTCATTTCATGAGTAATAAAACTTATTTTAAAATTAATTATGTAATTCATGAACCTAGGTTACATGCTGATATTCAATTCAATTCAATTGCACTCCATTCCATGAGTAATAAAACTTAGGTTAAAATTAATCATGTAATTTCATGAACCTAGGTTACATGCAGATATTCAATTCAATTCAATTGCATCCCATTTCATGATTAATACAACTTAGGTTAACATTAATCATGTTGAAGGGTTTAAACATATTTTTCACAACCTTTTAGCGCAACGGAAATAAAACCGTTTAAACCATCCTGGACCGTCTCGTATTAACATAAAACATAATCAAACATAGAGAGTTTAGTAATCGTACCAGATTGCGCCATTGCAATGAGACAATCACACAGAAAAGCTGTAGGTGATCCACACACGCTTCACCGTTGAACCGCGACGCTAGATATCGCAATGATACGATCGAAAAACGAACCCCGTGAGGGTTGCTATGTTCGGCCGAGAAAGAGCTAGAGAGGGGGGCCGTTTTTTCTTTTCTTCCCAAAAACCACCTCACTAGGGTTTAACTCTTAAACCCTATTTATAAACCCTTATGTTATAGATAATTCCTCATATTAACTAAATAAATAATTCTAATAATTATCTATTAGTTTATTAGCATTTATCTATAAAGGAAAAATTATAAATATTATCTAATAACATTTATAATTATCCTAAAAATATATCCTTTCATAATATCAAATATTACTAATAGGTCCCTCGACTTTCGATCTACTTAATCATCCATTAAGCACTAAATGGTTCGGTGGTGCACGAATGTGTGACCCTATAGTGACCTATGACACTGGATATGAATTTAATTGATGTTGAGCACACAAAAACTTTCAGTCTCCCACTTGTGCAAGACAACAATTTATATTCATTGGCCCAAGGAGGTCCCTAGCCAGACACTTGGGGTAACCAGATCATAAGCGCTCTTATATTCCGAGCGATATTCTCACAAAACGAACGCCTTAAGGAGAATACAAGGCTTAGTCCTTTTGCAACGCGACATTTCAATTAAGCATGGGGCATGGAGCAAAATCAGTCTCGCCACACTTAGATTCTGTTTCTCGACCTTCTGATTTCAACTGATCTTCAACAGACATAGCTTGAACACATCATAGCTAATCCGAGCGTGGCCACGCGTTTATATCAGTTTCAATCACCGAGGGGCCCAGAAATATCTCTTTCTATTTAAAGAAAGGTGCAAATCCCATTTTGACTACTTTCACCCCGCGTCATACCTCCCACTGAAACTGACCTCGAACCGTTATGACTGATCAGTTACGACCAGCGTTAGGTTAGGCCTAGGCGACAGCATTAAGTATACCGGGTATCTCAAGTATCTCAGGTAGTGAGGACAATCCTAATTGAGATGACTCATGACTAAGCTCCATGAAGTGATCTCAATGCGGGTCTTCCAATAATTGTTCGCAACAATTACTCGTGGATATTTGATGTCAATCTCCCAACGACATCACCAATGTTCCACGATAACGTTAAAACCTTATTGTGGTTCCCACGACAATAAGTAGTTATGGATTTTTAGAATGATTCCAAATCATTCATGGATTACTAAATCATGCAAAGTAGAACAACATTAAATAATTTGTGCGATCAAATCATCTCCCATAATATATCTCATAAAATCACATATTTAATGCTACTGTTCTTTAATTTGAATCAAATACTAATACAAACCACTAATCTAATGATTTTAATCCCATAGATCTACTATGACGTTCGTGCTTGATCTGGGAAAGTGGTTTGGTTAGTGGATCAGCCACATTATCATCAGTTGGAATTTTCATAATCCTGATATCATCTCTCCCACTGATCTCACGGACCACATGATACTTTCGGAGAATGTGTCTGGTCCTGTGATGTGCTCTTGGTTCCTTAGCTTGCGCAATGGCTCCAGAGTTGTCACAGTGTACTTCTACAGGCTCAGAGATACTGGTCACAACTCTTAAGTCTGTAATGAAGTTCTTTAACCAAACTGCTTCCTTTGCTGCATCTGATGCTGCAATATATTCTGCTTCTGTAGTCGAGTCAGCAACAGTGTCTTGTTTCTTGCTTTCCCAGCTCACTGCACCGCCGTTCAAAGTGAATACATAGCCTGACTGTGACTTGGAATCGTCTCTGTCTGTCTGGAAGCTTGCATCAGTGTAACACTTTACACGGAGTTCGCTATCCACATTTCCAAAGACCAAAAACACTTCTTTGGTTCTTCTTTAGTACCTAAGAATGTTTTTGACAGCCATCCAGTGATTGTCACCTGGATTCTTTTAAAATCTACTTGTGACACTTATAGCGTAAGCAACATCAGGTCTAGTGCAAAGCATGACATACATGATAGATCCAACAGCTGAACTGTATGGTATCTTATTCATCCGTTCTATATCTTTCTTCACAGTGGGACACTGTGATCTAGATAGAACTGTGCCACCTGACATTGGAACAAACCCTTTCTTGGCTTCTTCCATTGAGAATCTTCTCAAGACTCTGTCAATGTATATGCTTTGGCTAAGCCCAATAAGCCGTCTCGATCTATCTCTGTAGATCTTTATTCCTAGAATATAAACGACTTCTCCAAGATCCTTCATTTGGAAACACTTATTCAACCAACCCTTGGTTTCATTCAACATCTCGGTGTTGTTTCCAATCAGTAGTATGTCATCCACATACAGGACCAAGAAGGTTACTTTATCTTCTCTGAACTTTGTGTAGACACAGGGCTCAAATTCACTTTTGATAAAGTCAAACTCTTTAATCTTTTTGTCAAAAGTCAAATTCCAGCTGCGAGATGCTTGCTTTAAACCATATATTGATTTAAGCAGCTTACAAACCTTTTCAGGATTCTTTGGATCAACAAAACCATCAGGTTGTTCCATATAGACCTCTTCTGACAAGGCACCATTGAGGAAAGCGGTTTTGACATCCATTTGCCATATCTCATAGTCATAATATGCAGCTATGGCTAACATGATCCTAATTGATTTAAACTTGGCTACAGGTGCAAAGGTTTCATTATAGTCAATCCCCTTTGATTGTGAATATCCTTTTGCTACTAGCCTAGCTTTATAGGTTTGTACATTACCATCCATGTCCATCTTCTTTTTGAAGATCCACTTGCACCCGACTGGCTCGGTGCTTTTAGGTTTGTCAACTAAGTCCCAGACTTGGTTGTCGTACATGGATTGTATCTCTGACTTCATAGCTTCAAGCCACTTGTCTGAATCTGATTCAGCCACAGCTTCCTGATAGTTTGAGGGTTCTGGTGTTTCCCCTACTCCATCAACCAGCGAAAATCCATATCTTTCTGGTTCATGGCGTTCTCTATCAGACCTACGAAGTGTCGGTGTGTCTATATCTTCCTGAACGATTTCTCGTTGAGGTATGGGTTCGACCACGGAGTCGCTTATTTGTGTTTCTTCAACTTCTTGAAGAATTATGTCATCTCTACAGTTTTCCTTTTCTAGAAACTCCCTTTCAAGGAAAAATCCATGTCGAACAACAAACACTTTGTTTTCGGATGGATTGTTGACATAGTATCCCCTAGTTTCCTTAGGGTATCCCACAAATATGCACTTGTCAGATTTAGGGTTTAGTTTGTCTGATATAAATCTTTTGACAAACACTTCACATCACCAGATCTTCATGAAAGAAACTATGGGACTCTTCCCATACCATATCTCATACGGTGTCTTTTCCACCGCTTTGGTCGGTACCCTGTTCAGAGTAAACGCTGCTGTCTCAAGAGCGTGACCCCAGAATGAAAGTGGCAGGTTTGTACGATGCATCATCGATCTCACCATATCTAATAGTGTTCGATTTCTTCTCTCAGATACACCATTCTATTGAGGAGTGTATGGAGGAGTGAGTTGTGAAATGATTCCACAATTCTTTAGATGATCGTCAAACTCTTGGCTTAAATACTCTCTACCTCGATCTGATCGAAGTATTTTTATTGTTTTGCCAAGTTGATTTTGTACTTCATTCTGAAATTCTTTGAACTTTTCAAATGTCTCATACTTACGTCTCATCAGATACACATAGCCATAACGACTAAAGTCATCTGTGAAAGTAATGAAGTACCGGTATCCACCTCTGGCTTCATGACTAAAAGGTCCACATACATCACTATGTATGATCCCTAGTAGGTCATGTGCCCTTTCATTTCCCTTAATGAAAGGTTTCTTGGTCATTTTACCATATAAACAAGATTCACAGGTTTGATAAGAATCTTCATCGAAAGAATCAATAATTCCACTCTTATGAAGTTCTGCAATCCTTTTCTTGTTTACGTGACCAAGACGATAGTGCCACATGTAAGTTTTGTTCAATTCAGATTTGGACTTTTTACTTACATTATAGATTGCTTCATTGCTTGGATTCAATAGATTCAACATGTATAGACCATTTAGTGATTTAGCTTCAAAATAAAATACTCCTTTACGATAAGCACAAATCACTCTTTTATTATGAGAATAATTAAATCCCTGATCTATTAAAGAATCATATGAAATAATGTTCTTAATTAGTTTTGGTACATAATAACAATTATCTAGTACTAAGACTAATCCAGAAGGTAACAATAACTCGTAGGTTCCCACAGCTTCGGCACCAACACTTGATCCGTCACCGACCCGCAAGTTAATGACATCCTTTCCAAGCACTTTACTCCTTCGAAACCCCTGTAAGTGGTTACAAATATGATTACCACATCCAGTATCCAATACCCAGGAGTTATAGGAAGTATGTAAACAATCTATCATATAGATACCTGGTTCATCGACTAAATCGATTTCCATTTCGTCCACTTTCAATTCACAGTCACACGGATCAAAACATCCGCAGTATGGACAATCATAATCCCCGAGCTCGTTAATCCAGTGATCTTCTCCGACTTTTAGGAAGTCTCCGACCAGACTGTCTTCAGTTGCCTTGAGCATCTCATGCATCTCGTCAATGTTGACAGTATTGTCTTGTACACTCTCATTTACAACACCCTTGTAAAAGTCAGTTAGTGTGTCAAGAACTATGAGTTTAATCTCATATGGATCAACGATTCCATTAGCAAGCTTCAATTTACTGATGATTCTTTTAATCTTGAACATGTGTTCGTTAACTGTCTGACCATCTAACATCTTACATGACATCAACTCTTGCTTGCAATAATAGGGCATAGAGCATTTGCAGAATTGTTCCAGCTTTATCATGGCTTCATAGGCACAATTATCTCTAAACCTTTCTGACAATTCAGGTAAGGCTGAGATGACCACGAGACTCATTACATCAGATTCATACTTTAGATACTTCCTATAAGCATCTTTCTCTGCTTGAGATGCACTTAATGCAGGCTCAGTAGGAGGGGGAGAGTCAACGATGTATAGCTGTTCATCAGCATCTAGAACAATTCTAATGTGATAAAACCATTCTACGAAGTTTGGTCCAGTCAGTAATTCATCATAAATGAGCGCTCGGAAAGATTCTCTTTTTGCTTTCACTTTTGCTACAGATTTAGAATAAAAAGAAGGAAAAAAAAACAACTTTTAGTATTTGTTTCAAAAATAATGCTCAATAAATATAATCCCCAAAAAAAATTTATTGAACCTACTAGAACCCCTTTTGCTTATATGTGCACCCAACGGAGGCTGAACCTACACATATAAGTTACTTGAGTAGATAACTATTATCGATTATAAACAACCTTTATAACTTCCAGTATCCTATGAGACTCCTTGTAAGGGCATGATTAGTCTCATCCATACCTTGGGCAACAGTCTTACTGAGGAACCACCAATGACACACACCATATAACAACTGCAAGACACTGGCCCAAGTCTTACCTAGGATCCGCAGTGCTTACCTCACACCTTCCAAGTTTGCGGCACAAGCACCCAACGAAGGCTGAACCTACTTGTGACGACCGGTTAGCGTGAGTGCCACTATATGGACGGTATGTTGTGTCATATTTTGAAGGGATTTTAAAAGTGTTTTAAACATTTATAAATGACCAGTTTTTATTTCAAAAACATTTGAAATTATTTAATAATCAAATTATTAATTTTGTTGTTTATCCATGCATGTATATCGGCCAACCACGCAGTTCGATAATAAACAACAAACAAAATGCAATAGCCTTGCCAGAACTAATTTGATTCTCAAGAGCACTCGAGAATCAAAGGTCAACCCTAAGGGACGGATTACAATTACAATAAGAAACAAATAAAATCTTCTAAGCTCCCACTAGCTTCAAGATTCCTGTTTGCTTCTCGCGTCATCCATCATGATATCTTCGGTCTTCGAATAAATTTAAAATTACAAAACTAAAATTTAATTTAAAATTACAAAACTAAAATTTAATTTAAAATTACATTCAAAAAGGGATAACAATTGGCACGCAGGCCTCCCAATACCGAATAAAAACACAACACAAAGGGCTAACTGGCTCGGCTATGCATATCAATCACAGATTTAAACAACTTTAAACAGTGATTTAAATAATTAATTAATAACTAGCTTTATTAATTAATGTCATTGTAATGACAACTTACGGTTTCGACAAAACAATTTTTTTTTAAAACGATAAGTTGACTTTATAACTCGACAATTAATAAACTCATTTATTAATTCTCTCAATAAAAAATAACTTCCTTTATTTAATATTGTCAAACTAAATTAATAACTAACTTTATTAATTCAATTCCAAAGATAAATAATAATTTAAACAACCTTTAAAAAATTATACTTATCTTTATCTTCAATATTAATTAAACTCTTTTAGATTAATATTATCCAATTAATAACTCTTTATCAATTAATTTAAGCTACAAAGATAATGTTAATTTTAACTAACTTTAAACTAACAACAATATCTTACTATGATGATAAGTTGGACGGATTCAAAAAATTAATGATAAACCTCAACCAACTACTTTAGTTAGATTTAAAATTAATAATAAAATTGAATCACATTATCGGAATATTGTAATTATAATTAATGGAATTAAAAAAATAAAAAAAAACATTGACTTTTTCAAATCCACGAAAAAAGTTTGAACTCTTCCTTTTTTCTTCGGCCACCCAAAAAAACAGAAACTTTTCTCTACTTTTTTTATTTTTATTTTTTTTAATTCCTTTTAATAATAATAATCACAAACAATTCCGATTTTTAATTATTTCATAAAACGAGCATTTAAGTTGTAAAAAATGTACCACGTTGCAATCGGCCGAGAATAATCTCCAAAACCAAGCAACCATCGATCGAGATTCATCTCAAAACCGAGGCACAATTTTAACAACAACAATGCACCTATTTATAAATAAAAACCAACAAATCACCAATTAGTTTTATGCAACTACGAGGTGGCTCTGATACCACTGAAGGGTTTAAACATATTTTTCACAACCTTTTAGCGCAACGGAAATAAAACCTTTTAAACCATCCTGGACCGTCTCGTATTAACATAAAACATAATCAAACATAGAGAGTTTAGTAATCGTACCAGATTGCGCCATTGCAATGAGACAATCACACAGAAAAGCTGTAGGTGATCCACACACGCTTCACCGTTGAACCGCGACGCTAGATATCGCAATGATACGATCGAAAAACGAACCCCGTGAGGGTTGCTATGTTCGGCCGAGAGAGAGCTAGAGAGGGGGGCCGTTTTTTCTTTTCTTCCCAAAAACCACCTCACTAGGGTTTAACTCTTAAACCCTATTTATAAGCCCTTATGTTATAGATAATTCCTCATATTAACTAAATAAATAATTCTAATAATTATCTATTAGTTTATTAGCATTTATCTATAAAGGAAAAATTATAAATATTATCTAATAACATTTATAATTATCCTAAAAATATATCCTTTCATGATATCAAATATTACTAATAGGTCCCTCGACTTTCGATCTACTTAATCATCCATTAAGCACTAAATGGTTCGGTGGTGCACGAATGTGTGACCCTATAGTGACCTATGACACTGGATATGAATTTAATTGATGTTGAGCACACAAAAACTTTCACATGTAATTTCATGAAACTAGATTACATGCAGATATTCAATTACTCAATTCAATTGCATTCCTTTCCATGAGTAATAAAACTTAGGTTAAAATTAATCATGTAATTTCATGAACCTAGGTTACATGAAGATATTCAATTCAATTCAATTGCATTCCGTTTCATGAGTAATAAAACTTAGGTTATAATTAATCATGTAATTACATGAACCTAGGTTACATGCACATATTCAATTCAATTCAATTCAATGGCATTCCATTCCATGTTTAATAAAACTTAGGTTAAAATTAATTATGTAATTTCATGAACCTATATTACATGCAGATATTCAATTACTCAATTCAATTGCATTCCATTTCATGAGTAATAAAA
>JAANYP010007353.1:95000-117976 GCA_020465985.1 Centrapalus pauciflorus | reverse complement strand
ACGATAAATACAGTCGGAAAATGGAGAATAGAAATATCATGAAAAACTGAGAGTCCGAAACATGCAACTCTGTTGTACGTAGTACCGACCGTGTGTCTCTGTTTAGTATTCGGGTTAGCAACATGTCGGCTTTGTTGTAGCCAGTTAAGACCTGTCACCGCTATATGCTAACTTTAAAAATAAACCTTAAGTCGAACTAAGAAACTTTGATTGTCTGAAAATACAGGACCTGTGTCCGATGTTGTCTTTTAAAGAAAGTTTGCCAATACCAACCAGTTAGAATTTTGTCTGTGGCCTTGATCATAAAATATGATCTATGTCTGAGTCCCGTAAGATAATTTCCTGTTAATAAAACGGCCCAGGGATGTATTCCGAAATTGAGAATGTTTTATCAGGGGGTAAAATACCAACAATTGCTAAATAGTGGTAGGTCACGACAAACAAACAAAGGAATCAAAAATTCCTAAGTGTGAAAGTTTAAGTACTGAAAGTTAGTATCGGACATCGCTATCTGATTGAACCTCTCTTCGACTATACTCATCAAAAATATGTTGTTTAGTATTAAGCTTAGCTTGTAAATTTGTTTTTATAACTTAAGTCTAGATTAAAATTTTTTAGTCAAAATTTTATTTTATTTTATTTTATTTTTACCTTAGTCTATTTTATTTTATTTTATTTTATCTTATTTAGGGTTAGTTTAATTTTTACTTAGGTAAAAGGTCAAAAGTTACTGAGGGTGCATTCGAAGTTGGATAAAATAAACATTGCGTGAAATATCTGTTGCTTAGGGTAAAAGAGTTGGCATAGTTTATCTGGTTACACAATACCGTAGAAAATAGTTGGAAAAATTGAAATTATTTCAAAATTTCAAAATTTCCGAAATTTTTCTAAGTGTTGGTAATTTCGAATCTAAGACAGACTCGAATGTGAAGTATTTCGAATCTGTCAGTAGACTCGAATCCACATAGACTCGAAGGTAGGTAGTATATATACGTCCACAGTGAAGGCATTTATTTCTTACTGTTGTCGAATCTGATTTCTCGAATCTGTCTGTGGCGATCTCGAATCTATTCTCGAATCTACCGTATTTCACATAAACGACATTTCATCGAGTCTAAAGCTATTGTGTTCGATTCTACACTCATATCTAGGTATAATCAACCGGATTGTACAAGATTTTGGTAGTTTTATACACAATTTTGGGCTTAAACATCACATTTTGAAGTTTTTATGGGTCAAAATAGGGTTTTTGAAAAATAACTAAGTTAGGACCTATGAAATATCAAATTAAAGGCATAGTTCAGTGATTAGAACATAGTTGAACTAAAGTATGTGATTTACCTAGTTCAAAATTGTGACACCCTTGCCACATTAACCACCAATTACCATTCACCCAGGATTAATCACCAACAAACACATAACATAATGATCTGATAGCTTAATAATAGCGCGGAAGCATTAAAGTACATAAATTTAAAGTATTACAACTGAATCTAACACCCTACGGTGCTACAAGGTTACATGTCTAAGTCTACATACTCAAACATTTTACATTATCCCAAATTTATTACAACATTGATTTCATAAAACAAATACCAAGCTAAACAGTAGAAATCTTCAATCACTTCAATAGATTTCCTAGCTAGATGGTCCCGCAGCGGATTTCCCTTTTCCTGTAAAAATTCAACAACTGAAAGGGTAAGCTAAAGCTTAGTGAATACCAGATGATTTTCACACATTCTACAAATCATTATGATGCCACCCAGGGTAACCGCGGTAACACATACCGTATACCCCACACGTACTCCAAGTACGCAAACCCGAGCCGCAGCTCCTTCGAGCTGACACTCGGCATAAGAATACCCAACCATCTGAGGCAGACATTACATCGGGGATGACCTACTGTCTATCCTGACCACAGAGGTGTCAAACTCTTGGTCATATAGCACAGTAACATCAGAGTACAGATGCGACCACGCAGGTCCATCGAAAGGATGCACAACAAATGAACGGACATGCAACAAGTATGAATGTGCATCAACATATACGCATGTTAGTAGAATGCCAAACGAATATGAAACAACAGGCCTCAGCAGGCAATGCAAACATAATGCAGATGCAGACAATGTTAAAATCAAAGGTACTCACAGTGGGTGCGTTATTAATCTTTTAGCAATATTATTTCTCCTCGGAATTTCAACCGGATCAACCAAGTACCCCACTGTGGGTTAAACAACACCACAAGGGACCTGTTTCATTTCCATAATGAAAACATATTATCATTATATGTTCTTTAACAATTTACCATCAACTTGTATACAACAAAGTGCTACAACATTCGGAAACACCATCCGAAACTCATATTTTAAACCGTTATTCGAGGTGTTATTATTCCCAATTAACCCTCCATTATATGCCTTATTATAGTACAAAAGATATCTCAAAAGTTTGTTTATTTGACCATAAATTCGGATCCTTTTAAACCCATCCGAATTACCCCAAAAACTCATAGAACTCGCCGAGTAGGCATAAGGAACTCGCCGAGTTCCTATCCGGATTTCGGATCATTGACTGAATTTCGGACTCATCCGGATTGGGTTGACCCATCCGAGTTCGGGTTGACCCATCCGAATTCGGACCCTCCGAGTTCGGTTCTTAAATTTGACTTCGGTCCAATCCAAATTTCGGATCTTATCCGAATTCGGGTCCCAACCGAATTCGGATCCAACACTTATGAATTTTTTTATGAAGATTTATTCATCTGTTCTACTCGCCGAGTTCCTCATGAACTCGCCGAGTTCACATGCAGGTTTGCTATTTCGCAGCTACGGGTTTTTAAGTAAAAATTGCCAAAACTTAAATCTAACAACATGCAATTCATAATAATGCTATACTAACATATAATGAACGTTTCTACATCATTTTTCACATCCATAACATTCTAATTCGTCCAGATTGGATCAAAATTGAAGAAAAACCTCAAGAACACTAAAAACTTACAAAAATTAAGATTTCTAACCTTTTAGGACGAATTAACCGATGATTCTTGTTTCAGATGCTTCAGTGATGTTCAACAATCGATTCTCCACTGATTTAACACACATGCATCAACAATTTCTCAGTTTATAAATCCGAATTTTGAATCTTTATAACTTCCAAATAAATCCCAAATTGAGATATAATGTTTCTTACCTTAATTCCCACTTGAATCTTGTTAATTTCTTGGTTTAATCCACGAATTTATCTTCACAATTTCGAAATTCAGCAGAGATTTAGAGAGAGATGGAGAGAATTCTTTAGTTGTAGAGAGAGAGAGGTATCATTCAAATGAAAGACCAATGGTCTTTTATTCCCAATTATCGGCTATTGACACTTTCAGCCCCTCAACTTATCCGGTTCCATTAAATACTGATTTCATCATTATTTTCAACATCACCAATTTTTAAACAATCATACTTAATAACTAAAATTTAACATTCACAAACTCCTTAATTTCATAAAATAACAACCAACTTCCAAATATCCAGATACGTAAACATTTTTAATAATTTAACTTAATACAGAAATTCATCTAATTATCCAATTACAATAAATTAAATCCGAGGATGTTACAGCATGGGCTCCACCACGCTCAACTTCGTCCTCGAAGTTACTCGGATCCAAAAAGTTGCGGATATTTCTTTATCATCTCAGACTTAGGCTCCCACGTATGATTTGCTCCTTTGTGATGCTTCCAACGTACCAGCACCATCTCTATTTCTTTACTTCTCAATTTCTTCACTTTCGTGTCTAACACACACTCCGGCTCTTCAACATACCGGAGCCTTTCATCAATTTGCAATTCAGTGTGATCTGCCCAATCTTCGTTTTCGGCAGTGAATGACTTCCTGAGATTTCCCACATGGAACACCGGGTGTATGCCCGACATTTCTTCCGGCAACTCTAAACGATATGACTGGTTTCCAACTTTTTCTATTATCTTAAATGGCCCAACAAATCTCGGAGCCAGCTTGCCTCTCTTCACGAAACGAGTAACACCCCTCATTGGTGATACTTTCAGATACACCCAATCATCTACCTCAAAGCTGATTGGTTTGTGCCTTCTATCGTAATAACTTTTCTGGCGATCCTGGGCCGCCTTCATATTCTGTCTTACCAATTGAATCTTTTCATTTGTTTCTTGCAATAATGCCGGCCCAGCAATCGGCGTTTCACCGGTTTCCCTCCAACATGTAGGAGTCCTACATCTTCTCCCATACAATGCCTCAAACGGCGCTTTCTTGATCGTCGCGTGGTAACTGTTGTTATATGAAAACTCGATCAGTGGCAAATGATCGTCCCAATTGCCACCAAGGTCCAACACACACGACCGCATCATATCTTCAAGTGTCAGGATAGTCCTTTCACTTTGACCATCGGTTTGCGGACGGTAAGCCGTACTCATAGCAATCCTCGTTCCTAACCCTTCTTGTAATGCCGACCAGAAGTTGGAAGTAAATCGGCTATCCCGGTCCGATACAATAGACTTTGGCACCCCGTGTCTAGAAACTATCTCAGCCACATAGATCTGTGCTAACCTTTCCAGAGAATATCCTTCCCGAATCGGAATAAAGTGTGCGGACTTAGTTAACCTATCGACTATCACCCAAACTGCATCGTGTTGACGCCTAGTCTTCGGCAACTTTGTAACAAAATCCATCGTTATGTGTTCCCACTTCCATTCCGGAACAGGAAGCGGTTGCAAACTACCGTAAGGCTGCTGGTGTTCGGCTTTCACTAACCGACAAGTTCGGCATCTCTCCACGTACTGTCCGATATCTTTCTTTAATCCGGGCCACCAGAAGTCTGCTTTCAGCTCGTTGTACATCTTTGTGCTCCCGGGATGTACAGAAAATTTCGATTGGTGAGCTTCTTCTATGATCACCTTTCTCATGCCTCCATACTTTGGCACCCAGATTCTTCCGTAGATGCCTTTCAATCCTGATTCACTTGTTTCCATATCCTTAATCTGTGCTCTTATATCTTCAGCACCAACATTCTCGTCTTTCAAGGCTTCCTCTTGAGCGGCCTTGACATCATCAATAATAGTGGATGTTAACATAGTAGATGTCAACGTGTAACAGCAATCCTTGGCATATGCTTTGCGACTCAAAGCATCGGCTACTACATTAGCCTTCCCGGGATGATAAAGGATTTCACAGTCATAATCCTTTATAAGTTCCATCGAACGTCTCTGTCTCATATTGAGCTCCTTCTGACTAAATATGTATTTTAAACTCTTATGGTCAGTGTATAACTGACACTTAGTCCCGTAAAGATAATGCCTCCATAACTTCAAAGCGAATGTTACCGCAGTCAACTCAAGATCATGAGTTGAGTAGTTCTTCTCATGCTGCTTCAACTGCCTTGAAGCATAAGCAATTACCTTCCCACGCTGCATCAGTACAGCGCCAAGTCCCAACTTCGAAGCATCCGTGTATACCACAAAGTCCTCATTACCCTCTGGTAGGGCAAGTATCGGTGCTTCACTTAACGTCTTTTTCAAAATATCAAACGCCTCCTGCTGCACAGTTTCCCATACAAACGGTGCATTCTTCTTTGTTAACATCGTTAAAGGGACTGCAATCTTTGAAAAGTCCTTAATGAATCTCCTATAATAGCCTGCCAGCCCAAGGAAACTTCTGACTTCCGTAGCTGAGCGAGGCGGTTCCCAATTTCTTACCGCTTCTACCTTAGCCGGATCTACAGAAATTCCGGCCCCCGATATCACATGCCCTAAGAACTGAATCTGTTGTAGCCAAAACTCACATTTTGAGAACTTGGCATACAACCTTTCCTTTCTTAACAATTCCAATAACTCTTTTAGATGATCAGCGTGTTCGGCTTCAGACTTTGAATACACCAAAATGTCATCTATAAAAACAATTACCGACTTGTCCAACATCGGTCTGCAAACTCGGTTCATCAAATCCATAAAGACAGCCGGGGCATTGGTTAACCCGAAAGGCATAACCAAGAACTCGTAATGCCCGTAACGTGTCCTAAAAGCTGTTTTAGGCACATCTTCCTCTCTAACTTTTAACTGATGATATCCCGACCTCAAGTCAATCTTAGAAAACACACAAGCTCCATGTAACTGGTCAAACAAGTCATCTATCCGCGGCAGCGGATACTTGTTCTTGATTGTCAATTTATTCAGCTCCCGGTAATCGATGCACATCCTCATGGTGCCATCTTTCTTCTTAACAAATAACACCGGAGCTCCCCACGGCGATGAACTTGGTCGAATAAAACCCTTGTCTAACAACTCCTGGAGTTGTGTCATCATCTCTTTCATCTCGGTTGGGGCAAGGCGATAAGGAGAACGAGCTACCGGTGCAGCTCCAGGGATCAGATCAATTCTAAATTCCACTTGTCTCTCAGGCGGCACGCCAGACAAGTCTTCCGGAAACACATCCGGGAATTGTGAAACAACAGGCACATCGGCCAACGTCTTCTTCTCAGCCTTGGCATCTATAGCATATGCCAAGTAAGCGTCACATCCCTTTGCAACAAGCTTTCGAGCTTTTGCAACAGTCAACAAACACAGATCCCCACTTCTCCTATCCCCATAAATACAAATCTCACGCCCCTCCGGAGTAGTTATCTTGATCATACGCTTCTTACACACTATATGGGCTTCATTCTCTATCAACCAATCCATCCCGATAATCACATCAAATTCACTAAACTCGATCGGAATCAAGTCCAAATTGAAGACTACATCTTCAATCACTAAAGTGCAGTTTCGGTATACATGATCTACTTTAACTAGAGTATTACTAGCAGTTTCAATATCTAGTACAGCAGATAGCTTAGACAGAGGCATGGCAAGTTGTTGTGCAAACATAGTAGATACAAACGACCTATTGGCACCCGAGTCAAATAATACTCTTGCAGGTAAAGTGTTTACAATAAACATACCCGTGACCACCTCCGGGTTTTCCCTAGCCTCCTCTGCAGTGATTTGAAATGCACGAGCCGGTGCTCTTTGCGACTGACCCCGACCTCGGTTAACTGAACCGCCGCTTGAACCTCCTGAAGATCGTGTTGATGTTGGAGCAGCAACTGCTGGGGTATTCTTTCGACAATTCCGACTATAGTGCCCCCATACTCCACACTTATGGCAAGCATCAGACCTCCGTGGGCATTCATTTTGAAAGTGGCCCAACTCTCCGCAGCAGAAACACGCACGCCCGTTGGTGCACTTGCCGAAGTGTTCCAGATGACACTTGTTACAATACTGCGGCTCGGTGTTGATAGAGTAGGCACGTGCGCGACCGGAAGAACTAGACTGTCGACGGAAGGACTGTTGCGGCGAGTACTGCGATGATCGTGAAGAACCAGAATAACCTCCTTCGCGTTGGCGTTTCGGTGGTGAAGGTTGAGTTGGGTTGACTGAAGCAGCAGCGGACCCCATCACGTATCCCGACATACCCAAGATCTGTTCCACATTCCTGGCGGCTTCCAGTAAACCAGCAAATGTGGGGTAGCGTACGTTGCTCATCACCCTTCGAATCTCCAAATCAAGACCAGCCTCAAACCTGGTCACTTTCCTTTCCTCGGTATCCACTTGATGAGGCGCGAACAAACTCAGCCTCGTAAACTCTACGGCATACTGGGACACAGACTTAGTCCCCTGAATCAGCGTCATAAATTTAGCCTCCAATCTTCGGCGCTCATCGGCCGGGCAATACTGCTGAGTGAAGATATCAGTAAACTCAGCCCATGTCATAACAGATACTCTTTCCAAGGTTAACGCATTCACCATCGAGTTCCACCACATTACTGCATCCTTGGTGAACATTGCAGTAGCGAACCGGACCATATCCTTCTCAGCACAATCGCTGATTCGGAAAGTCCTTTCTGTAGCTGTTATCCACTCCAGTGCAGTAACAGCATCCCCCAACCCAGTAAATTCAACGGCTCCATTTCCCTTAAAGTCCTTGAAACGACAACCCCTGGGCTTATTAGATGACCCAGTGTTGTCACCTTGCTCGTCATCGTTTCCCTCTCTTTCCTTATTCTTTCTCTTATCTTCTCTTCGTTTAGCTTCGGCCTCATCTCGAGCCCGAAACTGGTCCTGAATCATCCGATTTTGCTCAGCCATCATGGCTAGCATCATTTCTCTCGTCTCTTCTGGTGTCATTCCTCCTCCAGACATGTTCTGAAATATGAAACATATAACTTATTTAGTAACATGTCATTTATTTATAGACACCACCCAATTGTCCCGTATGATAGTCAATATTCTTATGATTACTAGATCATAACCTATCTTAGTTCAGATCATTACTTAGTATCACTACATGTCAACACTTAATGTTTGAGACCAAGACCTCACGGACACTTGAATCTCAAACTACTGCTTTGATACCATACGCTGTGACACCCTTGCCACATTAACCACCAATTACCATTCACCCAGGATTAATCACCAACAAACACATAACATAATGATCTGATAGCTTAATAATAGCGCGGAAGCATTAAAGTACATAAATTTAAAGTATTACAACTGAATCTAACACCCTACGGTGCTACAAGGTTACATGTCTAAGTCTACATACTCAAACATTTTACATTATCCCAAATTTATTACAACATTGATTTCATAAAACAAATACCAAGCTAAACAGTAGAAATCTTCAATCACTTCAATAGATTTCCTAGCTAGATGGTCCCGCAGCGGATTTCCCTTTTCCTGTAAAAATTCAACAACTGAAAGGGTAAGCTAAAGCTTAGTGAATACCAGATGATTTTCACACATTCTACAAATCATTATGATGCCACCCAGGGTAACCGCGGTAACACATACCGTATACCCCACACGTACTCCAAGTACGCAAACCCGAGCCGCAGCTCCTTCGAGCTGACACTCGGCATAAGAATAACCAACCATCTGAGGCAGACATTACATCGGGGATGACCTACTGTCTATCCTGACCACAGAGGTGTCAAACTCTTGGTCATATAGCACAGTAACATCAGAGTACAGATGCGACCACGCAGGTCCATCGAAAGGATGCACAACAAATGAACGGACATGCAACAAGTATGAATGTGCATCAACATATACGCATGTTAGTAGAATGCCAAACGAATATGAAACAACATGCCTCAGCAGGCAATGCAAACATAATGCAGATGCAGCAATGTTAAAATCAAAGGTACTCACAGTGGGTGCGTTATTAATCTTTTAGCAATATTATTTCTCCTCGGAATTTCAACCGGATCAACCAAGTACCCCACTGTGGGTTAAACAACACCACAAGGGACCTGTTTCATTTCCATAATGAAAACATATTATCATTATATGTTCTTTAACAATTTACCATCAACTTGTATACAACAAAGTGCTACAAGATTCGGAAACACCATCCGAAACTCATATTTTAAACCGATATTCGAGGTGTTATTATTCCCAATTAACCCTCCATTATATGCCTTATTATAGTACAAAAGATATCTCAAAAGTTTGTTTATTTGACCATAAATTCGGATCCTTTTAAACCCATCCGAATTACCCCAAAAACTCATAGAACTCGCCGAGTAGGCATAAGGAACTCGCCGAGTTCCTATCCGGATTTCGGATCATTGACTGAATTTCGGACTCATCCGGATTGGGTTGACCCATCCGAGTTCGGGTTGACCCATCCGAATTCAGACCCTCCGAGTTCGGTTCTTAAATTTGACTTCGGTCCAATCCAAATTTCGGATCTTATCCGAATTCGGGTCCCAACCGAATTCGGATCCAACACTTATGAATTTTTTTATGAAGATTTATTCATCTGTTCTTGAGTACTCGCCGAGTTCCTCATGAACTCGCCGAGTTCACATGCAGGTTTGCTATTTCGCAGCTACGGGTTTTTAAGTAAAAATTGCCAAAACTTAAATCTAACAACATGCAATTCATAATAATGCTATACTAACATATAATGAACGTTTCTACATCATTTTTCACATCCATAACATTCTAATTCGTCCAGATTGGATCAAAATTGAAGAAAAACCTCAAGAACACTAAAAACTTACAAAATTTAAGATTTCTAACCTTTTAGGACGAATTAACCGATGATTCTTGTTTCAGATGCTTCAGTGATGTTCAACAATCGATTCTCCACTGATTTAACACACATGCATCAACAATTTCTCAGTTTATAAATCCGAATTTTGAATCTTTATAACTTCCAAATAAATCCCAAATTGAGATATAATGTTTCTTACCTTAATTCCCACTTGAATCTTGTTAATTTCTTGGTTTAATCCACGAATTTATCTTCACAATTTCGAAATTCAGCAGAGATTTAGAGAGAGATGGAGAGAATTCTTTAGTTGTAGAGAGAGAGAGGTATCATTCAAATGAAAGACCAATGGTCTTTTATTCCCAATTATCGGCTATTGACACTTTCAGCCCCTCAACTTATCCGGTTCCATTAAATACTGATTTCATCATTATTTTCAACATCACCAATTTTTAAACAATCATACTTAATAACTAAAATTTAACATTCACAAACTCCTTAATTTCATAAAATAACAACCAACTTCCAAATATCCAGATACGTAAACATTTTTAATAATTTAACTTAATACAGAAATTCATCTAATTATCCAATTACAATAAATTAAATCCGAGGATGTTACAAAAATGGTTAAAATCTTGGATTTTTGTTGGAAACAAATCTGTCGGCCTTTCGAATCTGTTCTTGGACATTCGAATCTGTTCATGGGTTTCTCGAATCTATCAATAGATTCGAGATGACCATGACATTCGAGTCTGTCCATTAGACTCGAATCTGTACTTTATTTACTTTGTTGAATTTAAAATTTTATTAAACTTGTGGAAATTTAATTGTGTTGGATTTTGTACTTAATCAAGTACAAAATAAAACAAATGTTGAATTTTAAACAAGTTTATTGATTTTTAATAATTCTAACAGTTTTATGTATTGTGCAGATATGGCGCTTCGTGCTTTTGTTCCTAAGCATAATATGGTACTTAATCCAGCTCATAACATCCCTGAAGCGCAGGGATTTCGAGAAGTTTTAGATTTTCTAGCAGAGTCTAGGATCAGCTATGCATTATATCAAAATATTCCGATTGTGATTTCATATGTGCGTCAATTTTACGATCATTTACAGGTGGACAGTACTGTCACCCCGACAGTTTTAAGAACCAGAATTGCTGGTCAACCTCTGGTTTTCTCAGCGGATATTTTGCGTCAAGTACTGCAGTTGGGTTCACAAGAACAAGAAGACGGGCCTATAGACTTTCCATTAAGTATTAGGCAAGCAGCGTTTTTGCGAATGGGCTATAGTTTGGACGTTACAAAATCATCTTATATGAAAAGCGGGTTGATAGGGCAGTGGCGATTTTTGGTCCACGTGTTCATGATTTGTTTTGCGCCTAAGAAGGCTGGATTTGATTACATCGTCTCAAAGATTCAATCTGGGGTGATTGCCATGGTGTACAATAAGAAATTCAGCTTCTCACAGTTGTTTTTCTCGGAATTCATCCATCAAATTACTGCTCCTGAGAGAGAAAGATTCCTTCTGTATCCTAGGTTTGTAATGATGTTGATAAGGCACTTCTTGCCTGATTTGCCACAAACAGATGATGCATTGAGCGTGAATATTATGGATAAACGCATCTACTCTGACTGTTCCTCACATCGAGGAAGGTTAGCGGTTCCGGTGGCGCGTCCACTATTTGGTGCAATTCTGGATAGGGAATTTCAAGCCCCGAGTAATGCCAACTGGGCAGGGGAAGTTGAAGTTCAAGCTAGGCAGCCTCCACAACAACAAAGACAACAACTGCGAGCACAGCCTCAAAGGCGAAGACAAAGAGCGACTGCGAGTCAAACACAGGCATCAAGGCCTTCTACAAGTCAGCAACCAGAGGTACAAGAAACAGGGCCTTCAAATGTCCCAAGCGAAGCTGATCAGTTGTGCCAAACTATAAATGAAATTTGGGAGGCAGGTCCTCATGCTAATGAAGATATAGCTGCAGCATTGGTGGGAGAATTACTTGAGCCTCCAGAAGGAGAAGAAGATGTGCTGAGGGATGTTGATGAATACGAACCAGAGCAGACTGGTAATGTTTTGTCATCATCAGCTACAGAATCAGAAGAGATGGAGGAGTTAGAGGTTGAAGCTCCAGAGTCAGTATCTACTGAACCAGCAGTAAGAATAGAGACTTATGGATCCAGATTAATGGTTATTAATGAAGAGACTTCAAGGAGGCGCGCATCAAGAGAATCCGATGACTCCGATTTTGAAGAGGAAGACACTGCTCCTTTAGTGACAAGGCAACGGGTCAAGCGTCACAGATTCATGCAAGGATCATCCTCAGCCTCCGCAGAACAACCAGAAATTTCTCAACCTCAAAACCCTCAACCTCAAGAACCTCAAACCACCATTCCACCACCACCACCTCGCGATGAACCATATATTCCATCGCCAATACTTCCAACTCCGTTACAGTCAATTCCATCAACCTCATCATCATACGCTGACAATCAAAGATTTTTGCGCTTAAAAGATAGAGTTGACTTCCAGGAAATCCAAATCTTTGGGCTAACGACGGCAATCGGTGAGCTTCAGAAGCATAACGCAGATATCGATAAGGAGAATGCCGATTTGAAGAAGATTGTGGAAAAGGTCCAGGAAGAAAACACAGAGTTAAAAACATTTGTCTGCGATCAGGCAGCTGAGATAAGGACGATGCGCTCCCTAATAGAGCAGTTAATGAAAAATTTACAGGCTCAGGGGGAGACGTCGTGCCGTGATCAGGAAGTTCAGAGGCCGAGAGATGATGATGATGAAGACAACCAAGGCAATGATCCCAGCCCTAAAAGACAAAATGAGCCAGTAGATTTTTCTGCAGCTCAGACTGCTCAATTTGAGGGGGAGCCTAGTCAAGGAGGAGAAGTAGGAGGAGCAGGAGGAGAAGCAGGTTCTTCAAGGACTTTAGATAGCGACATGATAGATGCGCTAAAAGATATTGAAGAAGAGCTAATGGAATTTGATTTTGAAGATGATATTGAAGAATTAGAAGAAGGTGAATTCATTCCTGATGACGTCGTTGACTGGAAATCGGATGATGAAGTGCTAGATGATGAAGACGATCATGTTAATGAAGTAATAATCAATTCACAACCAGTCACTGAACTGTATGAGAACCAAAATCATAATGTGATTGATATTGATTACATCAAGGTAGCCTCAGTTGAAGATAAAGAACTTGAAGAGGCTGAGAAAGAGCCATCTAGAGCTGATCTGATAAATCTTTGGTTCAAGAAGGAAGAAAAGAAAGATCAGCTGAAGATGAAGAAGAAGATGAGAAATCCAAGTGCTGGAAACTTCTCAGGAGGGATTATTAGCTGGTTCTTTGACAGAGAACTGCAGCTGTTTATTTTGAAAAGAAGAGATGGACTTCAATACATGAGGCGGACACTGAAAGCGTTTAATTCATTGCCCAAGATTGAAGTTAAAGAGTTAGCCTGGAAGGAGCTGATCAATATTGGAGATGATCCCTACGCGAACGTAATTGAAAGAATTATAAGGAAAGAAGGGCGATCAGGCAAATTTGAGCAACTCAAGCCAAGGACCGGAAAGAGGGTCGAGGATGGATCAAGGATAGATCCTCATACTGGAAGGCCTTGGGCCAGAATGATTTATAAGCCAGTCAAATGCTTGAAAAAAGTGCCAATGAAACCAATGCCACAGAACGTTTTGAGCAACATGAAGTGGTGGTACCTAGAGATCGACACTGCTGAAGCTATCATGGAAGATCAAGACGAGCAGGTCATTTTGAAGGTATATGATCCACTGCATTTGATAAACCTATCAAAGAACGACCTGAAGAAGCTTCATGATCAGCCTATCTTCTTTACTGAGCCATGGAGATCTGAAGCCAGGAAGTTCCAAAAGGTAGTTAAAGTTTGTATAGATGTTGGATTATATGCAGGTAGTAGTATATATAGCTCTAGTACTTAAATTTGCTGTAATGTAAATAATTAGAAGCTATCGTCAAGGGGGAGTCTGTTGGTACATCCTGTGTGACGATAGCAGTCTAATCGATCTGCATTATGGTTTAAGTAATATTCTGAGTATTAACAAGTGTTTTGATATATATGCTTAATATGTGTTTGTCTGTTATTGATTGTGTGTTTGAACTTGATGTAGCATATTACAAGAAGTTCAAACATAAAGGTCAAAGATTGACTCAAGCATAAGTAAAACATAAGTTTCAAACACTTAGTTGTATATGTCAAAGGCTAGATTTGAATTGCATAAAAGGATACATTCGAATCTGTGATAGATTCGAATGAGTCCTTAGATTCGAATGCGCTAGATTCGAGTCTGTCAGATGGACAAATTCGAATGGGCCTTAGGCCAGATTCGAGGTTGGCCCACAACAGACTCGAATCAGGGTCTATAATTAGGGATAGACTCGAATGATTAGGAGACTTTTTGCAGAATTCGTGAGGAATTGAGCAAGAGGCGATCTCGAGTTTATCAGCTAGGTGAGTCCCGTTTCGGAGAGAATTAGTACGTAGGATCGTTCGTGTGTCGTTCGTTCAGCGTCTAATAGTCTCCGTGTTTCCGTTGGTTGAGAGTTGTCCGTCTAACCGTCAACGAGGATTCCGCACTCGTTCACGGATCCGCGTCTAGATAGATCTTGCAGTCGTAGACCTTACACGTAAGCATTTGCACACTGATGGAGGTAGTAAGGGTAAGGAGTGCAGGGCTTTACCGTTTAAAATAATATTTTGCACTCAACTCAAAGGTATGCCTTTTACCCTTTTCATCCCTTTAAAAGTTAAGCCAAGTGGGATAGGGTCAAGCTAGGGACCCTATAAACAAGCGCTTCTTGGGAGGCAACCCAAGCAATTTACTTTTTCTTGTCAATTATAGTTTAGTTTAGCTTGTATTTACGTTGTTGTTTTGATAGTTTTGGCAATCCCTTCCTCTAAGGATATATTGCATTGCAAAGAGTCAGCTGCACACTTCGCTCCAACTCTACACGCTTGCAAAATTTTGGTTGGTTATCCTTTGAGCTCTCCTCTTCCACGCACTCAGGGAGTCTTTTTTTTTTTCCTTCCTTTCACTTACATGCTTGCACGTTTTTTTTGTCCATTTTGTTTCATTGAGGACAATGAAATTCTTAAGTGTGGGAATATAGGTTAGAACTCTAACCAATGAGTGATTTTGCTTGGCACTTAGGAAATCTTGCTTGACATGTTTATTATTTGTCCAATTTGGCCGAAAATTTTAAAAATTCAATTCTCGAATAGGTTTTAGATCTATTTGCATAATCGATTATTGTGAGTTAAATGGAAAGCTTTAAGCAAGATCTTTAGTTTGAATTCTCTTATGAACTGGATATTGCTACATGACCTTGTTGTTCGGACCAAAGTTCGATTTTCCACATTATAGCCCTACATGTCATTTCGTTTCGTGAGTTTTGAGCCGTTTCGAGCATTCATGAATACTTTCTTGCTCTTGTTTCGATTGATCATGTGTGCATGCCATTTGTTACTTTTATTCCAGAACTTGCCATAAAGATTCTTTGTGAAAACACAAGTTTGAATTGACGCAGTCGTGTGATAGAGGCATTTTAGTATTAACCAAACATCAGCCTTTTCTTTTTCCTTTTCACCCATATATCCATTAGATAGCCACACCGCTTGTCCCCGGCAACGGCGCCAAAAACTCGATGTACCGCTAGCACACCTTTATTTTAATTAAGAAATGGATATAAATAAACTAAAACTAGCGGACAAATAGGCAAGTATTACCTATCGTTTACTAGCATAGCTTAAGTAAGTCCGGGTTGTCGAACTCAGGGACAATCGGTGTGGCTATCCATTAGATAGCCACTTTTGAGCCTTAGCCTTTTCACCCATATATCCATTAGATAGCCACACTTCTTGAATAGACTTGATGATGATTCTTGTTAGGAAATAGATTAATACGAAATGATATCAGTGATGATCAAGTTAATTTAAAATTTATTAAAAAGAGTCATAATAAATGTGTATGCATGAGATTAATAAAAATAATTTGAGTATGTTACACTTGTGTATGGTTTTAAAGAATAAAACACTTTATCAAAACCAACATTTCAAAAGACATCGATACACCTAAGCAATAAGGGGGAGTGTTGCAAGTAAACTCGTGAGACGTAGGTGCTTAAATTGTAAGGGGTGGCCTAACGAGTTCGGAAAAGAAGTCTGAGGGGTATTCTTTACCTAACCCCCTAAAGCCAACTGGTTTGGGAGCGGTTGATTGATTTTCCGTTACATTGACTCGTTAGAAAGTCATGTTCAAACCCTTAATAAAATAACTCTTAAGTGTGCTTAATAAAAAAATTATCAAATGATAAGTGAGTTTACTATAAACGTCAAAACCGGTAAAATTGCATGCATGTAACCTTGAGCGAAAAAGTTGGTTTATGGTGAGGAATGTTTGGGACGTAAAGTGTTAATAGCGGTTTTAACACAGTGTAACGGAAATGAATTTTTAGTTAGGATCATGCATGGACGTTTATTATGAAGGCTGTTACTAATTTGATAAATTAATTAGAGAGTCACTGATTTATCATATGCCTGGTAAATGAAATCTTGAACATTAAAGTCTGATTTAGTTTTCTTGCTCGGGACGATCAAGGTTTAAGTTGGGGAGGTTTGATCGTCTCATTTTCTACCGACTTTAATGTCATTAAATGATATTATTTTATGTATAAAGTTTTGGTATAATGCTACATTTAATTGTTATTTTTCAATTGAAGGATTAAAGGTTAAATAGAGTTAAAGTGAGTAAAATAAGCCTTAGAATGTTATACTATTGACAAATCTCACTACGTATGTAGGTAATCCTCTCAAGTAAAAGTCTGGCAGATTTGAGCGCAATCGGAGAACATTTATAGAAAATCAAGTGCAGACTGGGGCGTAGCCCTGCTCCCCAACCGAGTGCTCAACAGAATGATTTTTTCTACCAAAAGACGCGCTTTTTGACCCAAGCGTAGGGGGGACGCAGGTTTGCGCCCAGAGCTGCGATTAACCCATTAAAATAATTTTCATTGTTTATTAGGGTTTTAAGGCTACCTATATATACTAGATGATATCAGACGAAAATATACACATATTTTTTAGGAGAAATTTAAGAGAAAAAGAGGAAGAAAGGTCCAGATTCATCAATCGCGATGTAGTCTGCGCGAAACCAATGGCGAAGGTTTGGGGGTTTGGTTCCTTCTACGCTCCATCTTTCAACCATCATTCCAACAGCTAAGAAACTTGTTCCTGACAAGTTCAATGTTTCGTACGCGTTGGTTGATGATCATATTGTTATCGTTCAAGGGTTTGTTTGTTAGCTAAGTATTTATGTTTTTCAGTTAGTTTAATACTGTAACGAACGATATATTTTATTTAGTTTTCTGTGTGATTATTATTTAAATATATTATTCCATTCGCTTCTATTTATATCTTTATCGTAAGACGCGTTGTAGCCGTGTTACATGCCGTGCCGAGCTCATTAGGAGTTAAGACGGACTGTGAACATGACACGATTCGTGCCCAAAATACGGATTGCGATGGATTTGAATGTCATAACTACGTCTATGTGGTTAGGTTACAAAGATAATTAAACGAAATCATAAATAATTAAGTTATTAGCGACCCTAGGTCGATTATCCATAATTCCACCCAAACCTTAAACCCACAGTCGTTGGTGTTCTTACTTCATTCTTTAAGTTTTCGTAATAAAGCTATTATTATTTTTCCAAGAGTTTCTCTCAAACACAACCTTCCGTCAGTTAGTTTAATTAGTAGTTTTTATTATTAGTTAATAAGTATCATAGAATAATATTGATAACCACATGCTCCCTGAGGAGACGACCCCACTTACCCTAGCTATAAGTTAAGGTGATTGGAGTTTTTGTAAATTATTTTTGAACGCTTTACGACGAGCGGTTGTCAGATGGCTGGATCATAAAATCTCGTGATTTTAGCCTTGATTTCTGTTCCCATGTTGATTTAATGGCTTCTGTCCTGCAGAACACACATATTAATGAAATCAGTATCTTTTTCACGCGTTTCGGTCTGAAAACCACATAAATTGGAGATAAAATGATACCAAAAACATGTATAATTTTGTACATATCAAAATACCCCACACTTGAGCTTTGCTTGTCCCCAAGCAAACTGCAGCATAAATGTCTTCAACCAAGGCCTCAACTCAAAACAAACTCTCTAGAAAATGTATAGACTCTAAAGCATTAAAGATCCATAAACTATGAATTTGAAGACAAGGCAAGAAACAATGAGACCACAAGATGCAAAAAGAATTGAATGACAATGTCAAAAACTTCCCTCCTAATTACATGACTCAGCACCTCACAGCTTTCACTCATTACTCAAGTGTATAGGCTCGTGTGTTTTCACAAATTTCGCTTAATGCCAGACATGTTAAAAGAATATAAGCATATGCTTGAGAGTAAATCACACCGCCATCACTCAATGTTTTAAAATAGAGCACATAAAGGTCTTAATAGGCTATAACGAGGCTAGGCTATGGGCACGGGAAATATATGGCCAAAGTGGGCTAAAAAGAATGGGATCCGAGATCAAGCAGCAAGCAATAGAAGCGAGTAACCAACAAGGGACCCAAATAAATCACTGAGAAAATTTCCCAAGCAAACTGGCTTGAGTTTTCACATCTAATAACAGCTCAGAATGACAGAAATTCGTTTCTCTTTCTTATTCCAATACCTTCTCTTCTCTTCTCTTTTCTTTTTCTTTTTCTTCTTTTTTTCTTTTTTTTCGTTATCTTTTTCTTGTATATAGCGCTGAATTTCCAAACACCGACTATATGCAATCTGTACCCAAAAAGAACTCTCTTTACCACACTAGCATTGTCGCGATACAACACTAGAAAATTCAGGAAGAACACAAAAGCATAGAATTACATATGACTCGACTGCTATCAAAACAAGGCATAATCGTCAAGGCTCACAGAGGACTAACTATCAAATGAATGATCCCAGATAAATCCCTAAAGCTTGCTACTGAATCACGATCCCAATTCCGGTCAAACGATAGACAAAAGGATTATTTGGCTGATAATGTGGGTTGTCAAAGAAATGAAAGGCTCAGGCTCAAACGGGGAGACTAAGAAAAATGATGTCGATAAGGGTGTCATTGGGTAAAAAGGGTATCCTAATTGTGCCTTTATATGAGTTCTATATTCTCAAACGATGTGATCCTGGCATGCATTTAACAAACAAGTTCTACCTTAATCCAATTAACACCAACGAATTCACACCGAACGAAATAATGAGCATTAAATATGAATGCTAGATGGGCTCAAATTCTCACGAAACGAATGTACAGGGTTGTTTGTGCTTAATCATGGAATTTCAGTCAAGAAGCGTGACATGTGCATCAAACATCCTGTTGCCACAAAAATCTCAAAATGACTTGCTCAGCTTCGCATGCATAGAAAATGGAACAATACTACCAAAGACTCCAACATGCAAAAATAGAGGATAAGTTTTGAAAATCGGCCCAATTTTAGACATAAATGTCATGACTTCTACTTAAGTACATGCAAAGCTCAAAATCGACATTTCAAACCCCCACCCCACACTTAAATTTGACAGTGTCCTCACAGTCATAAACAATGCAACTCAAACGAGAATTAGAAAATAGGAACAAGAAAAACTCCCCTAATTACGAAGCAAGCATTAGACGGATCTAGACGATGAAGCTGAACTTACTGCCAGCAAGCATCTCTACCACGGTTCAACCTTAATCAAAAGCAAGCACAAGGAACAACCAGATATCAACGATGATAAAGAAACAATAAGCGAAATAACTGTACACCAAATAATAAAGTAAACGATTAAATACAAATGATAAAGTAAAACCAAAAGAAAATAAAATAAACATCCTGAACACCCATGAGATCACTACGGCTAGGAACGCCTCACACGTCGACGAGAATACGTATGTGTGATAATAGAGGCTCTCGGCCTGGCGATACGGGAGGCATCCAAAAGGCGCACAGGAGGCCTAGCATCAGAGACCGCAACAGAGGAGCAAGAGTAGTTGCAGATAGGCCCATATCAGCTGGAGTAGGGGAATGGTGAAGTGGTGTAGGCGGTGGTGATGAGTGAGGTGACTGGTGCGGGGATGTCGGTGGCTGCTGCTCCTGACCCAAATGGGTACAAAGTCGGTGACAGGTCCTCAGAGAGAGCAGCAGGGGTGGGAATAAGGGAATAAGGCTGGGGCAGTAACGATGCTAATCCAGAAGCTGCAAGTGGTGAGTCTGTAGCCTGATATGTGTGAAGAAGGGCAGTGAGGGTGGCATAATGAGATACTGGATCGGTAGGTAACTCCAAAATGTAGGGCTGGAGGAGTTGATGGAAAGTGGGTGGAGGTGGATGCACGAGAAGACTCAGGGATATCAGGGCGACGAACATGGGACGGGGGTGGATCATGCTGGGCTCTGGGCTGAGGCTGGGGGATGACAAGGTGGTTGTGCCAACAATCTACTATGCCCATATTGCGGAGAGTCTGCAACTGAATTTGTATCACGCCATGCTCAAGAACTCTCGTAAGGCGTCCCTCTATATCTGGAGTCAAAACACCCAGCTGGCGAGCTAAATGTGTGATATAAGCTCCACCAGTGATGCACTGCTCGTACGAACACCAGAACAATGAGGGAGGAAATATGTTAATTGATAGGCAATCTGAACAGGTCGCTCCTCTCTAAAAAATAAGTGCATGCTCTCCAAATCCTTAATCGAGACACCACGTACCTACACCCTGCCCACATAAAGCCTCTGCCAAAATCCTCCAAAATAACCTATGTAGCGGGTCTCTGAATGTTGTGCCTTTGGCTGAGTTGGAGTATCTACCAGTTGCAAATTCTGCCCAAAAAGAGAGGTGATCAAAATCTGGGGGAGTATCGCGAACAACATACTCAAACATTGGTGCAGAAGCCTCCTCGGCTGTGTATATTCCCATCACTGTAGCAAACTGTCGAAGTGATAACTCCCTCTCAATCCCTCCTAGCCGGAATCCTATCTTGCCAGTAGCATCATAATCAGTAGCTGCCTCGACAAAAACTACTGTGGCTAAAAACTCTAAGCATAGCTCGCGATAAACGGGCTCTCTAATAGCAAGAAGTCGCTCAAATGCTGGAGGGTGATCCAAATCAGTATGACCATGCTGCATAATCTAGCACAGGCGATCGACGATGCTAATTGTAGTCATATCTGCCCAGCTGATGGAAGTCTTCGAAGCAAAACTCTTGCCGACCAATTTGGCAAACTCCCTCATATCGTCGTCCCTCGTGAAAACTAACCACTGAGCAAGATCGGTCTGGGATTGGAGAAGAAGGAGGTGATGGGATACGCCGCGGCCTGTTGCCTTGCATGATCTGAGCAAAAGATAACACATTTCAAAGTAAGTTTGAATTAAAAGCGGAAGAAATGTGTATCAAGCAAATATTGGTGTACAAGGAATAAAAGGATACAAATAAAGGCTACAATCTAAGAAAAATTAGGACTATAAATTGATAAAAATAAATAAGTAGAAATAAATAAAAATAAAAGTAAAAATAAACGAAAATAATAATAATAAATAAAAATAGAAATAAAATAATAATAATAATAATAATAATAATAATAATAATAATAATAATAATAATAATAATAATAACACTCGAGAATACCCATAGAAAGAAATGTATGCTAAACAAACCTGTGAGTGAAAAAATGGCAATAGTACAGCATGCACTTAGGAGCCGAAACATGAGCATTAAAGATGAACATGATGATTACTAGTCAATCGTGAATCATATCCACACATGAGATGAGGACTAATAATGCTAACTAGATGAATGCCAAGTGCATAGAATCAGATCGGGAGAAACAATTCGGTAAATTAATGTGTAGCATAAATGAGCAAACAAAACCACAAGCCTCTCTCTAGGACTTATAAGCCAACACATGAATTGAAAGACTACTAACTTCGGTTCAATTCCAGCCCCAACCCATGATACTCAATTGATCTGTACCAAGATGTGCACAATAACCAGGTAGAGTGCTGTATACTAACGAATAATTTCTAGTACTATAGGTCACAGGCAAAAACAACAAATGATTTGTAACAGTCAAATACCAACCCAAACCATAAAGGCAGAATTAACTTAACAATAAGAATGCAAGCCTTAACCAATGATGCAAGATATAACTATGATCAGAAAGCGAGAGTATTAAGGAAGAATTTATCAAGAACAACCACTTTCATAATCCAAATCCAAAGCTAATGAGTGGTTCATACATCGCGAGACAATAGCAACTAAATGCAAAGATAAGCATTAAACGTGATTACCGCAAGTAACGATCAAACAACTCCAAAAACAAAAACATCCAGCTCAACTAAATAAGCATAAAACCAGAGAGGGAATCAAGAACAATTACTGCAAACATTTAACAGATACATAGATAAGGATATTACTACAGAATTCCATATCGCAATCAACTAGAAGTTTTAAAAACCGACTGTGACTGTGTGCGCGTGTGACCAGAGAAAGAACCAAGAACAGTCCCTCAAACTCCTCAATACCTAAGTGAAATTATCTAACAAGTGGAAATATGCACGAGATTAAGCAAATAAATCAGCCAAGCAATGGGGTTCAGACTCGTTTTAGTGCTCATGTTCTGGTGTGTCACAACAGCTCCAAAATTTTCAAACCCTAAGACCTGTAGTTGCAGAACTCGAAGAGTAAAAAAAACATGAATGTGTGTGCCTGGTTTTGGGTTGAACGACAGTCCCCCAAATGAAAACAATCCTTCAACTTGAATGACAATAACAAAATAGGTAGAGAACTTAAAAATGAGAACCTTAACACTTGAATAACTA
>JAANYP010007353.1:0-92500 GCA_020465985.1 Centrapalus pauciflorus | reverse complement strand
GGATTTAACGAGAACGGTTATTATATATATTTTTTATTTTTCGTAAAAAAAATTTTACCCAGACCACGATGCAATATAGCATGGTGAGATCATTCGATGTCGAATGAACACTTTGATATCGTATATTTAACGTCGATGCAACACTGCATACACGTTCATTATTAATAGAGATAAATAATAGTCAAAATTAATAGTTAAAGTTGGTGGATTTAACGAGAACAGTCATATATATATTTTTTTGAAAAATATTTTACGTGTTTATTTTTCGTATATTTTTTTACCCATACGACCATTCGATGTCGAATGAACACTTTAATATCGTATATTTAATGTCGATGCAACACTGCATGTCCATTATATATTAAAAGAGTAAAAAAGTCAAAGTGGACAGTCAAACTTGGTAGACTACTATTAATTCAATGTTAATTGTATAATTACCATCTTATCTCTAGTGTTATATTATAATCTAATGGTTTAGATTGGTTCTATGGTTCTGCACTAAATTAAGGTTCTGCAATGATCCCAACCCTGTATATATATATATATATATATATATATATATATATATATATATATATATATATATATATATATATATATATATATATAAACTAGGGATTAGAGTGTAAATATAACTCTTATATAATCTCCTTGTAATCAGTGTTTTATACACTACAATATACAACAATAATACTGATTACCAAAGTTTATCATGGTATTTGAGCCTAGGAATCATAACCCTAGTAGTCACCGGCTTCCACCAGGCACACCCGTTTGTTTTAATTTATGAGGTAGACGTATGGTATTGACCTAAATCGAATATATTTGATTATGATGCGTCTTACTTTATCGTATCTGTTCGGAAATAGTTTATGTATGTTCAAACTGTTAGTTAGACTTCTCAGACTGTTAGTACATTTTAAATGTAAATCCAAAGTTCATGCTGCTAGTTGAAGAAACTCGAGCTGCCAGTGTAAAAGTTCAAGCTGCCAGAACAAATCAACTCAAGCTGCTCTGTTCATGCTGTCAAGTGATTCAAGCTGCTCAACAGTTTCATAAACAGAAAGTGCTGATTTTCAGGGAAAGATATCTACATGAAGATTCAAGTATATCTACTATCAGAGAAGTCATTATTCGTCAAGGAAACATATCAAGAAGCAATATAAATACATAGAATAGGTCTTTCTATTGTATAGGAGTTTTCTGCATATTTTGAGTCTGTAATTGCTTTATTGATAGAGTTTTCATAAGCCTCTAAGGTTGTAAAACCCTAAGAACAGTCTGTGTTCTTCGTCTAATCAAACAGATTAGAGGTGATTGTAATCATTGAATTCAGCAATACAAACAGTCTTGATTACTTCTTGTGTTTTTATTTATTATTAATTCTGAAAGTTTTTTGTTAAAATAATTAAGTGTTATTCCGCAAACTTCTTGATTAAACTTTGATTCAAAGCAAGATTATTGATTTATACTCTGATAAATTCAAATCAGTTAGTCTTGGTGATTCAGTTTTAGATCCTGACAGTATCATATAAAATTCTTTAAAATATATGTCATGTATTCTGAATGCATGATATTCTCTATAAATGTATAATAGCAGAAGCTTCGAATATAGAGAATGCTCCAATGTGTCATGTATTATGATTAAATGACATTGACAGTGAATCTATAATAACATAAAAGTCACCAGATTTCAAAATATATTGTTATGTCTACTGTAAATGTCTGACATTTGACTGTGAATGTATACCATCACATTCTTTCGAAATGGATATTGTCAATCCATCATCTTACTAGTTTTAGCGATTGTCTAAATTGGAATGTGCCAAAAGTAAAGTATATGTACACGTATGAACGAGAAGTAATGAAATATATCAACCATACATAATTGTAAATCATAGATTTTAATTTTTGTACACGTGTTTTTTAAAAAAGGTGACGTGGAGATCAAGTGTTCTTGAAAGCATTTTGAACGATTTGAGATACTTTGTCAACATATTTATTATGTATTACAAATTAACAATACTCATGTGCGAGAATCATACATAGATAATCAATGGACGACGGATGCAAAGGCATTGACACTTGCAATATTAGGTGGTAAAGAAAATGTAGTTGAAACGATAAAAGATAAATGGGATGTGGTTGTCTGGAACATGTATGCCGACCTAGCATATTGTATACAACACATGAGTGGTGATAGTGAACAACTTGTTGAAAAAGAACAATTATTGTATTAAATTATATAAACAAAATTGTTCTAAATTGACAAAGCAAACATATTACAAATAACCATGAAATCACAACAACCATCTATAAAACTGAAAATAGAACTCATCAAAGTATGACCTTGAATAGTTGACTTTAAAACATATATGGAAAACATTAAAAAAACAATTATACAAAGGAGTAGGTTATCTAAAGCAAATCAGGACTCGACAACCTGTCCTTTGGTATGTGCTTTCATTGTCTTGTTTGCATTTTTTTAGCAATGTTGCCCTCCACAAAAGTTCCGGATCTTCTCCCTTGAATCGGTTTCATCAATCATCTTTTATGTGTACATGTTGGTGTCGTGTAGAAGTATCTTGGCAACATACCGCTTGAAAATGTTATTTAATCGGGACTTCTATGATCCTCCAGATGTTTTGAATCCACAAACCCAATTTCTATTACCCATATACGTCTCCTAATGATCCATGGTGAAAATTCCACAATCCTTTATGGTCAAAATATTTGTTGCATGCTTTAGCCAACCTAGATCACATTATCTTCTTCCCCTCAGACATCTTATCCATCAAAGAGGAACAACTGTCAATGAATCCTTATACAATCATAAAAGTATAAGGATGATAGTTAGTTACGGGTAAATGTGTTATGCATAAACGAATGTTATTCCAAAAATAATGCGTACACGTTTAAAGTAACTAAATGATGATGTGCATTGGATAAGGAATGATAAACTGATGCGATCTCATCCGATGAATATGAGATTGATCACGAGTTGCCTGATCGTTCTATTGGATGTTATTATGAGAAATGGATAGAATCGCGACCTGTTGCCTATAAACGAGGCAAGAACCTTGGTATAGATGGTGAAATCGTGACTCGTTGCCAATAATGAGGCAAGAACCTTGGTATAAGAAAACGCCACAACCAACCCCACCAAGTTGATTGATAAGTTCCGAACATCAAAAGCTAGGACACTTGATAAGTTCTAGAAGTTCGTAAGGAACAAAAAGAGTTAAAAACTCACAATATTACTCAAATGAAGGATGATTACAAATGAGAACTTTGGCCACTATTTATAGTCGAAATATAAGGAAACCCAACCATCTAGATAAGTAACGGGAATACCACAAAAGATCGTGAAAAGAGTACCTATAATCACATGAAAACCATGAAAACCAATTGCTCAGAAAAATGTAGATCCATAAATACTATTCGAAATTGTAGAGGGCGCTTGATAATATTCCATTCCTTGGAAGGTGGTGAATATTGAAAGGCGGTGAATACTACAGCCAGTGAAACGGTAGCTGGTAATTTTTTTTTTTAGATTTTTAGGTTATGCAATAGAAGGGGGCTTGCGCTTGAATTGAAGTAGCGCCTTTGGCCCGAACTGTTCGGCAGATTCCCACGTGTTACGCACCCGTTCGCCACTTTGTTCTCAACTCTTCTCACCTCCTGGGCGAGACAAGCTACCTTTAGCTAGGAGCCTCTTTTTCTTCTGCCCTATGCGATCCCATCTGTGCAGATTTCCCAGTAGCACTAATAACAAGTAAAATACAAATAAGAGTTATGGCATTCAATCTCATATTGAGAGAAATATCACGATAAGCGATCAAATAAGCAAAACTACTTATCAAAAGGACCTTCTTGACATTTCACCACTTGAATCTTCTAGAATGTGTCTTGGTTCATTGTATCTTTCAAAACCATTGGTATCCTCTAAGTAAATGACCATGACCTTCAAAATGCCTTGAAATGAAGAGAAGACTTTCAAATTTCCTTGTAATTAATCTTGACAAGTGCATTGAACATGGACACTCTTTTGGGCAGCTTCTTGGACGTGGTAAATGGTCCTTTATTGGGCTTTATTCTTCTTGAAAAGATAGGTAAAAGGCTTAGGGTGCGTTTAGTTACCGAAAATTTTCAAAATTTCCATCTCACTTTTCAACAAAAATGAAAACTTGTTTACTTAATAACAATTTCATAAATTTTCATTTCACTTTTTAAAATACCACTTTTCATATCCTCTCTTTTACTTTTCTATTACCTACCCCATTTCTTTATAATACTCTCTTTCTCTCTCTTACTTTTCCATCACCTATTCTATTTTTATTATTTTATAATCACTCATCTTATTTCTCTAAAAACTAAAACTTTATCATCTAAACAAGTTTTCACTTTTCATGGAAACCCTTGTTTTTTTTCTAAAAACTATAACTTGAAAACTGATATTGAAAAATGACTAGTTTTCGTTAACTAAACGCAACCTTAGCTTTCATTGGGCTTTTATTTGGCTCAAATCGGGCTTGAAATGAGTGAGTTATGGACAAAACATAGGCTAAGTGTTAGGCTGTCCGAAATTCTTTATTCATGGGGTACATTTGGGTAATTAACCACAACTTGGGCTATGAAAATAAGGGCTAATCTTGCGGAGACACGGGAGCATTATTCCAGCAAGATTTAATTAGTCCATTGGTAGCATCTCGGAACATCTTGGATTTAGACTTTGTGATAGGCCCCATCTTCCACCTTAATGGATCCTCATCATCTTGACCATTAGAAGGGTTACCATTGGATGGGTTCTCATCATTCCCCCCATCTTGATAGTGATTTGTCCTCAAATCGTCACCTGCATCAGAAGGACTTAAATCAACCACATTAAATACATCATGAACATATACTCATCAGCTTGATCAAGTTTGTAACCATTGTCATTGATTTTCTGCAACACTAGTAATGGTCCATCTCCTCTAGGCATCAACTTCGACTTCCTCTTTGTTGGAAATCGTTCCTTCCTCATATGAAGCCACACCCAATCTCCTGGTTCAAAAGTGACCTTTCTTTTTCCCTAGTTCGCTTGTTGTTCATACTTCTTGGTGCGCTCTTCAATGTTGCGTTTTGTCTTCTCATGGATTTTCTTGACAAATTCTACCTTCTTCCTGCCATCTAAATTCAAATGCTCATTACAGGCAAAGAAGTTAAATCCATAGGAGTTAATGGCTTAAATCCATACACAATCTCGAAAGGTGAAAGCTTAGTAGCGGAATGCACATTTCGATTATATGCAAACTCAACATGGGGTAAGCATTGCTCCCAAGTTTTCACATTTCTCCCAACTATTGATCGCAACAAAGTACCAAGTGTGTGATTCACAACTTCGGTTGTCCATCCATTTGGGCATGACAGGTCGTGGAAAACAAAAGCTTTGTTCCCAATTTCCCCCACAAAGTTTTCCAAAAATAACTTAAAATTTTGGTGTCCCGATTAGAAACGAAAGTTTTTGGCATGCCATGCAATCTAACCACGTCTTTGAAAAACAAATTAGTAATATGTGAAGCATCAGTGGTTCGATGGCATGCAATGAAATGAGACATCTTAGAAAATCTATCAACAACCACAAAAGTTGAATCTTTGTCACTTGTTATTCTTGGCAAATCCAACACAAAATCCATAGAATATCAACCATGGTTCACTTGGTATAGGAAGAGGAGTGTACGAACCATGAGATTGAACCTTTGTTTTAGCTTGTTTACAAACAATGCACTTTTCATAAACTTTCCCAACATCAACTTTCATTTGTGGCCAAAAGAAATGCTCTTGCAAAATTTTCAAAGTTTTTGTCTCACCAAAATGACCCATAAGGGCTCCACTATGTGCCTCTGGAACCAAAAGCTCACGTAAATACGTGTTTGGAATGCAAAGCTTTGATTCTTTGAACAAAAACCCATCATGTTTAAAAAAAACTTGTCAAAAGAGCTTCTTTCACATGTTTGAAAAATCATACCAAAATCCACATCCTTATGATATAACTCTTTGATTTGTTCGAAACCAAGAATTTTAGAGTCTAGAGAAGAGAGTAGAGAGTACCTCCGTGAAAGTGCATCAGCTGCAATATTTTCCTTACCTTTCTTAAATTGGATGACATAACGAAATGTCTCAAGAAACTCCATCCACCTAGCATGTCTTTGCTTCAACTTTTGTTGCCCCTTCAGAAACTTCAAGGACTCATGATCGGAATCAATTGCAAACTCTTTGGTCCACAAGTAATGTTGCCAAGTTTTCAGTGCACGAACCAAGGCATACATCTCTTCGTCATAAGTGGGATAATTCAAAGTTGCGCCGCTCAACTTTTCACTAAAATATGCCAATGGTTTTCCTTCTTGCATTAAAACTGCACCAATTCCAACACCTGGTGCATCACACTCAATTTCAAATGTTTTATCAAAACTTGGAAAAGAAAGCAAGGGAGCATGAATTAGTTGAAACTTGAGTTTTTCAAAAGCTTGCTCTTGATCTTCGCCCCAATAAAAACCAACTTTCTTTTTAGTGACTTCCGTGAGTGGTGCTGCCAAGGTGCTAAATTTCTTCACAAATCAACGATAAAAACTTAAGACCACGAAAACTTCGCACATCACCAACACTCTTTGGAGTTGGCCAATCTTGATGGCCTTCACCTTATCTTCATCAATTGAAACTCCTTGTGAACTCACCACATATCCAAGAAAAACAATGTGGTCGGTACAACAAGAACACTTCTTCAAGTTTGCATAAAGATTTTCTTTCCTAAGCACACTCAAAACACACGTTAGATGCTCAAGATGATCATTCAAACTCTTGAAATAAATCAAAATGTCATCAAAGTAATCAACCACAAACTTGTCAATGAAATCACGCAAAACATGGTTCATTAATCTCATGAATGTACTAGGAGAATTAGTTAAGCCAAAACGAATAACTAACCATTCATATAAACCATGTTTTGTTTAGAAAGTTGTTTTCCCTTCATCACCATTTTTCATGCGAATTTGGTGATATCCGCTCTTTAAATCAATTTTTGAAAACAACTTTGAACCATGCAATTCATCAAGTATATCATCTAGTCGAGGGATTGGATGGCGATACTTTACCGTGATATTATTGATGGCATGACAGTCTATGCACATCCTCCACGACCCATCCTTTTTGGGTACAAGAAAAACTGGAACAACACAAGGGCTCATGCTTTTTCGAAACCATCCTTTTCTCAAGTAATTCTTCAACTTTCCTTTGCAACTCCTTGGTTTCCTATGGATTTGTTCTATATGTCGGCTTGTTTGGAATGGAAGCCCCGGGAACAAAGTCAATTTGGTGTTCAATCCCGCGAATTGGTGGCAATCCATTGGGAACCTCCTCGAGAAACAAGTCTTCAAATTCCTGCAAAAGAGATTTAATATTGCTCAGAAGAGTACCGGCCAAATCATTAGTGCTTAATTAAGCCTCTTTAATTAAAAGAAGCACAAAAGACATCTCCGAATTCAAGGCTTCTTTTATTTCTCTCCTTTTTGCAAGTGCACAATATTGACTCTCCTTTTCACCCACCAAAGTTTTCTTATGTTTTTGTTTTTTGTTTGAACCCTTCTTGTGTACATTGCTTTCCTTGAACTCATCGTCTTCGTTCTTCACATCCTTTTGAAGTCGGACTTGATCCTCATAAACTTGACTGGGTGACATTGGCACAAGAGTTATGGACTTGGTTTTTTGAACAACGGTGTACTTGTTGGTGAAGCCATCGTGTTTTACATGCCGAACATATTGCCATGGCCTACCAAGTAACAAATGGCTTGCTTGCATAGGTACAACATCACATAGAACTTCATCTTCATACTTACCGATACGAAATGACACCAAAACCTGCTTTGTAACTCGCACCTCACCACTATCACTAAGCCATTGGAGTTTATATGGCTTTTGATGCTTCATTGTCGGTAACCTTAGCTTTTCAACCATGGAAACACTAGCCACATTAGTGCAACTCTCACCATCAATTATAACACTACATAACTTTCCTTGAACATAACACCGGGTGTGAAAGATGTTCACCCTTTGTGCATCATCTTCTTCCTTAAAATGGGTGCTTAAGGCTCGTCCTGCCACCAATAATTCTCCTTTAACTGCTAGTTGTGTGAAGATTTAGAAGCATCTGTTTCGATTTCTTCATCTTCTCTAATCATCATTTCAAGCTTGTTTGGACATTGACTTACACTATGACCCCTGCCAAGGCACTTAAAACATTTCATATCATGAGTCTTAGGAACTTCAGAACTAGTTTTCTCTTTTGAGGTGTTTTTTGTTCCAGATTTGGTATTAGAAGAGTTTGAATTCTTGGGCCTTTTGGAGCTACTTGCTATCCAAGCATTCGTTCTTGACCCACCCCCTCTCTTGAGTTTCTTTTCAATCTTAACTGCCATATGAATCATGTCCTCGATCTCAATATAATGGTGCATCTCAACACGATCTCGAATTTCATAATTGAGACCATTTAAGAACCTCACCATGGTAGCTTCTCTATCCTCTTGCATATTCATCTGGATCATAATAACCTCCATTTCTTTGATGCAATCATTAACAGACTTACTTCCTTGCTTTAGACTTTGAAGTTTGTTGTGAAGGTCACGGTAGTAATGACTTGGTACAAAACCTCGCCTCATGACCATCTTCATTTCTTCCCAAGTATCGATGGGTCTCTCTTCATTTCTTCGTCTACTAATCACAAGTTGATCCCACCATGTTAGTGCATAATCATTAAATTCAACAACGTTGAGTTTTACCTTCTTCCGGTTGGAGTATTCATGGAAATCAAAGATGGATTCCATCTTAGTCTTCTAATCGATGTAAGCTTCCGGCGACTTTCCTTGAAAGATGGCATTTTCATCCTTATTGAACTCAAGTTGTGGTCTCTATGTTGCCTTCGTCTAGGTGGTCTTCTTTGAAGTTCCTCATCCCATTCATCACCTCTAAAACCGTAATCATGATTTTCATAAGAAACTTGTGATAGTGTTCATTCACGTGGTATTTGTGCCTCCAATTGGTCAATTCTTTCATGAACTTGCGTGAACTCTTCTCTCATTAATCGTCGCATTTCATCCATGAGAGCTTGAACTTGAAGATTTGAAAGGGGTTGGTCATCCGCCATCTTATATATTCGCAAAAAAAAACAATGAATAATAAAAAGATTATGACCACTCCATTCTCCCTTACGTGTTTCTCTCAAGTTGATTAAGCTGTCAACACTCGTGTATGTAACAAAGGCTTTTTCTCTCGATTGATCTTATGACACTGCCTTTTACCTCTCTTTTTAATTCTTATAGTTCAAAACAAACTAAAAGAAAGCAAAATCAAGTTAGGCTTGTGGCCTTGAGGAATTCAAAACGTACCAAAAAACTTCAATAAACAAGTGTAACAAACCCAAAAAGAAATATAACAGTAAACAAAATTATTAACGTTCCTCCAATTTTTTTTTCACTTCTTTTTTTTTTCTCTAATTCTTTGTTTTACACTTCTTTTTTTTTTTTTTACGTTGATAGCTTTTTATACTTTTCCTTACTTCTCACTTTTTTTTCTTTTTTTAAGGAACAAAACTACACGACTTAATACAAAGAACCCAAACATGTAACTTACTAAAATCCCAACTTCTTTATTTCTTAATAATAGTAATCAAGTCAACTTGTGAGGAGCTTCACTACTATTACTTGAAATCCAAGATAAGAACAAGAAGAAACAAAAAAAAACGATACGAAAAAAAAATAAAGTATGATAGAAAACAAACAAATAGAAGTGGTTCTGATACCAAATCATGTGATTTCACCCGATGAATATGAGATTGATCACGAGTTGTCCGATCGTTCTATTGGATGTTATTATGAGAATGGATAGAACCGCAACCTGTTGCCTATAAACGAGACAAGAACCTTGGTATAGATGGTGAAACCGCGACCCGTTGCCTATAATGAGTCAAGAACCTTGGTATAAGAAAACGCCACAACCAACCCCACCAAGTTGATTGATAAGTTTCGAACGCCACAAGCTAGGACACTTGATAAGTTCTAAAAGTTCTTAAGGAACAAAAAGAGTTAAAAACACACAATATAACTCAAATGAAGGATGATTACAAATGAGAACTTTGGCCACTATTTATAGACGAAATGTAGGTCCCAAAAGGTTTCCCAAGTATGTTGCTATAAGCTGTAGAGGCGGGGTGAATACAACTATTTAAATTTCAGCACACTTTTCTCAATGTTTGTATGTATATATCAACAAGTGTTAGTTACAAACAAGTTTACACTACGGAATGGTTCAAACTGAGATGACATGACGACAGATAGACAACTAATCTAAGACACACTCAGAATAGTTACAATGAATTCACTCACTAAGATGCACTCACTGATTTTACAAGACATATAGACAGCTTGAATAAGAACATCTTGGACACACCTAACTACTCTTTTCTAAGCAGACTTTGCATGCATGAAATTACAATTCTTTTACACATTCTGGATATCTCTCTCTTGGTTATCTCATATTCCTTAGAAGCTTCCTTTTATACCCTCTCTGAGAATACTGGTGAAACTCCCTAATTTGATGCGGAGATAGTGGAGTGCCTTTGCAAAAAGACAAGATACCTTTTCTGCACATTCGGACAAAACATCATTTGTCCCTATGTAGCAGAATCTTTGTCTTTTTCATTTTGTCTCTGTTGCAGATTGCTTTAACTTAAAGAGGAATGTCAACTTTAATCCTTTTTGTGGCTAACAATCTCCCCCTATTTGCAATAATCAGTCTAAGTTGATTCCATCAATAATCACTATATAGTTTTACATTACATTTGCTGAAATGAAATTACAACAATGAAGTAAATGATCAGTTTATATATGCACTGATATTGATTTAAACAACACATGTTTTTTCAGAAGTACAACTGACGTACTGAGATACATTACAACTGATGTAATAAAGTACAACAAATGTACAAGAAGAGAATCTCAACAAGTTTGGACTATTGATGTTGGGAGCAAATAATGGCAAGCATGTCCAACTTATGGACAGCTTCCATTCTTCATCTACTCAGCAGTATATGGACCTTGGAGCTGTTGTCTTTGCTCATCCAGCTGTTGGTAATATTCTATGTGTGACACCCTTGCCACAATAAACCCAGGGTTAATCACCAATCACATGATTACATAATGATCTGAATACTTAATAAAAATTGTGGAATCATTAAAGTACATAAATAAAAACAATACAAATGTATTAAACACACTACGGTGCTACAATGTTTCAAATCTATGTCTACATACTCAAAAATTATTACATCATCACAAATATATTACAATAATAATCCCATATTTTAGTTACCAAGATGAGTAGTAGATATCTTCAAGACTTCAATTAATGACCTAGCTAGAAGGTCCCGCAACGTATTTTCCTTTCCCTGTAAAAATTCAACAACTGAGGGGTAAGCAAAGCTTAGTGAATACACAGATTTACGCATTCTATAAATCTTTATGAAGCCCTGAAGAGTAACACCGACAACGCACGTCGTATACTCTCTACGTACACAAAGTACGGCACAAGAGCCGCAGCTCCTTCGAGCCCAAAGCTCGACATTAAACCAACCATCTGAGACAGACATAACATCAGGGATGACTTACTGCCTACCAGAACCTCGGAGGGATCAGCTCCGTGTCATATAGCGCAGTAACATCGGAATACAGATGCGACCTGCCGGTCCATCGAAAGATGGACAACAAAGAAACGGACATGCAATGAGCAACAATGTGCATCTAAGTCTACGCAAGTTAGTAGAATTTCAAATGAAAGTGAAACAACATGTCTCATCAGGCAATAGCTAACATAAAGCAGATATAAACATGTGAAATCATATGTACTCACAGTGGGTGCGTTAATTAACTTCAATTTATTTTATTTCTCCTCGGGATTTCAACCGGACTCACAAAGTATCCCACTGTGGGTTAGACAACACCACAAGGGACCTGTTACATTTCCATAACTAAAACATATCATACATATGTTTATTATTAAACAAGCATCAAATTTGTACAACTAAAAGTGTTAAAATATTCGGATGCGACATCCGAAACTCATGTTTAAATCCTCTTACTTGATGGTTTTATTATTCCCAATTAAACCCTTCAATAACTTATTTAATAATAAGTCTCGTCAAGTTTCTCAAATTATTGTGTTAATCCTTCGGAATTGCGATCCAAAAATTATACTTTATCTCCAATTTCTGGGATTGCCAAAATGTCCCAACTTTATCATTATATATAACCGAATTTAAGAAGGTCCGACCGATTCTATTTTATTTTCACAAATCTAACCCCAACCGAGATGACTATATATATATATAGATATATATATACATATATATATATATATATATATATATATATATATATATATATATATATATATATATATATATATATATATATATATATATATATAGATATATATATACATATATATATATATATATATTCCTTTATATATATAAATATATTTTATTGTCTCTGTTTCAATGAAAATAAAAAGGGGAATACCGAAACCTTCAAAGGTTTCGGTTCTCACCATTTATAGTTTCGGTATATTGGGGTGGGTTTCAGTACATATAGTTTCAGTACATGTTGTGACAGTTTCACTATCAAGGTTTCACTAAAAAGTTTCACTATCAAAGGATTCACTAAAAAGTTTCACCATCAAAGGTTTCACTAAAAAGTTTCACCATCAAAGGTTTCACTAAAACGTTTCACCATCAAAAGTTTCACTAAAAAAGTTTCACCATCAAAGGTTTCACTAAAAAGTTTCACCATCACTAAAAAGTTTCAGTAGTATGTACTGAAACCATCAAAGGTTTCACTAAAAAGTTTCACCATCAAAGGTTTCACTAAAAAAGTTTCACCATCAAAGGTTTCACTAAAATGTTTCACCATCAAAGGTTTCACTAAAAAGTTTCAGTAGTATGTACCGAAACCTTAAGGTTTCGATACCTTTGTAGTCTCGGTAGGTTTCATTATACCGAAACCTTTAGAGAGTTTCGGTACATGTGATGGTTTCGGTACATAAAGGTTTCAGTAGTATGGTCTCAGTACACATATAAGTTTCGGTATTATGTACCGAAACCTTAAGGTTTCGGTACCTCCATGTTTGTCTCGGTACCATAGTTTCACTAGTCATATGGGTTTCGGTACCTCTTGGTACATATACAATCCGCACAGAACATACCGTAAATTTATGATATTTCCCATTAGTTGAGCTTGTCTTCTTCTGGGTAATACTCAAGAATTGAAATAGTTTAAGGATCACATATAGGCCCTTAAGCCTGACGATTCCGTAACATACTATTGACGAAAACTTGTAAGATCAAGTATGCTATCATCTAAGAAATATTAAAAGGCTTTAGTCAAAACCGATAATCAAATATTAATTAAATAATAATAAAATTGTCGTTAAAAATAATTTGAACCTATAATATCAGTTAAATAAGTAGTTAATTATATTGGATACCAATAAGTATTATATACTTGACCATATGATGAACCTAAACTGATAAAAGGTTCAATGGGAAAAGAACCTATAAGGCGTGACTCGTTATGAAAGTCACTAAAATTCTTATTTAAGAACAAGGGTACCACATCTAATTATTTCCCAAATGAAGGGATATTATAATCAGCGAGAAAATATATCCTTAATAAGAATAGCGATCCCGCAATGAACACTAATATGTTATTAACGGGTTGTTAACCCCATACTCATTAGCAATGTTGCTATCTAAATGTCTGGGTCGGGTGATCCTACGGTACTAACTGGACATAGCCCACTTTTAGTGGCACATAATGGATATACTGAGTACTTATTAAAAGCCCCTTGGAAATTCTAAATTTGATTCCGTGGGCGGAATCCTTTCAAGGGGGAGGAGTTGTAACATCCTCAAATTTGACATAATAATTAAACTACTAATTATACGCTCAACTAATGAATTGAGTGATTTGTTTATGTTAATCAATAAGTAAATATTGAAATTTTTATCATTTAAGAGAATATATGTAATGTTAAATTACAAATCTATAAATAGGTAAACTGGACTTATATATATATATATATATATATATATAGGTCCGGTTATTTCATACTTTGCAATAAAATCTTCATATTTAAAATATTACTTATAATCCATTTAAAATTTCAAATGAATTATATCCTTATGTTGGGTTATGAATAAAATTAAAGAATTATTAATCACAAGCTTTAATGGATTGCACTATGTGCTTTCAACCCTTGTAACTTGGACTCCATATATTTATGTAAAAGATACCAAGCCTTGTGTGCAAGCTCTTAAAGCTGTCCACAAATGTTAAGGGTTTAAATTGTGAAGAGTGCAACTAATTAGGTGACAAATGATGATGAAATGAAGATAAGGGTGTTAATTGCAACTAATGGACCCATTTAGGGGTTACAACCCACAAATCGTGGGTTTTGCTTCTCCCCTTCATTTCTTTGCTTTGAAGATTCCTCTGCATATTTCACACACACATAAAAGTTTCTTTATTGCTGGAATTTGTTGAGCCAATTGGCTAAGAAGACTGAAGAGTTTTGTTGTGTGCAAACAATGACAACCAATTCAAGGTATCATCCTCTTTATTTCTATGGTGTGTGTCCATCTTCATCTTCTTCCTAACCTAGCATCACCTATGGTGAAATGGTGGTGAACCCAAAATATAGTGATTCATTGATGTCTAATAATAGATGATAAATTGTTAGTGTGTTTTCTGAATTATATAAATTTAAGGTAACCATCTATATATTCTTATATGTATGTATTTCTCCCCTCCTTTCTCCATGATAAAGAAATTGTAGTTAAATGGGGATGAATTGAAAGATGATATTCCAAGGAATTTAGTGGCGATTAGTTGGTGTTATATAATTCTGAGTATATATATACGTAAGAATCAAGGGATTGAAGCAACCTGATACAATTAAACCCAAGGTAATTATTGATGTATTTTATATGTGTGTGCGTACTGCTATGTGCAGACCACGGCTGCCAAGCAACCACATCCGTGAACCATGAAATTTCATCAACGATTGATCACTTAGATTGCATCAAACCTGTCCAAATCATTTGTATGTTCTTATGTGAGAATCGTTTGATGTTTTGGGACATTATAAAGGGCTAGGGGCTGTTGTGAGTTCGAAAGTTGGGCAGCGAATAAAATCCATGACAGCAGCCCAAAACAGTCCCATGAAGCGTCTAAAGTTGGCTTGGCCGTTGGCTAAAAAGCATTTCCTTCCTAGTCCGAACCTTTTGGCCTTTGGCCAGAACGTTTAGATCTTTTAATGGTGTGTTATTACCATACACTAGGGCTGTTATAGAACCCCAAAAAGGGGCTCTAATGGCTGCAAGAATAGCAGCAAAAATAACCACAAACAACCCCGAAAGCTCACGTTTACGGCTTGGCCTTTGGTCGAAAAGTCCCTCAAATCCTCGGCCATTTCTTTAAGCCTTTGGCCATAACCTCTAGACTCTCAAATAACGTGTTCTTAGCCCATATTATGGCTGTTGTTAAGTCCCCAAACGAGCTGTAATAGCAGCAAAAAGGAGCTTTAAAATCACATAACAAATGGCTGTAGTTCATGGCCTAAATTCCCATGTCTTTTGCCTTGACTACCTTGGCCTTTGGCCTTGCCATTTAGGCTTAAAGTATGGTGATAATGAGAATATAAGAGACCTAAAAATGTATTATGGATATACTATAGAAAGTATATACAAGATGCAAGTGCCTATGAATGAGATACATATCCATGTGACACCATATGAGTGAGCCATAAGGCTTGAAATTTCAAAAGTTAGAACATGAACCGAAGTAAGTCGTGGGATGACCAAGTATGCGGTTAAACCACCCCATATGGATTAATATTGAATATGTATGCTTGTATAATCACTCATGAACACATAAATACAAAAATATGCATTAAAAGGTTGTTAAAGACATAAAGGACTCGAAAGCACCTAATTGAACATATTCACCACAATCTGAGTTAATTATGACTTAACATGATACTATAACATCATGGGATCATCCTATACTCATGTAACACTGAAATTAACATTAAACATCGCCCAAAAGTCAATAAAACTCAAAACGAGACGTATCTGTGTCGATAAATTCAGAAACTTAAATCGAAAACACTTAAACACTTCAAATGACTTCCAAACCTTATGATGTACTATTATAAGCTAATGAGTACCTTGAATATCATTAATTGATAGGTTTGGAGCTGAAAGGAGTGCCGGTTGTCGGTTCGGGGCGTTAAGTGACTTATTGCCCGTTTTGAGCCTTAAAGGCTATTATAGCCTACTGTACTGTGAGTTCTAGCATTGATGTGTGTGTTGCATACATAATTACATGTTTACTTTTATTTATGACATTGTGCATAACTATTTGGCATCATCCTCTTATATGATGCATTGCACTGGTTTTATTATACTGCCCTAGTTGGCAGTTTATTATTTAATCCTGGCCTATGGCCAGCATACCTCATTTGATACCTTTCATTACATATATTGACCTTCAAGTGCTTGAATATCGTTCATTTCATGTTTCACATGATTACACTTGATTACCCATAGTGGGCTATGCTCATTTATCATTGGCCTCACTGGATATCCAGATTATCATTATTATTATTAGCGCCTTACTTTGTGTTTGTGCGTATAAATTCCTACTCCACATGAGCTCGTGGGTAGGTGGCCGGACATGGAAGCCGGTTGGAGTTGCGCAGCTGGACATGGATTCACAGCTGTTGGCAACGGCGGGTAGCGGGTCATGTACCGCAACCTATGCAAATTAATGGACTATGCCCACACCATTTTTTATTAAAAGATATTGCACTTGTCATTTCATAATCATTTTATCATTTTTACATGTTGTATGTTTTGCACTCCATATAGATCTAGTAACTCACTTAGCAAATTTTATTTGCTAACCCATCACTTTTATATACCTCAGGTGGATTAGTAAAGGCAAGGTGATTGCTGTCCCGAGTCCTTGAGTTTAAACGGACCGTTATTGAAGTCTTGACATTCGGTAAAAGTTAATTTAATATTGTAATACTTTCGGGTAGTCTGTCTACCCACACACTTAGATGTGTACATATAGACACCTAATGTCTTTGATGGATGATAGTTGTTGTAACTATTTAGAATTATCTTGTAAATTTACTTTACATTCCAAATCATGGTTTATAACTACACAGGGATATTGACCTCGTGCGAAAGGGTCATGCCCGATTTTCTTTAAAAAAAACTATGTTAATTATAATTAATTTACTTCAACCCCATTTTTATTATATTAAGTTGAAATGGGTGTTTCAACATGTTCTTTGATAAGGGGTCCACAAAGAATACCCTTAACTCAGGCTCTTCTATGAATTTTCCTTGTTCACGCTCAACTCCTTTTGGCAGACTGTGGTTTACCCCTTTGACTTCAACAGCATGTATCCCTTGTTCAATTATGATGATGAGCTCTTCAAGCTCTGTATCCTTTCTCTGCCTCCTAGGCTTAATCTTGGGTTCCACCAGTGAGGTACCCTTGATTTGTTCTTCAAGAATCAAGCCCAGGTCTTTGACCTTCTCCATCAGCTTTTTGACGTATGCCTTGATAGTTTGAGCAGTTTCAGATTTTGATCTGCTCATGGCAACAACCAACTCAACCCATTCCCTATACCCCATGCATGCAATGTCAGCAGAGTCATAAGCTTTTAATTCAGGACCCTCAGCACCTAGCCTGTAGATTTGAAGTTTCCATTGCTTGGCTTTCCTTGATATTGAGACAGCTTTGACAATAGTTTCCTTGGCAAGTCTTCTGTTGGCAACATCAAAAATCTTCTTCCTTGCCATATTGTCAAAATGGAATTGAGCTTTAGCTGAAGAGAATACATGCTTTGATTTGGTCACCAAGACCTGTGCACTCGGTTCCTTTTCTCCCTCTTTACCAGCCACCGACTCATTGGCAGCTTCTATCAATTTCCTTTGAACATCCAAAGAGGGAATTTTGATCTTTCTTTCCTCCTTGTATGCAAGGGCTTTAGCAGAAGCTTCTTCCTTCTTTTCTCTTTCAAGGATCTCAAGCTACTCATATTTCCACTTATAGTAAGTCTCTAGTGGAATGCTCATATCTTTGGCCTGAGATTTGTCAAACTTTAGTTGAGCAGCCTTGAGAGAGTCAGTGTCCACAGAGGCTTTCCCTTTCCCCTTTGCTGCTCTAGTCAGAATAGCTTTAGTTTCCTCTTCTTTTTCAGTTTGTTCCATAATCAAGTGCCTCCTTCTGCTTGGCCTGTCCTCAGGAATGGATTCCTCCCCCTTAGATGGTGCATGGTTTGGAGATCCAACCTGAGTAGGCTGAGCAGCAGTTACAGAGACAGTTGAAGTACCTGCAACTTCACCAGTTTGTAATTGTCCTGCTGCTTGGGTTACGAGGGAGATGAAGATTTCTCGCCCGTAGACTTTGTCTTCGAGGCAGATTTAGACTTCTCCCACTTTAAAGGACATGGCATAGAGCCTTCAACATCAGGTCTGCCTGAAGGAACGAATCCAACAGGCTGGACAGCAGCAGGTTCGGTGACCGGACTTGAACCAACCAGACTATGCACTAAGAAATTTAGGTTGTCCTTAACTTCTACAAGTTGGGTGATGCAGGTTTGAAGAGAAGAGGAAAGAGAATTGGCAAGAGATGACAGCTGGGAAATAGTAGCCCTGTCAGGTTCTGTGAACACCAAACTTTGAAGTTGTGCAATAGTGAGTTTAATGGACTCATGCATATCATCAAAGTTTGCTGCCACAGAATTGGACAGGGATACCACTAAGGTATTTAGTGAGGCCAGTGTGGATGGTAATGTGGTGGAGCAGGTTTCAGCGAGACCTGACATCTGTTGAGAAACAGCTGACAGGCTGGACACAGAGTCCTGTTGGTGGGTAAGAACGGAAGATAGAGAGGTGGAGAGCTGGTGCAGCTGTGCAGTGAATGCAAGCAGCTGAGAGGAATGAAGCTAAGCAGACATGGAGTCTGTAATGAGATATGGAAGGGAAGTTATAGAAGATTCCAAAGAGCCATCCTTGTTAGACCGCACAGAAAGCTGGTCCTTCAAAGAGAGTTCTTTGGGGGATGGAGGTATATGGGTTGACTGTTTGGATTGGGTTGATGGGGATGGGTTTGATGGTGAGGATTGTGGAGTATGAGGGTCAGTGGGTGATGGTAGAGATACTTTAGAAAGCAATTCCATAGATTGGGCATTCATTATGTGTCCCGGCTTGGAAAAATCAAAAGAACCTTCAGCAGTGGTTGTAGCTGCATCATGAGGTGAAGGAATTGGATATGGTGGCCTTTCAGATGTTACTTGCATTGTAACACCTTCATCAAGACCTTGGATGGGTCCCTCAGTAGTGCCTTGGTTTGCAGGCACATTTTCATCGGCCGATGGGATGTGCATTTCAACATCATTAGTGGTGAAAGCTGATGATGGAATGTGCACTTGGGGAGCAGCTTCACCAGAGGGATGTTCCAGTCCCTGAGGTTCATCAGTTTGGGTTGATGGTCCTTTAACAGCTGTTTGGTGTTGAACAGCTGTGTCATGAGGAACAGAAGATGAAGGTTGATCTGTTGGATGGTCTATTTCAGCAGCTTTGGCACCTTGTGCAGACTCAGATTGTGTATGAAAAATATAAGGGGGTAACTATGGGGACTCAGTGTGGACTGGAGAGTGCTCCTGTCTTTCAATGTCTTCAGCCTGTTAAGAGGCTTGGACAGTTAATGTGGTTGTCTCCTTTTGTACAACTGGTTCCTATTGTGAGGAACCAGAGGGCTCAGGCTGACTCGGGGTGGATGCATCATGAAGTGAAGCCTGCTCCATAATGGCTGCACTTACTCCCAAAATAGGAGAAGCAAAAGCTGTAGGGATTGCTTCTTTTTCAACTGACTCCTGTTGGGAGGGGTTAGAGGAGCTAGTTTGAGAGAAGGGTTTCTTTTTGGCAAAGGATATCTTTCTTAGCCTGTTATAGGTTGTGAGGGAAGATGTAGAAGATGGATGTTATGGAGAGGTGATAGGGGGTTCTGTTTGGACTGGTGAGGAGACTGGGCTAGAAATAGGAGGTTGTTCCTGTTCCATAATATCAGGTGCCACAGAGGCACCAGCCACAGAGGCTTCAGGTTCAACGGATGAACCAGGGTGACTAGTCTGCTCCCCCTCAGCCACTAAGGCTGAGGGTGCAGACTTAGCTATTTTGGCCTTCTTGGTGACAGGCCCAGCTTAACTACTCTTCGAGGCATGTTTTGCCTTTTTAGACCGTGATTTCGATTTTCCCTTGGGAGCAATGATTGGATTCACCTTCTGAGTAGAAGGTCTTTCCACCAAACCAAGCAACCTCATCATTGGAGTAGACAGAGGAGGTTCATTGTCGAGTACTGGGATATAAAATGCCCTATTTCCAATAACAGGAAATACATCAGTAGTCAAGAGAGGTTGGGAGTTGTAAAGATGCTCACCACAAATGTGCTTGAAGACGAGGCTCAAAAACCTTGGATATCTCACAGCAACTGGACGCTGTTCTTGTGGCACCAAGTTCCTCATATTTAGGAATATCCACCTTGCCATATTCAGGGTAGTCCCATCCACAAGCTGTAGGACTATTGGAATCTCATCCCTGCTGAGTTGGTCAAATGAACCAAATTTGCAGCTGAGGCTCGTCACCACTGAGGCGAAGAGGAAACTGTAAGTTGGGGAGAGATCCCTTCTAAACAAGGTTGCACCCACTTTTTGCTCTTCTACACCACAGAAGCGTAGTAGATTGCCATTTGGTAAACTTTTGGCTGGGGTTTGTCATACGTCTCAGCAACTGGAAGATGTAGAACTTCCCTGAGGAGTGCAGTAGTGATCTCAACAGTTTTAGTGCCGTTGAGAATGGTTCCCCTAATGGTTCTGGTAGAGTGATCATATGAGTAAGTGTACCATAACTCATAGACCATCTCCTGGTACATGACACCATGAGAGGCTGTCATAGCATAATGCAGGGGATGGGCTTGCAGAAACTCCATCATAGATTCATAACTTTTCCCAACATAGTTTTTGGGAATGGTTAATTTGGCAATGTATTTGGTGGGTTTGATTGTGAACATGGTGTTGACAGAGCGGTGTTTCTCAACATCATCACCAACAAACACAGGGAGAAAGGGGTTATTTTGGGAAACTATGTAGGAGAGTAGAGTAGATGCTCAAGTTTGGACACTAAGTCTTTTTAAGGTTTTTCAGAGAGTTAAGCAGTAACGAAGAGGAAGAAGATGAAACAGTGAGTTGGGTATTTATAGGATTTGAATGTGAGTGAGTAGGAGAGAGAAAGGTTTGGGAGGTTGATTTGAAATGTTACTAACAGAAAACGGAACGGTTTGCCACGTCAGCACGTTTGTGAGACTAACTTGACCTTTTTAACCACTTACACACGTAACACACATTATCCGTAGGTAATTAAGATAAATAAATACTTTATTTAAATAACTTAAATGTGAAGAAACGTTAAACAAAAACTGATGTCCTAAGCTATTGTCCAAACCTGTGATGAACAGGTTTCATCAAGCACTGATCATTCTGTAAGCTGTTCATGAAACCTGTGCAGCTATATGAGAACAGATTTCATTGTGAAACTTGTTCAATGGCTGAACAGGTTACAAGGCATTGCCTTGTTTGACAGAGTAACAGAGTGAGCAGGTTGAGAGTTTGTACAAAAGACCAGGCTTGAGATTAAAACTTGTTTTGTCAAGCCTGTTATATGTCCAAGTTGTCCAAATTTTCAAAAACTGGCTAAGTACAGAACACATAAAACCTGTCCTATCCAGACTGTTCTGTAAAATTTTGACAGATTAGAACAAGTAACTTTTGAACATCAATGACACTTAGTCAACTTTATTTAACATACCCAGCTCACTTTCAAGGTAATTAAACATGTTTTCATCAAGAGCTTTGGTGAAAATGTCTGCAAGTTGTTCTTCTGTGGAAACAAAACTTACCTCCACATTACCTTTTCGGATGTGATCCATTATGAAGTGATGTCTGACCTCAATATGCTTTGTTTTTAAGAGTGGAAGACTGGATTGTTGGAAATAGCTATGACACTTGTATTACACAGAGAATAGGAATTTTCCTATAAACAAGACCATAATCCTCAAGCTGATGCTGCATCCACAGAATTTTCCCAGAGCAGCTTCCAGCAGCAATGTACTCAGCTTCAGCAGTAGAAGTAGAAACAAAATTCTGCTTCTTGCTGCACCAACTGACGAACTTTCCACCAAGGAGTTGACAACCACCTGTTGTGCTCTTTCTGTCTAGCCTGCAACCTGAAAAGTCATAATCTGAATAACCTATTAGTTCAAGGCTGGAGTCTTTGGGATACCAAAGACCCAAACCTAGTGTACCCTTTAGGTATCTAAAGATCCTTTTTACAGTAGTTAGATGTGATTCCTTTGGATCAGCTTGACTCCTGGCACATAAACAGGTAGCAAACATAATATCTGCTCTATTGGCAGTTAAGTATAGCAAGCTCCCAATCATGCCTCTGTAAGCTGTTACTGAAACAGCTTTGCCACAGAATCAACATCCAACTTTACATTGGTTTCCATTGGGGTTTTGATGGGGAAACTTTGATTAAATTTAAACTTTTTCAAAAGATCCAATGTATACTTTCTTTGATTTATGAAAATTTCATTTGAGGTTTGTTTAACCTGTTATCCTAAAAAGAAAGTAAGTTAACCCATCATGCTCATTTCATATTTAGATTTTATGAGTAGTGAAAAGTTCTTGCATAACTGTTCATTAGTAGAACCAAATATTATGTCATCCACATAAATTTGAACAAGCATAATATCATATTTCACCTTCTTTTATGAACAATGTGGTATCCACTTTACCTCTGGAATAACCATTGCTCCTAAGGAAATCAGTAAGGGTGTCATACCAGGCTCTAGGGGCTTGTTTCAGACCATAGGGAGCCTTGTCCAACTTATAGAGAAAACCTGGATGTTGTTCATTTTCAAAACCTGGAGGCTGCTTGACATATACCTCTTCTTGCAGCTTACCCTTCAAAAATGCACTCTTTACATCCATTTGAAATACCTTCATGCTCTTGTGGGCAGCATAGGCTAGAAACAAACGAATTACCTCTAACCTTGCCACTAGAGCAAATGTTTCATCATAATCGATTCCTTCCTCTTGCCTATAGCCTTGAGCAACTAGTCTTGTCTTATTTCTAATGACATGACCTTGCTCATCCATCTTATTTCTAAGAACCCATTTGGTACCAATTATGGTTTTACATTTTGGTACAGGAACCAGCTTCCATACTTTGTTTCTCTCAAACTGATTGAGTTCTTCTTGCATGACAGTGATCCAATTGGCATCTTTCAGTGCATCATCCACTTTCTTTGGCTCCATTAGAGTCACAAAACTAGAAAACATACAAAAGTTTCCTAAGATGTCTAATCTTGTTTGCACCCCTTTGTTGATGTCACCAATAATTTGATCATTGGGTTGACACCTGATCCACTTAGGATCATGTTTCAATGAAGATTCTAATGTATCAGTTTCATTCTCATCAGGTCTTGCAGAACAACTTTCAAGATTTTAAGACACACTGATGTCTTCAGCCTGTTCACCCATTGATAGTGAATCATAATTGTTGAACGCATCAGCAGAGGATCCAGGAAAATCAGCATTGATTTGTTATGGACATGATGCATGAACTATATCAGTACACTTATTCACACAGGGTGTATCAATATAATCATCATCATGTCCATTGTGGTTAACAGGTTCCACTCTGGATGTTGTGGAAGCTTTTGAGTAACTTTTCTCAGCATTGGAATGCATTAGATCATCAAAGCTGAACTCTCCTGAAACTGATTCAGGAACAGCTTTGGTAGAAGCATTCTTAGACTCCTCGAAGGTGACATTGATAGATTCATCTATCACCTTTCTTTTGTAGTTGTATGCTCTGTAGGCTTTAGAAATAGCTGAGTATCCAACAAACACACCTTCATCAGCTTTGGGTTCAAATTTGTCCAGATGGTCCCTTTGATTCAGGATGAAATAGGGACATCTAAACACATGGAAATTGCTTATATCTGGTTTCTCCCTTTAAGTAATTCATAAGGAGTCTTATTGAACCTTTTCACCGCTAAGAATCTATTTTGAGTGAAGCATGCAGTATTCACAGCTTCACCCCAGAATGATGAAGGCAAACCTGATGCACACAGCATGGTTCTAGCAGCTTCAATGAGTATTTTGTTCCTCTTTCAGCAACTCCATTTTGTTGTGAGATTCTTACAACTGAAAAGTTTTGAGAGATTCCTCTTTCCTCACAGAAGTCCTCAAGAGTACTTCTTTTGAATTCAGTACCATGATCACTTCTAAGCTGCTTGACTTGGGCAGAGTTCAGAATTTCCATCTTCTTGATAAATCCAATAGTCTTTGTGGCATCCTCTCCTTTATTTGGTCTTTAGGATGATCACCCATGTAAACCTGGAGAACTCATCAACCATTACTAGAGTGTATCTTCTACCTCCTAGACTTAAGACACTGACAGGTCCAAACAAGTCCATATGGGTTAAGAAGAGAGGTGTTTCAATAGAGAAATTATGTTTGGATTTAAAAGATAATTTTCTTTGCTTACCCTTCTCACATGAAGTACAGAGTTTATCCTAAACATAAGTTATAGAAGGCAAACATGTTACCAACTCTTTCTCATAGAGTTTATTGATATTCTTGAAGTTCAGGTGTGATAGCTTTTTGTGCCATAACTAGTTGATGTCTGCGTTGCTCCTTGGGATGAAACATATTTCAGTTGTTGGATCAGCAGAATTCATATCTACAACATATACACCTTTATTTCTATGTGCACACAACACAACTTTGCCTTGGGGATCTAGTATGTACCCTAGGTGCTCATCAAAGTTAACCTTGTAGCCAGCATCACAAAGTTGATTAATGCTAACAAGGTTATGTTTCATCCCATTCACATAGGCTACTCTGTTGAATATTGCAGCACCAGCTTGAAGGGTTTCATATCCTTCTGTGGATCGCTGAACATTGTCACCAAAAGTGACCTTTAGGCATTTTTCAGGCTTGAGATGACTCAGCAAATCTTTGCAACCTGTCATGTGGCATGAGCAGCCAGTGTCCAAGTACCAAACCTGGCTTGGTTGTTTAACCTGTAGAGTGACTTGGGCAAATATTAGTTTTTAGGGGAACTCATCATAAGGATGAGTTCTCCTTCTTCATCAACATTTGTTGATGAACAACTAAGATCTACACTAATATTCTCAATTTGGATTGTATCAACTGAGATACTCTCCTCAATGACAATGCTACTTCCAACACTGCTGGTTTTTGCAATGTTGGAGCTAGCAGTGTCAGCAGGCCTTATGTCCTCAGTTTCACGACAGTCTTTGGCCATACGAGTCTTCTTTCCACATTCATAACACTTTCTCTTTTTAGTCTTTTTGGAAGAAGCACTCCTAGAAACACATTCTAGTTTATCTTTGTTGGTTTTCTAAACATGTTTTAACAAAGTTTTACTTGTTTTAGAAAAACCAACAGCTTGGGTGGAAGGTACAACAGCAACAGCTTTACATGTGTCCTCTTTCCTCTTTTTGGGAGGGCAGAGATCAAACACAGGTTATTGTGATTGTCTTTTGTCCTTCCAAAGGTTTGGGAAACTTATTCCCAGCTTTCTCAGGTTGAGCAATGGCTTTGCCTTTGCCATTGCCTTTGCCTTTGCTGAGATGTGATGACTGTTGCCTACCAACATGATCATTACTTCTTGTTTTAATAAATGATTTTCCTTCATTTATAACCAGCTTTCCACTGTGATTTAAATACTTATTTGAAATCACAGCAGATTTGCTTCCAACATGAGACTTACCCCTGTTGAAAGCAGGTTGCTTTCCTTTTGATGGAGAACACATTCCATCATCAGCCTTTGTAGCTTTTTTACATAAATTGTCAGTGTTTTGAGGCCTGACAAACTTGTTTATTAACACCAACTTTCCATTTACTTTTTGAATAAAAGTATTTGGAAACTCACCAAGAGAGGATAAGTCTTTTTCCATATTATTGATCTCAACAATAGAAGCTGTTGTATCAAGATCTCCTCCAAGATAGGCTTGGATTTGAGCAGGAATTTGCTAATTGATACAATGGCTGACTCTCTTAGCCAAATGACACCAAGAGTCAACAATCTTTTGAAGCTTGGCATGGTTTGAGTCTGTTTCTCTCTTTTCTTCTAATAAAATGATGTTGATGTGTTTTACTTCATGTTCAGTTTTCAACTCATGAAAACTGTTCTAGTTCATTAATTTTTATTTCAAGATCAAATTTTAGATTAGAGATTTCAGACTTCAAAGCATCATGCTTCTCAACAGCAGCTTTTAAATTAACAAGTAAATAATCAAACATTTTAACTTTTTCCTCAGAGTTGTAATCCTTAAAATTTTGTACGTTATACATCATGGTGGGATTCCAGTTCTCTAAGGTGTTGAGAGCTTCAGCTTCAGCCAGGTCTTGTTTGAAATTGCTTGTTGATGGGGCATCAGTGTTGGACATCAGACAGTTGTTGTCTTCTTCATCCGATGATGAATCAGACTCCTTTCAGTCACAAGTTTTGGCCATAAGTCCCTTCTGCTTGTTAGAAGCTACTGAGTCTTCTAACTTTTCAGCTTTGCCATAGCCATTAGGTACTGAACCGGTAGCCATCGTCTTTGTTTGTCTTGTATGGTCTAGATAAAGAGCCAACAGCTTTAGACACACAGTCAGCAGCTATATGGCCTATTTTGCCACATTTAAAGCACTCAGCCTTAGTTTTGTCAAATGCCTTCTTCTTGATGGCACCTGGTTTCTTTTGCAGCATCTTACCACCAAACCTCTTTTTATTCAATTTTCTAACAAGCATGGAAATCATTTGCTCATCATCAAACTCAGTAACATCTTCACAGTTCTCTTCTTCAGACATTTCCTCCATTTCATCATCAGCCTGTTGATCAGCTTGTGTGAACACATCACACACCTAATTAACAGGTTGTCTCACGCTGGCCACTAAGGCTGCACCTCTTTTGGACATCTCCAAGGCATTTCTCTTCTGTTGCCTTGATTGTTCATCATTTAATAAGGATCCATAAAGATTTACAAGATCCATGCCTCTGATAGTACCTGAGTTTTTGAGGATAGTAGAGAAGTAATTCCATTCCTCAGGCAGTATGTCCATAAACTTGTTCACCAAAGTTAAGCTGTCTTTAGTGATCCCAATAGCTTTAAGATCATTTATCAATGCAGTAAACCTGGTGTAGGTTTCAGTGAGAGACTCCTTTGACTTTGCAAAGAACAGTTCATATTGTCTAACAAGATTATTGATCCTGTTATCCAATGTGATTGTGGGGCCATCATAGACGGTGCATAGAGTATCCCACATTCTTTTGCAGTCTTCATCTTCTCAACTTGTTTGAACACATCATCAGGAAGAGAGATTACAAGGTTATTCCTGGCCTTTGCATCAAGGGCAACCAGACATTTGTCTTCATCAGACCATTGAGCTTTTGCCTTTGCAATGGTCCTGATTTCTGGAACAGCAGCAGCAGGAGTTATAGTAGTGACAAAAGTTGGCACATAGGGACCTTCCATCACTATTTCGGGTAGTTGTACATCCAGATTCTCTAGATAGAGTATCATTCTGCACTTCCAACCAGAAAAGTTCTAATGATTGAACTTAGGAGGTTTTGCCATTGACCCATTGTCATAGTAAGAGGAGGAGTTGGCAGAACTATTTTCCATGGTGGGAAATAGGGAGATGTAAGAGATCTAGAGTTAACACACACTCTAAACTGCTCTGATACCAGTTGTAGGTCCCAGAAGGTTTCCCAAGTATGTTGTTATACGCTGTAGAGGGGGGTGAATACATTTGTTTAAAATTTCAGCACACTTGTCTCAATGTTTGTATGTATATATCAACAAGTGTTAATTACAAACAAGTTTGAACTACGGAATAGTTCAAACTGAGATGACAGAACAACTGATAGACAACTAATCTAAGACACACTCAGAATAGTTACAGTGAACTCACTCACTGATTTTACAAGACAAACAGACAACTTGAATAAGAATAGTTTGGAGACACTTAACTATTCTTTTCTAAGCACACTTTGCATGCATGAAAACACAATTCTTTTGCATGTTATGGATATCTCTCTCATGGTTATCTCACATTCCTTAGAAGCTTCCTTTTATACCCTCTCAGAGAATACTGGTGAAACTCCCTCATTGGATGAAGATAGTGGAGTGCCTTTGCAAAAAGACAAGATACCTTTTCTACACATTCTGAGAAACCAGCATTTGTCCCTATGTAGCAGAATCTTTGTCTTTTTCATTTTGTCTCTGTTGCACATTGCTTTAACTTAAAGAGGAATGTAAACTTTAATCCTTTCCTCTTCTTGTACAACCATTTTAATATAAGAAATGGTATGTCGCCCATTTAAAATATCACTTTGTCTTCATGTATCAGAATAGCTTGGGCAGTGTAAGCAATTTTTGATTTTCCACTTTGTCTTCGATTAGCAAACTGATCTTTTTATCCAAGACAATACATGATGACATGGAAACAAATTCCATAATGTGTATCACCTATTCACAAAGAATAGGTTCTCTTCACAAAGAACTTTACACTTTGTTTTGGTCCAAGCTGCTCAACAGGCATGAGCAGCATAGACAGTTAATGTCCAGTCTGTCCAACAGATTAGGACAACTTTGGCAAATTGCCTAAGTTACAACCAATGTAACAGGGTGAGCAGCTTTGATTTATATTGTGAATCACTTTTCAGGTTTCGATAAGGCATTAACATGGCAAATTATACCCTCAAGTGCTCAAACAGGTTTGATTAACAATCTCCCCCTAAGATGTATAACAGGTTTGACTGGGGCCTTTTTGTGCCTAATATGAAAATATAAGGAAAACCAACCATCTAGATAAGTAACAAGAGTTATCACGATAAGCGATCAAATAAGCAAAACTACTTATCAAAAGGACCTTCTTCACATTTCGCCACTTGAATCTTTAGAATGTATCTTGGTTCATTGTATCTTGCAAAACCCTTATGGGGCGTTTGGTTCGCTGGAATCTGACAAAATGGAATGGAATCTATCAAAGGAATGGAATTCTGAAAGGAACGGAATCTGTCTGAATCCAAATACTATAGTTTGTTTGGTTGGCAGGAAAGGAATGGATTTCAGATTCAATTCCTTAAATGTTTTCCGTTTGGTTGATAAATCTCTCAAAAGGAATTTTTTCTTGAAGTACAAAAATATTTTAAAATTATGATTTATTTAATCTATTTCTTCATAAAATAACTTTTTTACATTGCAAAGTCACAAAACAAATACCTTAAAATGTTACAACCAAAATAATATGTGATATAGTACAAAAGACAACCAAAATAGTTTAATTCAAACCGAAATGACACCAAAATAGTTTACTACAAACCCCAATCACTCTTCTAAAATCGTCTTAACAAACATTCACGTTGTTTCTAATGCGTGATTTATTAATCAAGTGTTCTTCTAATAAAACATTGAAAAACCTTACAACTACTTCCATTATTTGGTTCCAAAACTCAATAATAAATTGGTTTATGTGAAGTCTTGTAGAACTAAGTCGATCCATTTCCTGTAACATGAAAATTAATATATAAACTATAATCACAACACTGTAAAACATACACACACACACACACACACACACACACATATATATATATATATATATATATATATATATATATATACATACACACAATTTATAACTATAACCAAACTACAAAATCATCAAGGCAATCAAAGCATAATGACAAATAATTCTGTTTGTTATATGCTTTATCATTCTCTAAACATGCATAGATTGTACTGATGCTAAAAATAGTACCTAGACTTATATGGATTTATAAGTTATGTTGTTCATATCAATTGATTATGTAAATATGTCAATGCACTTTAATTGCATTATATTGCAGAGCTTACAAGATGTTACTTGAGCAGAGTATGTTTATGGATTTTTTAAAAAGTTTGAGCATATTTGGAGATAAAGCTCCTACTGAGAGAGTCCAAACTACAAAATCATCAAGGAAATCAAAGCATAATGACAAATAATTCTGTTTGTTCCTCAATTAGCCCAACAATCACAACTCACTTGGTTGAATTGTACCAACACCCTAAACCCAGATCAATGTACACCTTCCACAGCACATAAGTACAACTCCCTATAACATGAGAAAGTTTTCACCTTGAAAATTGATGGAAACTTGGTTACTGTAAACGAAGCAAATCATAGCATATATGTAACATACAATAGAAGCAAATCAGTAGAAGAAAATCATAAGCAAATCAGTAGAAGCAATAGAAGCAAATCAAAACGGAGGAGAGCAGAGATGAACGGAATATAGCAAATTAGTAAACGCCGAAAATGGAGAAGAGAAATAACGTACAATAAAAGCAAATCAGTAGCATATATATGTAAGATGAACGGAGGAGAGAAAAGATGAAACCTTGTAAACACCAAAAATGAAGTGGAGGAGATGAAACCCTAGCCGCCGCAGATGGAGCAGATCGCCGGAGATGGAGCAGATCGACGGTAATCAGTCCGGCGGCACGCAAGAGGAAGATGACGTTTCTTTTTTTGTTTTGTGGCTGCTAGGGTTGAGGATGAGAAGAGCGGTTAGTTAAAAGGAAAGCTTTGGGAATGGAATTTAAATTCCTTTCATTTTGTCATGGAATGTTCATTCCTTCAAAAGGCGTTGTTTTTTTAAATTTTGGAATGGTCATTCTATTCATTTGGACTACCAAACAACCCATCAAAATGGAAAATCCATTCCTTTTCTGCCAGATTCCATCAGATTCCAACAAACCAAACGCACCCTTAGTATCCTCCAAGTTAATGGTCATGACCTTCAAAATGCCTTGAAATGAAAAGAAGACATTCAAATTGCCTTGTAATTAATCTTGATAAGTGCATTGAACATGCACACTCTTTTGGGTAGCTTCTTGGACGTGGCAAATGGTCCTTTATTGGGCTTCATTGTTCTTGAAAAGATAGGGAAAAGACTTAGCTTTCATTGGGCTTTTATTTGACTCAAGGTCGGGCTTGAAATGAGTGACTTATAGACAATATGGGCTAAGTGTGGGGCTAGCTGAAATTCTTTATTCATGGGCTACATTTGGGTAACTATCACAACTTGGGCTATGAAAACAAGGGCTAATCTTGGGCTTCAACTTGTAGCAAAATTAGGAAGCTTGCTTGGTTATTTTGCGGAGACACGGGATCATTATTCTGGCAAGATTTAATCAGTCCCTTGGTAGCATCTCGGAACATCTTGGATTTAGATCTTGTGATAGGCCCGATTGTAAGGTTGCCTGACTACGGATCCTATCTTGACGCGACACCTGCCAACGAGTGTGGAATCCTCGTTAGCGGCTTGACGGATAGACCACGCACACCGAAACACGGAGACTAGCACAGGTATAGACGAACAAACGAACGTCCCGACACGATGATTCTCTCCAAACGAAACTCTCTGAATGCTAGCAAGTTCGAGATCGCCCTTTGCACTAATCGCTCTGAATTTCAGCAAAAGTCTGATAATTAATCGAATTAACCCTTAATTATAACACCCAGTTCGAATTTGTCTTGGACAAGTTCGAACTAGCCCAAGGCCTTTCGAACTTGTCCTCCAACAAATTCGAACTTGAGCCTTCAAACTTATGTTTGAACTTATCTTTGAACTTATGTTTGAACTTATGTCTGAACTTGTCTTTGAACTTATGTTTGAACTTATAGTAATACATTACCCAATTCAAACATACATACAATTAATATCAAACATATATAATCAAACATATAACAAACATATATCGAATACTTGTTAGTGTATACTAACAGTCAAATTGACTTTTTCAAAATATGTCTATACTTAGACTGCTATCGTCACACAGGATGTACTAACACCGATCTTCCACCTTAATGGATCCTCATCATCTTGCCCATTGGATGGGTTCTCATCATAAATGCATGATAAGTTATTCCATTCACATATTAAAATAGTGTTAACCCAATATTTTATAATATTCATAAAAGAAAGTTCTTGCGTTCACATATCAAATGATGTTGTATATACAAATAAAGTCACTACATTCACAATTGTAAGAAAAGTTATTATGGTCGAGACATGAGCCATGCACAAAAGGATTCAAAGCTAACATAAATTGCACATGAGTCATACCATGAATGATTAACATAACATATTAACATAAAGGCATACTATGAATGATTAACATAATGGCACAAGATACATGTGAACGACCAAAATTGTGAACGAATGCTTACAACACAAAGTACGTAATTGTCTTAAGATTTCTATGAAAAGTTATTATGGTCGAGACATGAGTCTTGCACAGAAGGATTCTGTTAGGTACAAAATTATAGAGTTAAAAAACACTATTTATGAAAGTGCAAGGGTTGATCTTGAACATAGTTCATAGTTTAGATATTAGTATAAAAGGGAAAATCCATAAGAAACTTGATAGGTGTATGTGTTTCAAAGGTGTATTTGAGAGTTAATCATTCAATCAAAGCAAGATTCATGCTAAAAAGTATTGATTCACCTAGATCTTGAACTCACAATTGGTATCAGAGCTTACGGGGTGAATCAAAATCAAGAAATTCTTGCAAGATCAAAATTTCAACCGAAAAAGTCAAAGATTGAAGTTGTGATCTTCTGGATTTTTTTAAAAGTTCATACGATGACAAACGAATTGAATTTTGGATATGATGTTTATTATGATTCCAAGAAGCTCCAGTAAAAATATAAAGTCCTAATTCATCACGAGCAGGGAGTAATCAAATTTTTAATATTCTAAATATTACCGGTTACGTTCTTGAGTTTGATTTTTGAAATCTTCTATTTGATTGGAGTTAGAGGATACAAATTTGAACGAGTTTGAGGGTTTATATTTCAACCATTTCCTGAAAATTTCAAAGCCTATTTCCAAACACCTTGAGAGTAATTTCACTTTGAAGTTGCTGAGTTCGCATCCGTAATCGAAACAGAGCTTAATCTTTGAAAAATCATAGAAAATTGTATGTTTATCCGTTTGAGCTGAAATTTTAATATGTTATGAGTGTATATAACATGTTTGTTTTCCTAAACTTTCATATTTTAATTCCAAGAATTGAGTGAGAAATCGTTAAAGTTCAGAAACTTTTTCACTATGTGTGTTCTTGGTGTTTTTAGTGTGTGTTGTTGATGAATTCCTGATGAATTTGTTTAAATGAAGATATGTTGGATTCGGTGTTTGACTAGAAATCAGTTTGTGTATGATTTGTGTGCTCATTCATTCATTAAATCGTTCAATTAGTTAATATTCAGATTTCACATTCATGTGTGTTCTTATTTTTTTATATGATTTCAAGAAACAATTTATTTGTTTGATCTGTTTTAAATACAAAAATCAATTATAAACCTGTTTGTGTTGATTTTTGCAGGTAAGTTGGATCAAAGACGTCTTTTGAACAAAGGACGAAGTCAACAGATGGCGTCAATTTCTTCTATGCATGCATGAAAAGAGTCAACAAAGTTATGAAAGTCAACTATGGTTGATCGTAATTGATTGATTTAACCAAAATTCATACCCTTTTCATTCGATATTGGTGCATGTATTGATCAAAATGCAATCTTTTGTCCACCCAAATTCAAGGATTTGTCATGCAAATTCATAACAAAGACACATGTGACTGTTATATGTCAAGATTGAAATTCACAAGGACGGTGGTCAGCTGAAGATTAGTTGGTCAATAAAGGCCGCAAGTCTCCAGTGCTGCTATTAGACAATTGTGTTAAATTATGATTTATGATGTACAGTGTAGGGGTCTCGTGTGTAAATATGTACTCTTTATATTCTGTTGATTGAATGCAATACACCCTTGAGGGTTTCCACACATTATAGCATGGTATCAAGCCTAACCCTAATCCTAAAGTATTAGGTTGTTTTTTTCCGGTCACCTGACCTCCGGCCGCTTCACTTGCCGCCGGCATCGCTTCCGCCCACCACACAGCCGCCGCCTTCCTTCTGCCGCCGCTGCCATCCATTCTGCGCCTTCCGGTCGCTGCAAACCCTCCGGCCAGTGCCCAATCTAGCCGTCGATCTGAAACCCTAGCGCCGTCGATCTGCCTGCCTCCCTGCTCGTGCACCCCTGGGCTGCCCACCGTCAACCGCTGCTACTGCCGCCGCCGCTCCCCGCCGCCATCGCAGTCTCCCTCTCAAAACCTTTTGTGAGCACGTTCTTGTTTTCTTATTTTTCGTTAATTTTTATTTTTTTTCGCAAAAATTATTATTAGCTATGACAGGACAACCCTCACAAACCACACAAAATCCCACCGCCTCTCAACTAGTTTTTGCCATTGGTAATGTCTACCCCCAATTTAGTTTCAAATTAACCACTGATGGTTCACGCTATAAATTATGGCGTCGCATTTTTACTGATGTGTGCAAAGGTGCCAAAGTCATGGGTCACATTAATGGAAAATCAAAACCCACTAGCCCTGATGATGAGGATTGGGAGGCCAAAGATTCTCGCATCAAATCTTGGTTTTATTCCACCTGTGAACCAAATTTACTTAATATTATCACCACAGACAATTGCACTGCACATGATCTTTGGGAAGCATTCGATGCTCACTTTCTGAATAACAAATTATCTCGTAGTCTTCAACTTCAAACTCTTTTTCGAAATACCAAAAAGGGTGACCTTTCCATTACCAATTACTGTCATACCCTTAAGGATATCGCTGATTCCCTAGCTGATGTTGACACCAAAATCACTGATCAGGATCTTGTATTGCAAATTCTACAGCACTTACCCTCATCCTATCAAAGTTTAATTGATGTCATCACCCACACTAAACCCTTTCCCTCTTTTCTTGAAGCCAAAAACATGTTACTGTTACATGAATCCCGAGAAGACCAGCCTGAGCCTACCCTTGAACCTCAACCTTCCCTTAGTTCTGCCCTATACTCCTCGTCTGACACTAATAATAATGTAAAAGGGAAAAATAAAAATAACCGGGGAAACAGAAACACAGGTCGTGTTGCGTCTAAGGGTAATACGGGCGGGGGGGGGGGGGGGTTCATTTAACAGCACTGCTTCTTTTACAGGTAACTCCCGTGATGCAGGTCAATTCAGTGCTCCGCCAGCTTTTAATAATCAACTCCTTCAGCTTCTTCAGAATGCTCTACATCAGCAAGCTCAGGCCTCTCACCATGGCAGTCACCATCGACAGCAGGTGTCTTCCACACCAACTCATGTCGGGTCTCACACTCCATCTGCACTATATGCCGCACCGCCTTCAGTGTCTCCTGCACATGCAGCTCCGCCCCAGTTCACCGATCTGGCAGCTCTCTTCAGTTCAATGTCCATTCAGCCACCTCAACAGCCTCAGGATAACAACTACTACATGGACACTGGTGCAAGCTCACACATGTCATTCAATCAAGGTAACTTACTTTCTCTTAAACCTTGTGGTAAGTCAAAAGTAATCATGGTTGGTAATGGTGCTTTACTCCCGGTTTCTTGCATTGGTGATACATTTCTTCCCTTATCACAAAATCACTTGGCACTGAAAAATGTACTTGTTTCTGATCAAATGGTTAAGAATCTCATTTCCGTGCGTAAGTTCACTATTGATAACTGGGTGTCTGTTGATTTTGATCCCTTTGGTTTCTCCATAAAGGATCTTAATACAGGGCGTCTTCTTCATCGCTCTGACAGTACTGGTGATCTCTACCCCGTTCTACAGCCTTCTCTACCTTCCATGCCATCTGCCACCGCTATGGTTGCCGTGTCTCCTCATGTGTGGCATCGTCGACTTGGTCATCCGGGCACTACTACCTTTAATTTTTTACGTTCTCGTAACTTTATTTCTTGTTCCAATGTACTGTTACCTACGTGTCACGCTTGTCAACTAGGTAAACATTGTCGTTTGTCTTTTTCAAAGTCTTTAACAAAGACTTCACGAATTTTTGAACTGGTTCATTCAGACTTGTGGACATCTCCTGTATCAAGTTTGAGTGGTTTTAAATATTACATACTGTTTTTGGATGATTATTCTCATTTCTTATGGGTGTTCCCTTTGCGTGCTAAATCTGATGTGTTTCAAGTTTTTAGTAATTTCCGTGCCTATGTTGTAAATCAGTTTAAAACCGATATACAATCTTTTCAGTGTGATAACGGCCGTGAATTCAACAAACCAAATTACTTGAACTTTTCCAAAAACATGGCATTAAAGTTCGCTTCTCGTGTCCCTATACTTCTCAACAAAATGGCAAAGCTGAACGAGCCATTCACACCATCAACAATGTGGTTCGCACGCTTTTGTTTCAAGCCTCCCTTCCACCTAAATTCTGGGTTGAAGCACTCACCATGTCTGTTCATCTTCTGAACATTCTTCCTACTACCACTCTGGCTTCAAAAACCCCATGTGAGGTCTTGTATGACATTTTCCCGGATTTCACACACCTACGTGTTTTTGGGTGCCTCTGTTATCCAAACCTATCTTCTACGGCTCCAAACAAGCTCTCCCATCGCTCCACTGCTTGTGTCTACCTCGGCCCTTTTCCTTGTCATCGGGGTCATCGATGCTATGATCTCGTCACTCATCATATTATTATCTCTCGCCATGTGATTTTTGATGAAGATCACTTTCCCTATGCATCGTTTAATGCACCACCCTCTCCCTCTGAGTATGATGTATTCTCTGATGATGTCACCACACCCTCTTTGATGACAAATGAACCCATTGCATCCTCATCCACCACTCCCTCTTCTCCTCCTTATACCTCACCTACCTCGAGTAATATGCCCATCACAAATGATGATGCACCTACAGTCGATAACCAACCACAATCGTCTGATGCTCCTCACTCTCCGCACAGTACCTCTGTGCAACCTGCTCCTGTAGCCACCACTTCTCCCCCTCAGGACCCCACCTCCACCCATCCCATGACGACTCGCTCACGCACCGGCAGTCTCAAACCTCGTCACATCTTCAATCTTTCCGCAGTTGACTCTCTCTCCCCAATTCCCAAGTCTTCTGCTCAGGCGATTCGTGATCCCCATTGGAAGGCAGCCATGGACGCTGAAATGTCTGCTCTTCTCTCCAATCACACATGGTATCTTGTTCCCCCTCCACCAGAAGTCAACATTGATGGCTGTCGTTGGTTATATCGCCATAAGTTCGATAGTCAGGGTCGCCTTGAGCGTTACAAGGGCCGTCTGGTGGCTCAAGGCTTTTCTTAAATGCCTGGTTTTGACTATGACGAAACTTTCAGCCCTATGGTCAAACCAATTACTGTCAGAATGGTCCTTAGCATTGCCCTCTCCCTAAACTGGCCGATTCATCATCTTGATGTTAAAATTGCTTTTCTCAATGGCGAATTATCGGAGGAAGTCTATATGAAACAACCTCCTGGCTATGTTCATTCTTTCTTCCCACAGCATGTCTGTCGCCTTCGAAAAGCCCTCTACGGTCTCAAACATGCTCCCCGTGCTTGGTTTCATCGCTTCGCTATCTTCATTACCTCCCTTGGTTTCCATTCAAGTAAATCTGACAGCTCTCTCTTCGTTTACCATCACGGTCTTGATACAATTTATCTTCTACTCTATGTAGATGACATTATTCTGACTGCTTCCTCCCAACCTTTGGTCAATCAGGTCATCTCTCGTCTCTCATCTGAGTTCAAAATGACTGACCTTGGCGCTCTCTCCTTCTTTCTAGGGGTCTCCGCTATACGCTCTTCTTTAGGCCTTTTTCTGTCTCAATCAGTTTTTGCCCAAGAAATCATTTCTCGTGCTGGCATGGACACTTGTCATCCTTGCTCATCACCGGATGAGACAAAGTCTAAACTACCCTCATCTGGCAAACCAGTCGATGATCCGACTCTTTATCGAAGTCTCGCAGGTGCGTTACAGTACCTCACGATCACTCGTCCGGAAATCTCCTATGCTGTACAACAAATATGTCTGTACATGCATGATCCTCGCCAACCACATCTGAATGCCCTCAAACGCATTCTTCGTTATGTGAAGGGTACTTTATCTCATGGTCTTTTTCTCCGCCCATCTTCTATAAATCGTTTGGTCTGTTACACTGATGCTGATTGGGCCGGCTGTCCTGAAACACGTCGGTCCACCTTTGGGTTCTGCATCTTCCTGGGTGACAATCTTGTTTCTTGGTCCTCTAAACGCCAACATGTTGTGTCCCGTTCTAGTGCAGAAGCTGAATATCGTGGTATTGCCAATGTTGTTGCTGAAGCTGCCTGGCTTCGTAATCTTTTGATTGAGTTACATTTACCTCTTTCACGTGCCACAGTTGTTTTTTGTGATAATGTAAGTGCCATGTATTTAGCAAATAACCCAGTACAGCACCAACGTACCAAACATGTGGAAATTGACTTACACTTTGTAAGAGAACGTATTGCTTTGAGGCAAGTGCGTGTGTCGCATGTGTCATCTTCTCAACAGTTAGCAGATATATTTACTAAAGGTCTTCCTACACAATTGTTTTTAAATTTTAAGTCCAGTCTTAGCATTCGTCCTCCTCCAGCTCCGACTGAGGGGGGTGTGTTAAATTATGATTTATGATGTATAGTGTAGGGGTCTCGTGTGTAAATATGTACTCTTTATATTCTGTTGATTGAATGCAATACACCCTTGAGGGTTACCACACATTATAGCAAATTGAAATCACGAAATCAACAGATGGAAAGCTTATGCGAATTTGAAGGACGTTTAATGCGAAATTCACAAAGAGTGGCCCGGTGCTTCATTCGAAATTCAACAATAATCAAAATTTGAACAATAGTATACGAAATTCAACGTTAATTTTTTTTGAGTTTAATTCTCTCTTTTTTTTAGGTTTGTCTTTTAAGTTTTTTTTCTTTGTTAATTTTTTTAGTACTTCTTTTTTTTTTTAATTTCATAATCATTCTGATTTATCATTCTGATTTATCATTCTGAGTTTGAATTTTTCTTTTTACAGGTTACTAAGCTTAATTGGAATTCAATTTGTCAGTGCATTTTAATTTGAGCTTTAATTGCTTGATTTCCATTCAATTTCTACAAATTTAATAAGATGGAATCTAATACTGATTTTTCTGAAATAGATATTTAAGAGATGAAGGTGGAATTACTCAAACTCCAAAAGGCTTTTAAAAAGAAGTTTGGAAAATAGTTATCATCAAAGCAACACAAATCTGAAGAATAGAACACCAATAATATTGCTCAGTGCTTTATGGCTACTTCTAAAGAGCCTGTTGATGTAACTGTAAAATTGAAGGTGTTTGAAGTAAGATTAAAGAATGTGAGAAAGATGGTTGAACAAGCAAATGTTCAGCTACATAAAGAGAAAGAAAATGTAGATTCTCTGGAACTTGAACCGACAAATGAACATGATCAAATCTTGAATCTCACAGATGAGAATTTGTTGGGCTTATGTTTTTATTTATGGATATTAAGTCTAGAGACTTATATTGTAATTTTGTAATAGTTGTGCTTGTGTACAAATAGTGAAATGAATGTAACAGTACGTAAGTTGTTCATTGTAATTCTCATTGTATTTGTATTGTACACATACTGTTCTTATCAATCAATCATTCGGCTAGTTGTGTCAATCGTAATCTATTGTTTAGATCTTGATTTACATATTAGATTTTGATATTATCAGAATTCTAAGCTGATTGATAAGCATAAATTGTTTGAAAATCAAATGACTGTTCATGATTCCATTTCAAAGTTAACATCTGAGAAGTCTGAGCTGATTGCCACATTTAATGAATCTAAACATATTTGTAAGAATAATTATGACATTCTTCTTCAATTAAATACTGATAAAGTATTTGTTTTGCAAGATGTCACAAGACTGGAAGAAGATATTTTGAATTTTGAATAAAATCAAAAAGCATTGAATTTTGAGAATCATGTTCTTAATGTGAGAATATCTCAATTATCAAAGGAACTTGAAGATTCTAAACGAGAGAATTTTCAAAATGCAACACAACTAAAATATCTTTTGTCTGAACAATCTGATTTGTACAAGAAAGTTAAAGATCTTGAAGAGACACTTTCAAAGACAAATCATTCTGATCAAAGTTATATTTCAAACAACTCTGAATAATTTTTTGCTCTTGAAAAGGAGCTTTCATTAACTGAAAAATTATTTGAAAACGAAATAAATGAGTTCTTACTTAAAGAACAAGATTTCAAAATGAAATCTAGTGGGGCATTTGGTTTGCAGATTTTTTTCTCTCGGATTTGCATTTTGTCAAAGGATTTGCATTGTGCAGCATTTGCATTTGTCAGGATTTTGTCAAAGAATCTGTAGTAAGTTATAGAAAAAATTTCCTAATCTGAAGAATGCAAGGTAACTGGGATTTAAAATCCTAGGGGGGAGGCTGTGTTTTGAAATAACAAAGAAGGAAGAGATTTAAGAAATCCCGAGATTTTAAATCCTTACTGAAATCTGCAAACCAAACACTGGATTATAAATGCAAATCCCAGTGAATCCCAGGAAATCCGCGAACCAAATGCCCCCTAAATTGTTTGAAGATGAGAGAAATGTGTTTTTAAGGAAAAATCATGTAAAACTCAATGTACTTTCAGTAGTTTTCGAATAATTCATTGCACTAAAAACGTTTCCATAAAAGTCCCTCAACTTAAAAACATTTTTTGTAAAAATCACTGCAAATAAAATGTTTCCATAAAAGTCCTTTAACTTAACGAAATTTTATAAAAAAAACATGTGGAAAAACCCTTTAAAAATATCATAAAACAGCACAATTCGTAAAAAATTTCAAGTTAAAGGACTTTTATGAAAACATTTATGGTACAGTGACTTAATAAAAAAATATCAAAAGTGCATTGGTTTTTTGTATAATTTTTCCAGTTTTTAATTAAAGAACAATCTTTTAAAACTGATTACCAATCGTTAATAATGATGGAAATTCATATTTGGTCACTATTAAAGAATTAGATGATCAAATCTTTCATCTTACTAAACAATTTAAGATTTCCTCTTCTTTAAATGATTCAGTTGTTAAAGATTCTGAAGTTTTAAAACATAAAGTTGATCATTCTTATTTATCTTCAAAAAGTGAAAAGAATTTTGTTAAAACTCCTGAGTTTGATTTGTCTTCAGATCTTAAACTTAAAAATCTTTTAAAGATAAATAAAGGAAAAGATAAAGTAATTGAAAAATTTCCGGTCAAGATTTACCCCGGTGAATCTTTGAAATCAAAGTTTTCAAAAGTTTTTGTAAAATAATAGTTATTCTTTTCAGAGGAATTCTTCCAAGAAAATAACAAGTATTATCAGAAACAGGCTAACACTATATAGACTTTTAGAAAGAAGAATTTGCAAAATTCTGTTCGTTCAGATTCAAGTTTTCTTTCATAAATCTGATATTCAATTTACTCATACTAAAAGGAGTTTGATTTCTAAATTTGAATCTGAAGTTTAGAAAAGTGTTTGCAAATGGGTACCTAAACCCAAGTTACAGTGGGTACCAAAAAGCGCTAACAAGCCTGGATCCAAATCTGTTTGAATACCAAAGGCATCTTAATTTTCCAGGATATGGTTTCTAGTTAATTCAGACTAGGACCCGGTCTTCAGGGAAATAGTTTATGTACATCTCAGTGCAAAATCCGAACATCAGTGATATGGCTTCTACTCACGATAGAGCAGAAACCGTACTTCATGCAAATGGTTTCATTATTATTTCAGAATGGAACTCGTGCTAAGTAAAATGGCTTTCAGTTATTTCAAACTTAAACCTAAGCTTCCACAATAAAGGCTTCTAATCACTTCAGATTAGAACCCGATTATGAAAGATGAACCTTTCTGAAATTCCTGCCCTGGATTCAACTTCGATGCTATATAGACAAGAGGGAGTTTTATTTTCATAATTTTTTGCTCCTGATTTTTTTATATAAGTTGACTAACATCTTGTGCTTATTTCCAGGGGGAGTTTCAGATGCACTCTGAAGATGATATCTTTTTCACAAAACTATGTGTAATTTTTTACTGAAATATTTTTGTGGTAAATACAAAGGATTTTTGAGTTGGAAAGAACCAAATTTTTTTAAGGATTTTTACTTTCTTATTCTCTGAGGGTGACTAATTGTTCTAATCTCTTTGATTTTCATAATCTCTTTTTTGTTGAAGTTTTCTTTGTTCATCTCCGATATATTCTGAATTCTTCCAATTCATTCGTACTGAATTCTCCCATGTTCTCTCATGAGCTAATTCTTTCATGAAAATATGATTCATTTCATATCATATATCTGATTTTACATTTCATAATGGATATCCTCCCAACTCATCATTCCCCAAATTCATTCTGAATTTCATCTCCTAATTCATCTGAGCTAAAAATGCTAATCATTCTTTGTGTGATATCCTATAAGCTGAAAAGCTGAACATTATTTCTGTTAATTTCGCCAAATTGTGTGATAGGCATATATCGCTTCTATGGTCTAACAAGAACCGGAAGACCTACCCAAGGACCAAACCATCTGTAGTTTGTGTGGGTGAGGGAATTTAGGTCTATTAGTTGAGAGGTGTCAGTTATTACGGGATACTAACAGGGTCAAGTAGAGGTAAAATGTAAATGAGAGTGTACACTGAAAGGATATGGTGGTGCATCAGTTCATGCTTTCGCTATTAAGCTGACTGAATATATTTTGAAAACTAAGCCGAAGGGAGTTTAGTTGAAAAATGTTGAGAGCTGAGAGTTGAGAAAGGATTTGAAAAAAAGATAATCCTACCAACACTGTATCGGTTGGGTAAACCACATAATCTTTGAAGTCCTAGGCGACTTGATATTGAAAAAGACGTCATGGACCCAATGACGCATGCACTTAACCTCACAAACTATTCAATTATCTCTCAAAAGATTTCTATTTCAATAATCACGGAGATATTGGACAATTCCATCGATAAATCTTTTGGATATTATTGGTATTGAAACAAGGAAGAGATTAACTCTGGTCTCGGACTTCATTTGTATGCACATTATGTCTATGTTACATCACCGATCATGTAGAGTCCTATTTTGTAATAGTTAGTCTTATATTATTTTCGTGTAACTTTATTTCCTTCCGTTGTAATTTATTTTGTAATTAGAAGTTGAGGGGTATAGAGTGTAAACTCCTCAAACTTAGTTTAATATTTAAGGGAAACCCTCCTAGGGTTTCCCACAACTTTGTCTCATTTTCAATTCAAAATCACGGCCGCCGATTTTTTTTTACTTATTCTCTCTCGATATTATTCAACTATAATTGAGTGTTCATTCTTATTAGTTGATTATTATTATGATTGTTGTTTATTGTGAGTGCTAAGATTATAACTGGGATGAATTAACAATTGGTATCAGATCCAGGTTAGAGGATTTAAACTGATTTGATTCGGTGTTCTTCGTGTTCTTCGCAAAAAATCCACGGTTTTGCTCTTAATCACATTTAAATATTCTGTTTTTGTGTGGTTTTATATTCCATAATCATAAGAAATAAATCTAGTACTGATTTCGAGCATTTCTTGTTCAATCATTACAAGTTTTTATTGTTCAATGATTGAAATTGTTAATTGTAAATATTTTAAGTGTTCATCTCGGTTTTTGCTTAAAAATTCATATTTTAAGTGTTTTTGGATACTTGTTTTTCACAAAACTTGTTTCTAAATTCCAACCAATCATTTAGAAATTATTTCCAATCTTTTAATCACATTATAATTAATTCTGAAATTCTGGAAATTTACTAACAATTTTCAAACTCGGACCAACTCGGATCAATTCGGATCAAAACTCAGACCACCTCGGATCCATTTTTAACCATATTTCGGACCAAATCTCAGATCCCATCCGAAATTCTGTTAAAAACATTTTTTGGACCTCTAAAAACACTTGTTCTTCATTTTAAAATTTTTTCAAAATCAACTCGGACCAACGATCCGAATTTCATTCCTTTAAGCGAATTTGTCTTATCCGAGTTGCACTTTTTCACCCAAAATTAGGCTCAACCGAGTTTCGTTTCATCACCCGGATTTCGCATCATCCGACATTAGATCCCCATCCGAAATTCGTTTCATCACTCGGATTTCGCATCATCCGAGATTAGATCCCCATCCAAAATTCGTTCCCGAATTTCAGTTCATCCGAAATTCGGTTCCCACCTGAAAACCACAACACCTGAGTTCTGATTCATCCGAGTTCTATACCATTCGAATTCGGTTCCACTAGAATTCATTTCCATCCGAATTTTGGTTCATTCAATCGAAATATCAGTTTCCACTTCCAAAGATCCTATTTTCATAATCAGCACTCAACAAAACATCATGTCTAACGAAGCTCTTGTCCTTGGATCAGAGAACAGACCACCAGTTCTCTATCCAGACGAGTATGAGCAATGGAAGACTTGGTTCCTCAAGTTCATTGGCATGCAGCCCATGGGTCATCTATGATCCAATCCATTAGTGAGGGACGCGCTATATTTTACGCTGAATGTCCAGCAGTAACAATTGTTGATCCTCCCCTTCCAGCAACAAGGATAGTTCATGAACCTGAGGATGAAATAGAAAGGGAAAGACAAACAGCAGACAAAAGGGTAGAGTATCTTATCTATCAAGCCCTTCCCACTGAGATTCTAGTCAGGGTTGACAGCAAACTGTCAACAAAACAAATGTAGGATGAACTAGAGATGCAGATGCTTGGGGCAGACTTAGATGATAGGGGGCCAATATAGAGGAAGCAAAGGCCAAATTCACTGAGTTCAGGGCTAAGGATGGGGATTCTCTTCAGAGTACTTTTACTAGGTTTTGTGCTGTTCTAAATGAGCTGAACAAACTGCACATTAAAAAAAGGGAAAGAGATGACATCAACATCCAGTTCCTATCTTCCTTAGCTTCAGAATGGGCACTGGCAAGTAGAGCATCCAAAAGAGCTCTGGACATCCTCAATGTCTCAATAAATGTGGTGTTCAAAGAACTAAAGAAATATCAGGGCGATGTAGACACTCATAAACAGATGGCCAACACTCTGGCTTCTCTGTTGCTGACTGTCAATCCACCCAATAAACCCACAGATTCCCTAGCCTTTCTCTCAAATAAGACATACCCCACTGAACCACATCCAAATACCTCACCCCTACCCTACTACCACCAAACTGGTTCTTCATCTCAATATCTGTATGCCATACCCCAAATGCCTGAGCCTTTGGATGCTGAAGAGACTGACATTCATGAACAGATGGCTTTCTTGTCTAATCGTCTTCAGCAAAAACGGTTCTACCAGAATAAGACCAACAACCAACTCCGATATGATACTGGTCCAATAAGGTATTCTGATGAAAGAAGAGACGAAAGATGGGATGATAGGGATGACAGGCGCAGAGATGATTGGAGATCTAGTACAAAAAAGGGCATTTGTCACACCAAGAAACTGTGGCCATAGACCTTTTGTCACAATTTTTTTATTCAAATCATGACCAAAGGTCGCATCACTTTTCATACCTTATGACTACATTTATTTCGCGTGACTAAATCACATGAAAAACCATGACCATATGCGAAAACTGTGACAATATGGTAGTGATTTATGTAGTTATAGTCAATCAATTTTCGGTAACTCTGAACATTAAGTACTTTTAGTCACAAGTTTTTTCTAAAATCATGACCATTATTTTTATTTAAACACACATAAATAATTAAACTGTGACACTAACATTCTTATTGAGTCATAATAAGAATTACGCTATGATCATTTGATTCATTTAGTCACGCATATCAAACTAAATTGTGATCATTAGACACATTTGGACACATATATAACAGTTAAACTGTGATTATTAGGTACATATAGCCATGCATAAACAATTAAATCGTCACCATAACATTATTTTAGTGACATGATATTTTGTTTATTCATTACTATTGTTTAAATTTAGTTACACATAACAAATTAAACTGTGACCATAAAATACTTTTTTTAAGTGTGACCATTTATTACTTTTAGTCATACATAATGAAAAACAGTGTTACCATAAGATACTTACAGTCATAAGAATTGCTTAATTTTAGCCACGCAAACCAAATTAACAGTAACCATCAAATACTTCCAGTGACAATGTTTTTATTTTGTCATGACAATTTGTGACTATTAATCACATAAACAAAATAAACTATTATCATAAAATAATTATACTCACAGTTTGTTTTTTTTATATTGATTAATGTTTACTTATAGACATACAAAAGATATTAAACTGTGACCATTCTATATTTACAGCCACATGTGTTTTGTAAAATATGATCAATGATTACTTTTAGTCATTTAATGTGATATAAACGGTGACCAAAAAATACTTATAGTCACAGTTTTGTCTTTTTCATAACCCTTTGTTACTTATAGCCTCACAAAACTAAATAAGTCATAGTCATAAAATACATATAGTCACGGAATTTTTCTTTTATCATAACCACTGGTTGCTTTTAGCCACACAAAGTAATATAAACTGTGTCCATAAAATACTTACAGTCACAAATATTTTTCTTTTTTCGTAACAATTTGTTACCTTTAACCACACAAAACAAAATATTATGTGATCATAAAATACTTATAGTCACAATATTTCCTTTTATCATAACAACTAACTATTTTGAGTCACGCAATACAAAATATATCGTGATCATAAAATACTTATCGTCACAGTTTGGTTTCTTTTTCGTGATTAGTGTCTACTTTTAAACACACAAAACATATTAAACTATGACCATTATATATTTATAGTGACATGTGTTTTTTTTTTTAAATTATGATCAATGATTACTTTTAATCATTTAAAGTAATATAAACTGTGATCATAAAATACTTATAGTCACATTTTTTTCTCTGTTTCATAACCCTTTGTTACTTATAGCCTCCGAAAACTAAATAAGTCGTAGTCATAAAATACTTATAGTCACAGAAGATTTGTTTATCAAAACCACTGGTTGCTTTTAGCCACACAAAGAAAAATAAACTATGACCATAAAATACTTATAGTCACAAATATTTTTCTTTTTTCGTAACAATTTGTTACCTTTAGCCACACAAAATAAAATAATATGTGATCATAAAATAATTATAGTCACAATATTTTTCTTTTATCATAACAACTAACTATTTTGAGTCACACAACACAAAATATATCGTAATCATAAAATACTTATAGTCACAATTTGGTTTTTTTTTCATGATTAGTGTTTACTTTTAGACACAAAAAACATATTAAACTGTACCATTATATATTTATAGCAACATGTGTTTTTTTAATTATGATCCATGATTACTTTTAGTCATTTAATGTAATATAAACTATGACCATAAAATATTTATAGTCACATTTTTTTTCTCTTTTCATAACCCTTTGTTACTTATAGCCTCACAAAACTATATAAGTCGTAGTCATAAAATACTTGTAGTCAAAGAATTGTTCTTTTATCATAACCACTGGTTGCTTTTAGCCACAGAAATTAAAATAAACTGTGTCCATAAAATACTTATAGTCACAAATTTCTTTCTTGTTTCATAACAATTTGTTACCTTTAGCCACACAAAACAAAATAATATGTGATCATAAAATACTCATAGTCACAATATTTTCCTATTATCATAACAACTAGCTATTTTTAGTGTCACAACATAAAATATATCGTGATCATAAAATACTTATAGTCACAGTTTGTTTTTTTTATCGTGATTGGTGTTTACTATTAGACACACAAAACATATTAAACTGTGACCATTATATATTTATAGCGACATAATTTTTCTTAAATTAAGATCAATGATTACTTTTAATCATTAAATGCAATATAAACTGTGTCCATAAAACATAATAATTCGTGAGCATAAAATACGTATAGTCACAATATTGATTTTTTTTTTTTCATGACAATTAGTTACTTTTAGTCACACAAAACAATATATATCGTGATCATAAAATATATGTAGTCATGGTGTTTTCCTTTTACCATGATAATTTGGTGATTTTAACCATACCAATAAAACATCACCATAAAACAATTGTAGTCACACAAAAATGTGACTAAAGATACTTCTAATGATAAGTTTTACATAAATTGTGGTCACTCATTAATTTTAACCATACAAAACAAAATAAATTGTGACCACAAAAATAGAAAAATACAATAAACAGAAATAAAAAAGAAATATTTATAAGTATTAATGTAAAATTCATACAACTGCAAATACAATAAATAGTTTTCTTAAAATAATGTGTCATCCATAACACATTACCACACATTGAATCAAATTTAGTTGAACAAGTTTTGTATCTCAACTAACGAGAATTATTATTGCTCCTGGTTCGCTTCTTCATCCCCTCTATTGTCGTGTATCTCTTTTTTCTTTTCTTAGGCTTTTGCATTTCATTCTCTTGATATGAAGATACTAAGTCTTGTCATAATAAAAATTGTTAAACAATGGATTGAAACAAACATGAATAATGATATACAATTATTTTCAAATAAGAAAATATTTAATGAATAGGAAAATTGGTTGAGAAACAAAGGTACCTTAAATGTTACAAGGTCTACTGTTTTCATATCACCAGCTGGGATCGGTAAAAAGGCGGCTGGCTTTATCGATTCATCCACGGAAACTCTATAGCAATCATCTTCGATAGGAACTCCATGTAGTGTTTATCTTTCTAACGAATAGTAGACGATACCGCATGCAACAGTGTTGCTCACATATGGATTTGACAGTTTACAACTTCTTGTCTACAAATATATATTGCATATTAACAGTATAATTTTAAACTAACCATATAGAAACATGTCAAAAACATAATAATTTTAAACTAACCATATAGAAACATGTCAAAATACATACTTTTGGAAGTTCTTGAACTTCTACTGGTGATGCACTTTGTGAGTCAACACGAGATAACTTCAAAACATTTAGACACTCAGGCATAGATGCAACAGATGTTTTACTACTTTTCAAAGCTTCCTGAAATAATGTAATTGAACAATTTAAGGAAAAACAAATAAAAATCATAAGAAACATATTAATTTACTAATTACGACACTCTTGACTGCTTTACTCAAAGTTCCAAATGGTTTCACGATATTTGAAGTCTAAACCTTTGAGGATATTTCACTTGAAGAATGCTGGCTATTTGGTATCGCTTTCTGAGATGAAGATTCAATACACAAAATGGTAACAAAAATTGAAAGAGAAGCAATATATTTTTTTTAAGAAGCACCTAAAACTAAAAAAACTAATAATAATTGCAAAATAAACTATTAAAATAGCTAAATGCTATAAAAATAAATAATTTGAACTTACTTGTACCAGAGACATGTGGTTTGATGTATTTGAGAAATTTGGTACTGTCAATCCTTGAGATGCAAGATGTTGCATCAATGGATGTAAAGTCGTGGACAAATCCTGAACTTCTTTATCTTTTGACTCCCGTGCACGTCTCTCATCATCTAGTGCACGTCTCTCATTTTCTAGTTCTTACTGAAGTTGAGTAATATGTTCTTTTGATAAACCCTTGGTTCGAGGAAGATGCCAGTACTTGGTTGCAGTAACTCCCCTGCCAACCCCTTTTAAAAATCCACTATGTTCTTTGCCAAAGACAAGTGTGAGGGCATTCGTGCCTTGATCAAGCTTGATTGATCCTTCTTCAATCTGCTTTTTCTTTTCGATCTATTCATAAAATTATGGCAAATAAATGTAGTAAATGTGTAGCTTTTTCAAATTATTTGGAAATAAAACAGCAAAAACATGTCAATCGCAGCCTAGAATCAAACACCTGGACAACGTGTCAAACTATTTATCCCATATATAATGGATTAATAGCGAAGGCTTATTCTGTAAATAGTGCGAAAACAATAAACATTGAAGTTTCAATGATACTTACTAATTTTTGTGTCACATCCTTAAGATTGTTATGCTCGAATTCTCCATTATCATCTTCACGTGCTTTCCTCCAAAAGAAAGACCGCGGCCGAGCTTCATCTTTGCCAAGTTCTTTAGCTTTTATCTTGTAATTATAAAGAAAATGTCACTTTTAAAATCTTAATTATAACAGACCAACTTTATAGCATTAGTAAAAGCATCAATTGGCTAACAAAATGTTCAAGCTTTTATAACTACGGTTTGACTTACTAATTTTTCTCTTAGTCCCGCGTATCCTGACCGTCCCAACTTATATGGGTAGGTAGACTTTGGTCATGCTGATTTTCCAGCTTCCGACATGACCTTCCAACACAATTTGGTTAAGTAAAATAATGAAAATAAAGTTTTTATGAAGATAATTAACAATTAAATATTGTAACCTTGAATTCTTGGGAATGTCTGATTTCTACGAAATTGTCCGAATCAACTTGTTCAATAAACGTACGATATCGTCTTGGAACTTTCTTTAGTTTCTTGGATTAACCCAAGTTGGGCAATATATAGTTTTGATACATTTTTCTTCTAAAACTACGTAGAAGTTCACCAAGACGAGACATTACAAACTTTCTCCTACATTGGTCGATTTCATAATATCGCTGCATTATAATAGGTTGTATCTCAATAAATATGTAATCATATATAAATAAACTATAATATTAATTACATTTGATTAAAAATAATATGTCATGCCGTTATTTCATCCCATAACTTATCTTTCACTTCTATTGTAACCTTTTACCACGTAATGTACTGAAGTCCCACTACTCGTCGTACCAGCTCATCCAAAAAACTTGAAAATTCTGATTTATACTTATCCTTAAATCTACCCAAGTCATCAAACTGTATTGTATGTTTTCTACCACCAGACTCCTCAAAAGCTTTAAACATATTTGGTAATCGTGTTAACCCTCTAACCTTAGATTTAGTTTTATTTCCTGACTTTCGTTCTTGATTTGGTTGTATTGCTTGTCCGGGATTCTCTTGATTTAACATCACATCACCTATTAGAAATGTAATTTATAAAAAAAAAGTATGAAGGAGACCATAAAATCCAAACAATATATTACACCAGATAAAATTGTCATATTTTATGTATGTATACAATATTTTAATTAGAAACGATAGATTACCTGGATCAATATGATTGTCTGCACCATCAGAACCGCTATCAGAATCATATAATTCGCTTGAATCAGTAGACATGTCTTCATCGTTAGTGTACTCCTCGACTTCTCCTCGACTTCATGTTGGTTGTCATACATAATAATACTTCATTTAACAAAACGTGTTAGAAACTATATTGATGAGTACCAAGATCAAGATTTACCAATTAGATACACTATTATAGGTTATAACATTTTGGTTTTAACTGTTGTGATCTTTCCTTGTGTTGCTGTCTTTTGGTTCTGTTTGTGACCATTTAAATACATTTGCAAATACTTATGCTCAGTTGGAGACTCGGGGTGGGCTGCTGTGTAGTGGACAATTGGACGGATACATGACCGACAGAAGCCAACAGCACGCACCAGCAAGGCAAAAGGTATATTGACTTAGACCAATGACTAAGGCTATGTGCCGTGTCATTTTAATCCCTTTGTTGGCTGCTGTTACAACCCGTATTTGATGGTTTATAACTACCACAATACACATCAGTAACAATGATGAATTAGCTAACATATTTATATGCTCCACAATATTATACGTAATACTCTTAATCAAAATCAACTGCAGTAAATTAGGTTCTACATTTTAGAGTTTATTACAAAAACATAAATAGCAATTGGATATTAAGGGTATATAAGCCAAGTATAGACACACACGCATGCAAGGGACTCCACTACGAAACTTAATAAGTCTCGGAGTTCATCAAAAATATGTGACAGCAGTAGCAACACACTAGTCCTAACAGGACACACTCTAATATTTGAGGGGTTAAAACATGAAATTACATAGAATAAAGCTTGGATTCTTAAAGCTATCACTTATATGCATTATTACTAGTGTATGCCTATATACTTAGGATGTGAGTGTGTCAAAAGGACTAAGACCTGTGGGACTGTTGGAGCTACGAAAAAGGAGAGAAACAGGGGCATGACAGCAGCACCCGTAGTGCTGTTGCTGCTGTCCATACTCAACACCTGACTATTTTATAGCTTGTTTAAATTGTTAAGGTGTTGCTGTGATGTTTTTGTTTTCCAGCAACAAAAGTGATGAACATAGATAGAAGGATTAAGGGTATATGTGAATCTCGGTTCTTTTCTCCCTTCAACAGCACACAACTTAACTAATATATACCTAACTAATATATACTACAAGAAAAGAATAATGGGTTGTTGGGTGTTGTTTAAAAATCCGAGATTCACACCATTTGTGAAGCTCGGTTCTCCCATGCTGTACATACACACGCACATTTTAACTTTCTATTTTACTTTAATTCCAGCAGCATTTTCACAAGTTTAAAAAGGGGTTTGATGCTTCTAAATCATGCATAAACACACAAAAATGTTTTTAAGTTTTGGCCAAAGGCCATATGGCCTTCTTGGCCCTCTTTTTCAACCAAAAACTAAACAAAAAAATCAAAATGAAATAGGGACAGCAGCAAGGTTTAATAATCCCAGAACATAAACATAAATTTTGGAATTTTGGAAGTTTAATTTTATGCTTAAAAGTAAATTTCAGAAACTTAAATAAGTTTGCTGCACATGTGTATTTTGGATTCTGGGTTGTCGAGAAAAACTGGCCAAGAAGGCCAATAGGCCTTCGGCCTTGGCTTCAATTTAACATTATAGTGATTATTGATTATATAAATACTACAATCACCCTTAATCTCCTTATTATTGATGCTCGAAATAAAGAAAAACAGAGAGAAAATGTGCAGGTTGTGTGCGTGAATGTGTGTTGCATGTAACCGAGAAGTAGTGAGATGTACCGAAACCATTTGGACGTCGAAACAAAAGAGGACAGCAGCTCCTTTTTACAGCAACCAAGTCTATTTTCATTTTTGTTCCACTTTCCTTGTCATTTATACAAGTGAGGAATATGTGTATGTGTGTGTCGAATAGTGTCGAAACAGTAGCCTTGTGTGGGTGTGTATGTGCAGACAGAAAGCAATAGGTGACAGCAATCATTCTTTTCCCTTTTTGTTGCTGTCAATCTCGGATTATGTTGGGCTGGACAAAAGTGAACAACAACCAATATATATATAAATGCATTGTGTGTGTGTGTGTTATGCAGGAAAAGTAAAACGAAAACAACTATATATATATATATATATATATATATATATATATATATATATATATATATCTGTGTGTGTGTGTGTGTGTCTTCATATGTGGCTGTCCAAAAATAGATACATTCCACAGAAACTTTCTTCCCTTTTTCTTTTAAACATATAGAGTATATGTGCATTATGTGTGTGCTGCTGTGGGAAGAACCGAGATTCACACAAAATTGTGAATCTCAGATGTTTTATAGTTCAAACAAAAATAGTCCAACAACCCTTTTATTTCCTAAATTTCGTGTGTTTGTGTTCATTACAACAGCCCCCTTTCATCCTTTAAACATATATACAAACACATGTGTGTGTATGCTATTAAAAGAAGAACCGAGATTCACAAAGTGTGAATCTCGGATGTATAAAGCTGTCAAAAATAGAAAAACAATTAAGTATGTGTGTGCGGTTTTTTATTTTTATAAACAGAGAAAGAGCAATATATATACACACAGGAAACTCGGATGTGTGTGCTGTGAATCAAAACAGAATTATAGCAGCAACAGTCCCATTTTACTCTTTAAATTCCATTTCCTTTTTGTTGCATGAATTAAGCATGTGTGGGTGATGTGAGAATAAATTAGAAACAATAGTATCCCTTTTCATTTTAAACACATACTTCGGATGTATGTAGCTGCTAAAATAGAAAATGACAGCAGCCCCTTTTCATGTTCAAATCCTTTCTTTCATAAAAAAAGTATGTGTGTGAGCAGTTTAAGAATCTTATAAAGTTCTATTGTGTTTCTTTTCTGATTGTCAGCAAATGGAAGAATAGTTTAAGAATCTTATAGTTCTCTCTGATTTCAATTTTATATATATAATATTCTTGAGGGGTTAAAACATGAAATTACCCAGCTGGACACACTCTAATATTTGAGGGGTTAAGATCTGTGGGACTGTTGGAGCTACGAAAAGGGACAGAAACAGGGGTTGTAACAGCAGCCAATAAAAAGGGTTTTATGATGCATACATGTATATATCGCTTAGATCATATTTTCACATACTTATTTATGCAGCATGTGGCATCAAATCAATTTACTTGAGACTGACACACTTAGAGACTTATATCAATTTACTTGATACTACTCATGCTATCACACCAGTACACCACACTTAGTAGATTTTTATGCATATATGTATTATATTGTTGTGTTGTTGCTGCTGTCTGTAACATCCTCAAATTTAATGTGATATTTGAACTATTAATTATATTCTTAACTGATAATTGAGTAAATTGTTTATTTTAATCGATAGGTAAGAATTTAATTTTTATAATCATTTAAGAGAATGTATATATATATACATATATATATATATATGTATATATATATATATATATATATATATATATATATATATATATATATATATATATATATATATATATATATATATATATATAGGGTTAGGTTCTATGGGGCACCTCTATGCATTGTGCACTTTAGGAACCAATTAAGACCCTTGGATCCAGATTTTCAATGATATTGATTATGATGGCAGGATCGTAAATATACTGAAAGTTACAAATCAGGTGCACTTAAGATTACACGCGGAAGGGTATACATGGTATTTTGCTTACATAATTTCTGAAAAGGTTTAACGTCTGCTTAACTTCTATCCCACGAAGTTCGCTTCCTTCCATAGTAGTCAAGATACTCCGAGTATCACTCAAGAATATCCTTCCCATCTTGAATCCGCGATTCCCTCGTGCATAATCACCTACACAGGCTCGTTGTTCGTCATACCCCATATATAGGATGCAGAAGGAGCGAGGGGTGACGAAGAAGAGAAGCGAAGCGGCTGCACAGGTTTCTTATTATCATTATTTTTTTGTTTGTAACTTTGTTTTGTTAAATGGGGTAAGATGATGAATAATATATGATGACAAATAATTTTGTTTCACAATGTCAGACCGTATGTTGATTTTGGGTTTGGTTTTCTGCCCTAATTTTGTTTTCGACTCATTGGAACTCCGTTTACTTACCTGCTTTGAAATCTATGTGCAATGGGTTTTGTTGCCCAATTTGAGTGCATTTGAATGCATATTTGTGTATCATGTTTATGTTGTTGGTATGGTGCATTGTATGCAATACGGTCTTTGGGCATTCTGTTAGGGTTGTACACCAAAAAGGACTTTATGTGCACTCTGAAATTAGTTAAAACCCCAGCATTGGGCATTTTGATGTGCATTATGTGTGGTATGCATATTGAAAAATTTCAGAGTAATATGTGCAATCTGAAAATTAGTATAATCAGCGCACATTTAGTATGTGCACTGTGAAAACTGATCGGATCCAAATTGTGCAGTTTGGTTTTTTGCCCTAATTTTGTTTTCGACTCATTGGAACTCCGTTTACTTACCTGCTTTGAAATCTATGTGGAATGGGTTTTGTTGCACAATTTGAGTGCATTTGAATGCATATTTGTGTATCATGTCTATGTTGTTGGTATGGTGCATTGTATGCAACACGGTCTTTGGGCATTCTGTTAGGGTTGTACACCAAAAAGGGCTTTATGTGCACTCTGAAATTAGTTAAAAACCAAGCATTGGGCATTTTGATGTGCATTATGTGTGGTATGCATATTGAAAATTTTCAGAGGAATATGTGCAATCTGAAAATTAGTATAATCAGCATACGTTTAGTATGTGCACTCTGAAAACTGATTTGCATTGTGTGAAATTTTAATCAAATGTGTCCTATTTAGCTTTAGTTGTACATGCATTATGAATTTTGCAGATTGAACTCTGATTTTTTGAACGATCAATAAAATTGATCACTGTGAATTGCATATTGTGTTGTATTGATATTGAAATTGTGAAACAATTACAATTCATAAATTGCCTGATTGAAACTAGTTAACATATTTTGGCATAATATAGTGCACAATTTTCATTACGGTATTTTGGCATTCTATTAGGGTTGTACACCGAAGAGGAATTTATGTGCACTCTGAAAATTAGTTAAAACCCCATCATTGGCATTTTGATATGCAGTATGTGTGGTATGCATAGTGAAACTCAAATATTTGGGCATTCTGATTTTGCATTATGTGTATATGCGTGTTAACATCCGAAGAATTGGTCATTCTAGTGCAAATTAAAGTAAAAAACTTGGGCATTCTGGATTGCATTGTGTGAAATGTTAATCAAATGTATCCTGTTTAGCTTTAGTTGTACATGCATTCTGAACTTGTAAATCGAACTCTGATTTGGTGAAAGACCAATAAAATTGATCACGGTGAATTGCATATTATGTGGTATGGATATTGGAATTGTGAAACATTTACAATCCATAAAATGCCTGATTGAAACTAGTTAACATATTTTGGCATAATATAGTGCAGAATGCAGACTGCAAAATTCATAATGCATTATGAAGTCAAATAATTGGGCATTCTAATTATGCATTATGTGTATATATGTGTTTAAATCAAAAGAATTGGTCATTATAGGGCAAATTAAAGTAAAAAACTTGGGCATTCTGATTTGCAGTGTGTGAAAATTTAATCAAATGTATCCTGATTAGCTTTAGTTGTACATGCATACTGAACTTGAGGATTGATTCTTGGTCATCTTGGAAGGCATTAAACTCAAAAACATTGACATTCTGATTTAGGTTTTCTGTGGTATGGTTATGACAATTGTGAATATTATAGAATGCATAAAATATGTAATTATGCCTGGTTAACGGATTTGGGAATATTTTGAATATTACAGAAGACAGATGCTATAAGTGCATCTTTTAACAAGTGCATTACAACTTAATAGTTTTTAATGCATCATTTTAGGATATCATATTTGTAAAATTGTTAAGTGTTAACGTTAAGTTCAAATATGCATAGAGTATAATGATAAGCAGTAAGTTGTAAGAAAATGGGTAACCAGTTTTAATTTTTTCTACGTGATAATATTCTAAGAATGTGGCGTATTTTTTTTTTCATTTTCTTTCTCAGGGGCCTGTTAGAAGGAGTGGTAGGATCGGGTTGCGGTCCTTATTCACCAACACTAGGGAAAATCCATTAACTATTTCGGGGGAGGACGAATCTAGTGATACAAGTGCAATGAATGACTTTGTCAGTGACACAACATCTAAGCCAGGTGTGAATTTATTGAACATGTGGATTGTGTACACGTGTGTTGACATACATTGTGCATATAGGTGGATTATTTTATGTCGACAATGAAAATTGAGTTGGTGGCTATTTTACTGTGAACGTAGTATCTTCTAGATTTTATGTAATGTAGATACATAGTTGTTAAAGGAAGGTTCAGATGCAGAATATTTTATGTTAAGTGTATACAGATATACATTGAAGGAATTTATCTAATGTTTACATTCGTTGATGGTTATATTGAATTATGCTAATGTAAATCTATATCAATGTAGATGGTATAAAATACAGTATGCATGCAAGTGGCATATACAGTAATGTAGTTCGTACATTGGTATGAATACAAAGAACTTAAATTACATGTATATGGAATATTTTATGTTGTTATGCATACAATATGAGTGTGTTTTGTTACTGTAATATAGGTAGGTGGTATAATGCGCATTCTGTTAATGCGTAATCTGTTTTTGTTGGTGTTCCTATTTATTTTGCGTATTGATTTTCTGGTATTATGACACGGATAACATGTGTGTTTGTTGTCATGTTATTGGTATGTAGGTACTAGAAGGTCTTCCGAAATGACCAAAGAAACAATTGGGATGCATCCTGCTAAACTGGTGAAAGTTAAGCAGGAAATGTTTAATAAGGGGAAGTCGAAGGAACAGTCTGCTAAGGGTGAGATGGGTGCGAAGGCAGATGATGGAAGGAAGCGGAAATTAACATTGGATCGTCAGAAATACTCACTGATCCGTTCACGAAGCTCTCCAAATACTCTTTATCAGTGCATCCAATCACTAAATGATGCACAGCGAGCTGCTCTTACCGCAATTGGCTTCCAGAATTTGCTTCACCTTAATATCGATGAGATTCCTCTGAAACTTGGCTACTGGGTTGTTGATCATTTTGATGCTGGCACATGCAGCATCAAAGCTGATAAATGGGATGTGCATATTGATGAGGATGTCATATATGACACTATTGGGGTACCATCCGGGAAGATAACGATGATGCGGCAAGAGTTAACAGCTGCAAACCAATCGCTGGTTAAAAAGTGGAAGTCCCAATTTGGTGACACAGATAAGGTTTATCCGTCGACGGTAGCTGAGATAATCAAGAAGAAGTGCCTTGATGGTGGAGAAATGTTCAAGCTGAACTTCATAGTTCTTTTTTCTACGCTTATGGTTGAAGGAGTGAAATCGAGGTTTGCTAGTTATAAGGTGTTGCAGTATATTAGTACTGTTAATGATATACGGGAAATGAACTGGTGTAAGTATGTTTTGGATTGCAGGGGAAGATGCAAGAACGGGTGGAAAAAGGATGGCAGTACATTTTTTTCTGGTCCTTTGACTATATTAACGGTAATATACGATGTTTGTGTATGTAATGCATTTTTTTATATATATGTTTTATGTTTATTAACGTTTGTCTAATAATTACAATACGCAGTTAATATATGTGGACCGAGTGACATTCATTGGGGTGAAAGACACATCTGACAAATCAGATATTGTGTTATGCTCATGGACGACAGAGAAATTGAAAATGTGCGAGTCTAAAGAGATTGAGAACGGCGGATTTGGTTTAGGGAAGGCACACAAGTATGTGCATAAAGAAGAAATTGCTAAGAAAGAGAATGTATGTGATGCATCCGAGAATGTTAATGATGACGATGATGAAGAATTTGGCGATGGCGATGGGCTAGATGTTCTGTTAGCGGATATACAAGCAAGTGTGAGGGACCAAAAAGGGAAAGCTGTTGTGGTTCAACCTATTAAGCTGCTAGGATGCGATGCGGGAGAAGGTAACACGTTATATATATGTCATTGCTTTGCCAAGAGGTTTATGTGCTAAATGTTGCTACAACAATTTAATTTAACCGGCACATTTTAGGTACGGGGGAGGACGTGGAGGATATGGCGTTGGAACTCGACACTCAAAGTGAAAGTAAGATCGATGAGCTCATTGAAGCTATAGATGCCGATCTTCGAAAGAATGCGGACATGGGTGTTTTAAAAACAATAAATAAAGGTAAAAAGTGCATTTGTAATGTTGTTATTAAGTTATTTATTGTTCAAACTGAATCTACGTTTGTATTTTGATATTCATAGTGTTACAATATCCGGATTCAGTTATGCAAGTAGTTGATACGTACATGTGTGCATGCAGTGTTAGGTTCTATATATAGTGTTTTATGTGAAACAGGTAGTGTGCATGCCATGTTTATATGTATTTTTTTTTTTGTTTGTGTAACAGTAATACACATCAGTTTTGCAACAAGATGACATAACAGAACAACATAACCTGCAATATACATGTATACTCCGTTTTCATTTGTCGTTTGAATTAAATACATTATTTTTTTTATGCAGGAAAAGTGCCGGCGGGTGAAACAGTGGTCGCTAAGGACACCCGGACGAGGGAAAGCACTTCAGATGTTGTGAAAGAACCAGAGAACGCAAGTCTGAAGGACGACGCAACACTTCAGGTAATAAATGTGTTTATCCGTCCCCATACATTCCAAATGAATGCGGGTTAAACATCCCTTAGCCGCAATTGTAATTCCTGTTGCTATTGAGAGGCTGTTATGCATTTATTTAAAATTTAACATATAAAATTTACTGTCGCAATCTGATGAAGCATATTTTTGCATACTAAATATGCTCATTTAGAATAAATGCTTAGTATTAATTAACAGTTCCATAGTGATTATTTTTATCGAATGAAACTGCATTTTAAGTAAATGCTTGTGTTCATCAGATTGCGTTTCCTTAAACTAGTAGTACCATGCATATATATAGTGAGATTTTAGTATATAGTGAACATATAATAGTGTAACCACGCATATATATAGTAAAACCATGCATATATGTAGTGAACATTCGTAATTACTGTGATGCAAATTTGTAGGATTTTCTTGGATCGTTCGATCATTGCATCGATACTTTCGGGAAATTGACAACTTTCATGAAGACGTCGTTGCCAATTGCGTCGTCTGCTTATCCTGACTGCGCCGAGATAGCTACGAAGAGTAAAGAATGGAAAAAGATGATCGTGGATGAGCATATGCGTTTGAATGAGTTGTTGGTGTATCAGACCGAAATGAAGTTAAGACGTGCAACAAGTTCAAGTGCACCGCTTGTGGATGCCGGTTTCATTACTCCATCACCCAAACAGCACACAGCCGATGCAGATGTGGATGTTGGTTTAGGGTCACCAGTATCGAAGCAGGTTAAAAGTCAATCGACCAACTAAATGATTTGTAGTAAACTACGTTGCATCATTATAATTTGTAGTAATGTGTAAACAATATACCCTACGTGTGTAAATGTATCAACTAAGTAGCCAGCCTTTTGATATGATACACACATATTGGTATGAATGCAATGGATGTCAATCGGTTTATTTGAGCTTCTAAAATAAGCTTCCGATATGAATGATCGTTGGTAGTTATTTAAAACTTTATAAAGATGGTTATTGCCACTAAGTATGCATTACTCATTTCGTATGTCGGTGTTGTGTCATCCTCATCACGATAATTGAAACAGGTCATCGAAATTAGTGACTCCCAATGGATGTGTTCACCAACTGTTATTGACGAGATCGACAAGACGGTGATGCGTTATCTCATGGAGAAGGAGCATATGGAACGACCTGTTAGTGATGCACCTTCGTTTAGTTTGGGGTTGACGCAAATTGAGCCAGTTAATCTTTCTGTTGTTAGGTATGACGTTCCAGATAACCCTTCACCAATTGCTGTTGTTGCACCACAACAACTGGTAGCTGAAGTGGCTACTGACTTTGGGTATAAGGAAGGAGTAAATTGCGTTGCAATGTATCGACCCAAGAGTACCATCAAACCCGGTACGTCAATGAGGTCTCCATTTTTGAAACGAGTACTTGATGTCGATGCAAAGCTGACAAAACTTGAAAGACAAGTGTCTGGAGCGTTTTTTTCATTGCAACATGATGAAAAGTAAGTTGCATTTCTCTAAAATGTTCCACATGGTTATACATGATTTTAGTTATATGACAATTGTAGTTTTTAACAGTAACCATAAAATATCATTAAAATTAATGTAATGCATTGCTTTATTTCGTAGTGACGTCGTATTCGATACAGACTTGAACGTGAGCTGAATGAGAACATTACTTGAGACCCTGATTCCCGGGACACATGTGATGAATAATGTCATCGATTGTTGGTGTGCAATCTTAAACCACGAGGACCAATTCCGCAGTGACAGCTCTCCACTTCGATTGTTTTTCATGACGACTTGTCTCGTAAGTACCAGATTCTCCTATGTATTCATGTTTTGGCTTTTTTGTACATATCTGATGCATCATATATGTGTTATCGAATATGTAGACTCAAAATATTTTGGATGGACTGCTAAGTGAAGATGCAATGTTTGAGATGTTTCGAATCAACCTGCAAATGACGATTGTTGGTGACGTGACGTTGAACACTATAAGGAATGCGGAACTGGTAAGTTAAACACATACATTCATAACACATAGTGGTATCTCTTTTATTACAACATGATCACTTTATTATGCATTCAGGTCTTTTTTCCGATAGTCAACCACCATCACTATTACGTTGTATGTTTCGATATGAAGAGAGCATCAATCACGATTCTGGACAACATTCATGCTGATGTATCAATTAACGACAAGTACAATGGTGTAATCGCTAGACTGGTATGGATGGATACCATTTTACATTTTGTAGTATTTCATTTGCATAAACATGACATTTGTTTTCGTTGCACATACCAGCAAAAGTTGTTTTCACGCTATTTGGATTCATTGGCACATCCCATATGTGCTCGACTGGCAAATGCTACACCTACGAAGCCCATACTACCTTGGGGTGTGCAACAAGAGTATGTAGATTGTGGTGTCTTTGCAATGCGGCACATGGAAACGTACATGGGGAAAGCCAACAAAGAGTGGAATCATGGATTAACAATGAATTTGGACAAACAAGCCAGGCAGATGCATACATTGAGAAGACGTTACATTACGAAGATATTGATGCATCCAATAAATAAAGTAAGGGTGAGTCTTATAAAAGAGTTTGAAATTTATGATCGTTTGTCGGAGTACGAGAAGGCGAGGATGTCAGCAAACACTGATGCGTTGAAGGAAGAACGTTTTAAAAATTTGTAGGGACTCGTCATTTTGATTTGAGTTTATGTTCGCATTCAATTTCGATGTTATGTTAGATTCATTGTGGGTTGACGTTTTGGTTATTTTATTTGTTTTTTAGGATTATGGATTGTGGTATTTGTCTTTATACATCCTGGCTTGTGGTATTTCATCTTTTTTTAACGTGGATTGTGGTTCTTCTATTGGTTTTTATTGGTTTTTTGGTTCCTTGCGTACTCGGTGGTTTCATCTTTTAACTACCCACATAGCATATATCTAAGAATGTCATATATACGATGCATATATGTATTGGATGGTGTTCAAAAAAACATGTATGTATGTAAATTTTGTTGACATAAAATACCTTATAATAGGGTGTATTGATGTGCCCCAAAGGTCTTCATACGTAACATATTTATATAAGTTGGTAGACATGACGGTTTACCATGCAACTATTATCATCCTCTAAAATGCATGCGTACATATCACTACATAAAGTGCATGTTATACATAAATAAACAGATGCGCACATTGTTTACGGTGCATGAGGTTTACCGATGAGTGTATGTGTGCGGTTGATCGGATAAGACATCATCACTTTAGCCAATACGGTAGATAGTGTTCTAATATGTGGGTAGGATTAATGCAACCCGCACAATGAAGAGTGTGCAAAACAAAACGTTACTTTCCCCATGAACATTTTCAGAAGTATTATAAGTTTACAAGTTGCTATCTACGTTGGATTTGTTGTGTTAATCGTATTGTGAATTTCATAAAGGGGCGGGTCGAATAACAAACGCATTTATGGAATATAGGTCGCACATAGATGAACCAAAGATTGTATGAGATCAAACAATCGAAATTTATATTATTGAAGTAAATGCTAAAATAATGAAAAATCCTATACTTAAAAACATTTGATAAAGAATGTAAACATGTCAGAACATTGTTCTTTTTATTGAATCTGATTGTATCAACTACTTGTAATCTTCTTTGGACAGTTTCGTGAGTCATGTAGTGCGGGTTCCTTGCAAAACTTGCATACACGTTTCGTGCGCTTACTTTTTGATATAGCCTTCTCCCGTTCGCTTTTGAGTCTCTTTTTATTACGACATCCTTTGTTCCTTATCCCTGTGGGAGCATGTATTGAAACCTCCATCGGTTGTGGTACGCCCAACAAAAATTCAATTGCATCGTTCTTGGTAGGTGGTGGTTTGTCTTTGTGCTTTTGATGTAAACCCTCCTTGATCTTTTTAAGTGACTCTATCACCCCACGTGTTGCGTCGTCGTCGTTTGCAACGTAACTAATTATGTCGGAGAACAAAGACCTCATTTCGTTTACCTTCTTCCTGGGTGAAGTTGATTTTGTTGATTTGTTCACAGATGTAGACAATAGTTTGTGAACCGCATCTTTCGTCCATCGGTTAACAACATACCTCTCGGGGATTTCATCAACTCCGCATAGCCTAAATGCATATAACACGTGTCGACATAGAATACCAAGCCGCTCAAACATCTTGCATGTGCAGGTCCCAACGCGCTCATTCAGAGAGACAAAAACCTATTTATCAGTATTTTAAAAAAATAAGTGCAGTTGTTGGTAGAAAACGATTATTTAACGTCACGAAATTTGTACACTGTTAATTATAAAAGACAAGAAGGGTTGGTTACCTCGGACTCCATGTTTGATTCTATGTCAATTACTTTGCATACCTTCCTCCCATTGTTGTCTTCCTCAAGACCATTAGTCGCCATGCATGACATCGCAGAGTTATGTATCTCTATTTGGTAATCCAAAAAAATTGATTTGGTGTATATATTTGCAACTTGACGCTCTGCTTTGAATTTTGTTTTAAGTTTTGGTGACGTATTCCAAGACTTTAAGTCCTTTGTGCGCTGTTTCTCACGTTGGTGGACCATTGCGGTCTCAAATTGATCATAAAACTCAACAAGGGTTGAGTCACCATTCGTGAAACGTCCGAAAAAAGAATTTTCGCTTTCGGACCTTGATGTTGTGCGCATCAAACCGGACATTGGAAGATCGTATGAGAAGGACGGTATCCATTTTTTTCGCATGTCCCATAAGTCACAAAACCAATTATGTTCTTCGAAGTTATAGTCCCTCATCAACGACATCCAATTGGATTCGAATTCCTTAGCTCCCAAGGTCTTATTCCAAACAATGTTATTGAAACGACCCAAAAACTCCTCATCGTTGCACGGACGTGAACCAATCTGTTTGCACATAAAAATCCAACATATGTCCTTAACATTGGGTTATGCATATACTCATTCTCTAATTGATAAATTGATTGTGCACGAAACGTTGAAATTATACCTTTTGTTGGAGCTTACTAGTTATATGCCACATGCAAAATCGATGTCTCGCTGTCTTGAAAACATCATCAAATACCTGTATGATTGCCGGGTCTTGGTCAGTAAAAACAAAAGTTGGCTCCTTACCAAATGTTGTGAGAAATGCATCCAAAAGCCACTTGTATGATGCACAGTCCTCTCCTGCTATCAATCCCGCACCAAACGTGACACACTTTTTGTGGTTGTTTATACCCGTGAATGGTACAAACACCATATCATGCCTTTTTTACATATAAGAAAAGTAAACAAACATAAATTATAAAGTATTCAGTGACAATGAAATATAATTGTTTAATATCAATAAATTGGTAACAAAACTCACTGGTTTGTTCGATAAGTTGCATCAAATGAGATTACATCCCCAAATGCGTCATAGTTACACTTTGCAATGTAGTCTGCCCAAAATACACCGCGTAAAATACCGTTTTTATCACATGTGACTGCATCGAGAAACCACTATCGTCATCGTGTTTCTTCCTTAGTTTGTCGATAAACATTTGTGCATCATTTTCGCCGATAAAAAGCGTTATATCCCTTCTGAAATTCTTAAAATCCATCTGAGTTGCATGGACATTGTTGAACCCACTGTGCACCTCTGTAAGTAAATTCTTAAAATCCATCTGAGTTGCATGGACATTCAATCATCGAGTGAAGATCATCATCTCCAGCAACCGGATATTCGAGAATACACCATGAACATAGCCACTTCCGATATACCTAGCATGGCCACTTCCGAGTCTAACCATGAACACGAGATATTCGAGAACAATGAATGTAAGTTTCATCATTTTTAGATACTTGAATCTGAATATCCGATCCGCGATTTTTATTGAATCTGAATACCATACTGCACAATTTTCCATATTCACATAATGCATAATTAGAATGCCCAATTATTTGAGTTCATAATGCATTATGAATTTTGCAGTCTGCATTCTGCACTATATTATGCCAAAATATGTTAACTAGTTTCAATCAGGCATTTTATGGATTGTAAATGTTTCACAATTCCAATATCCATACCACATAATATGCAATTCACCGCGATCAATTTTATTGGTCTTTCACCAAATCAGAGTTCGATTTACAAGTTCAGAATGCATGTACAACTAAAGCTAAACAGGATACATTTGATTAACATTTCAAACAATGCAATCCAGAATGCCCAAGTTTTTTACTTTAATTTGCACTAGAATGACCAATTCTTCGGATGTTAACACGCATATACACATAATGCAAAATCAGAATGCCCAAATATTTGAGTTTCACTATGCATACCACACATACTGCATATCAAAATGCCAATGATGGGGTTTTAACTAATTTTCAGAGTGCACATAAATTCCTCTTCGGTGTACAACCCTAACAGAATGCCAAAATACCGTAATGAAAATTGTGCACTATATTATGCCAAAATATGTTAACTAGTTTCAATCAGGCAATTTATGAATTGTAATTGTTTCACAATTTCAATATCAATACAACACAATATGCAATTCACAGTGATCAATTTTATTGATCGTTCAAAAAATCAGAGTTCAATCTGCAAAATTCATAATGCATGTACAACTAAAGCTAAACAGGACACATTTGATTAAAATTTCACACAATGCAAATCAATTTTCAGAGTGCACATACTAAACGTATGTTGATTATACTAATTTTCAGATTGCACATATTCCTCTGAAAATTTTCAATATGCATACCACGCATAATGCACATCAAAATGCCCAATGCTGGGTTTTTAACTAATTTCAGAGTGCACATAAAGCCCTTTTTGGTGTACAACCCTAACAGAATGCCCAAAGACCGTGTTGCAAACAATGCACCATACCAACAACATAGACATGATACACAAATATGCATTCAAATGCACTCAAATTGTGCAACAAAACCCATTGCACATAGATTTCAAAGCAGGTAAGTAAACGGAGTTCCAATGAGTCGAAAACAAAATTAGGGCAAAAAACCAAACTGCACAATTTGGATCCAATCAGTTTTCACAGTGCACATACTAAATGTGCGCTGATTATACTAATTTTCAGATTGCACATATTACTCTGAAATTTTTCAATATGCATACCACACATAATGCACATCAAAATGCCCAATGCTGGGTTTTTAACTAATTTCAGAGTGCACATAAAGTCCTTTTTGGTGTACAACCCTAACAGAATGCCCAAAGACCGTATTGCATACAATGCACCATACCAACAACATAAACATGATACACAAATATGCATTCAAATGCACTCAAATTGGGCAACAAAACCCATTGCACATAGATTTCAAAGCAGGTAAGTAAACGGAGTTCCAATGAGTCGAAAACAAAATTAGGGCAGAAAACCAAACCCAAAATCAACATACGGTCTGACATTGTGAAACAAAATTATTTGTCATCATATATTATTCATCATCTTACCCCATTTAACAAAACAAAGTTACAAACAAAAAAATAATGATAATAAGAAACCTGTGCAGCCGCTTCGCTTCTCTTCTTCGTCACCCGTTGCTCCTTCTGCATCCTATATATGGGGTATGACGAACAACGAGCCTGTGTAGGTGATTATGCACGAGGGAATCGCGGATTCAAGATGGGAAGGATATTCTTGAGTGATACTCGGAGTATCTTGACTACTATGGAAGGAAGCGAACTTCGTGGGATAGAAGTTAAGCAGACGTTAAACCTTTTCAAAAATTATGTAAGCAAAATACCATGTATACCCTTCCGCGTGTAATCTTAAGTGCACCTGATTTGTAACTTTCAGTATATTTACGATCCTGCCATCATAATCAATACCATTGAAAATCTAGATCCAAGGGTCTTAATTGGTTCCTAAAGTGCACAATGCATAGAGGTGCCCCATAGAACCTAACCCTATATATATATATATATATATATATATGTGTGTGTGTGTGTGTGTGTGTGTGTGTGTGTGTATATATATAATATGCATTAACGTTACTTTATGCAACTATAAATAGATAAACGAGACTTATATATAATTGAGTAAGTTAACTCGTACCTTGTTATAATATCCTCGAAATTCAATGTAATAATAATAATCAATTAAATCACCAAATGAATTATAGTTTAATATTTTAATTATCACTATTAAGAGATTTAATTAGTGGTCACAAGCTTTAATTACTTGTACTATACACTTTGATCCTAATAATTTGGCTACCTATATAATCATGTACAACTCCAAAAACTCTAAGTATAAGCAAACTATGCACATATAAGAGATTAAAGAATGGAGGGTGAAAGAATAAAATAACTAGGTGGCTAAAGTGGGAGCAATTGAAGCTTGAGGGGGCTTACATGAAAATTTTAAAATCAATTAGGGGTTAAACCCTCCCCATCGTTTCTGCCCTCTTTTCACTTCTTCATCATTTTCAATTCTATTTCCTGCACACACTTTGAAGGAATATAGGGCTGGGAAAATTATCCTCCAAGCATGGCTAAGTGAAGTTCCAAATTAATGGGCAATTCTAGAGCAAACCCAAGGTAACCTTAAATTTATGCTATGAGTTGTATGTATGTAGGTATCTCATCTCCACCTCTTTCCTTGCCATGATAATAAAAAGATGTGAGGAAATAGAGATGAATTAAAAGATAATAGTTCATGAAGTTAAATTGTAAACAATAAATTAATGAAATAATTTCTAAAGTTTGTGAGTATAAGAAACCAAAATAACCTATGAAAACTTGGGTTTGAGTTAAATTGGGTTATCCAAAGAAGTAAATGATAAAAGGGTTAGATTTATTTGATATACATGTTAAATCATATTTACATATGCTTATTATAATCAAAGAGGGTTTATATATGTTTATATCAGTCAAATATAGTATAAAAAAAAAGGCTATTGCAATGATTATACAAGTTGTAATTGAGTTGGTTTGTTTAAATTTATTCAAAGAATGGAGTGATTAAAGAGGTTGGATTTCATGTTATGTATGTTAAAGTATGTGTATATATGTTATACTAATTGAAAATAGCATAAAAGTAGTCATTTCTAAGATATATTGGCTAAAAATCGTGTTTGGGACGGAACAACGTCGAGCCCCTGTTCCATTAGAATTTGTGAATTCATATTTCATGCAATTCAATCACATGCAAACAATCAATATGAACAATTATCAATCCAACACATTATATTGAATGATTAAAGAGAGAAATATTACATTGATGTTCTTGGTGACTTGCACAACACTTTTTCTCTCTATCAATCAGATCCGTATGTGTGTATTCCTCAATCCAATTAGCAGCATGCGTAGCATACATTTCTATTTATACACAATACACAAGTATTGTGTATTTACACATATAACCCCTAATCTATTGAGTATTTACAATTATATACAATATAATTGTTTCATCTCTATTAATTATTCCCAACAGAATTCATGTTTTTAAGCTTTATAAAAAGGTAGTATAATCTCATGTAAACATTATATACTCATATAACACTTAAATTAACATGAAATAAATAGCCATCAAATATACAATGGTATTGATGAAACCCAATATGTAACATCCGGCACTAAACTAGGTTAGCAACAATGACCTAATCTGTATTTAATAGCCAATTATAACCTAATCAGTGGTCATTAGAAATTAATCAAGTGATTAACAAGGTTTATTAGAAAATTCAACTCAATTAGAATCAAATTCATCGGTGTGATGAATCGGGAAATCAATTAATCCGATCGATTTACGATATGAGGGATTAATTCAACTAAGTACATAATTAAATTATGAATAGTGACACTAATCATACACTAATACAATTACTTAACATTAATTATGCAAGACTAAAACAATTCATTAAAACAATGCATCCAAAAGTATTTATGAAATTACAAGAAAAGGGAAATACAAGAATACATTTATAAATACTTTTATACAAAAAAGATGAAAATACATGTATAATACATGTATATGGCTGGCTATAGGCATGTGTTTTTAGGGGTTGACTTATTTTTTTAATATTACTTTAAACATAATCATTTTGCTAAAAGGTGCACACAACCTCCATCTCTTTTTCATCATTTAATCACTTTTTCTATTCTATAAATAGAGAGGCATTTCATTCATTTTCACCACACCAAAAACTCTTCTTTCCCTCTCTAAAAACCGGATCCACACCCACACACATCACAAACCTTTTCATTCAAGTGTTCTTGGTGAAATTCAAGTGTTCTTGGTGCATATCTTGCAAAGATTTCAACTTCTACTCAAAATCATACTCTAAACACTTCAAAGTAAGTAAATACTAACTTATTTCATCTTACATTTATGTTTATATAAGTCTTGCATAATATATATAATCACCAACAACAACAAGTTTCATAAAAACTCAAGTTTATAAATTTCTAGTTTTTGTTTTTAAGTTGTTTCTTTAAATGTGTTTATGAATATATGAACACATCATAAAAGTGTTAATATTATGAAAACAAGTGATATATATGTGTTTTATAACTTTCATACAAGTAGTCTTTGAATAAACAACAAGAATCATAAGTTATTTCAAGTATATAAACTGCGGATTTTCGACAGAAAATTTATATCGACTTTGAAAAATCATAACTAATTCATAACTTAACGAAATGAGTTGATTCTTGTCTCAAAAGTTAGATCTATGTCTTAACTATAGATCTGGAAGTTTTCATAATTTATTTTGGAGTTTAAGACCTCCAGAAATTATTTGGGAAACCGAAAGTTTGATAGCTCAAAAATGGCCAACATAGGGTTTTTAACGAGCTTTTTCACCAACCTAAACATCTCGAAAAATGGCCATTCTTGATTCTAAAAATCCTTTGTATATAGTAGTTTAATGTCCTAGAAAACCAAAGCCTAAAACATTTTGGAGCTTGGTCAAAAACAGCCTCAAAGTAGGCCGAAAAACCTCCAAAAAAGCTGGAAAATTATATATATATATATATATATATATATATATATATATATATATATATATATATATATATATATAAACTTGACGTTTTAAGTGGGTTTTATTTATAAACTTGTAATGTTGGGTGATTTAAGACATAAAAAGCTATAAATATACATATTATCATATATTAGAGATATTAAGTCCTTATTATCATTTAGGACACAGTTCTATAAATATACATATTATCATGTATTTTCAGGTGTTTGAGACATGCACATTTATCGGAAGTATTCCAAGGCTTCCGTTCATTATGGAGTCGCATTATTTTCAAACTCGGAGATTTACTTGCATCCTTCCGGATAAACTAAATTGTGTATTTAAATTTTAAGAACTACTTACGCTGTATTTTGGTTATGTAAAACAATATTTATATTTGAAGTTAAATTAACGTATTTTTGAAAACGTCCATATAGTGGTCGTTCGTTATAATTATGGTTACGCTTCCGCGACGTCACGCTTCGTTGCCAACCGGGGTAACGGGGTGTGACAGATTGGTATCAGAGACATAGTTATAGTGAACTAGGTTGCATCAGTACGTAGACTATAACTGTTACAAAACTAAGCTTTCTTCAAGAACTATGAACACATATATGGACCCTGATGACAATAACATGTCGAACAATATGGTTATTATCCTCTTTGACTCAGAGGATGAATTCTCACTCATGGAACATAGAAGCCAAGGTGACACTGAGGTATACTTTGGATCGGGAACCCACCCAGACTAAATCAATGGCGATGTAATGGACTCCTCAAAGCACAAGGAGGGCAATTGTGGCCCTGCAACACAAATTGCTCCACCATCACCACCACATATGCCACCCTACACCCTATTCAGAAGCCATCCCAATGGACCATTAAGGAAGTTCACCCCTAGGAAAAGGGTGTGACTAGCACAACGGAAGTCTATCCCGGTACCTACTCATCAGCCAAGCCCGCAACTGTAACGATAGGCGAACGTAAGACAGTGGGGATGGATGCCTCACACTCTCCAAGAGTGGAGAAACGAGGAAGGGATCCAAAACCAGTTTGAAGTCGGAACACCATCTTCCTCTCAAGTGCCGACACTTACCCAGAAACCTATGTAACAAACGATGCCCCTGTTAGTGGCAAAGGCCGCCAGAAACGACCTCCAATTTCAACAAAATCCACCAAGAGGTCGGTGAGATCTTTGCAAGGATTAAGCAGAAGGCAATACAAACCCTCAATATACCTTGGGACAACCAGAATACCCAAGCGATTCAACAAGACGGAATAAACAAATTGTGACAGCGCCTAGCAAAGCGCAAAGCCCGTAATGTAGAACTAACCCAACGACTTAACGCTCTGGAGTACGAGGAAACCCCAGAGGCATCTCATACTTAGTACCCTTCTACCATTTTATAGTATTTATCTAGGCTATACTATCTGATATATCTTAGGGTAAATAAGGCTTAAGAATTTATCAGAAAATTCTTACCATATCATATACAAAGATTAAGTATCAAGAACTTTTATGAGGAATTAAGTTTTAACTACAACTCTGCGTAGGAGAAGATAAAGCTATGACTATCTGCCTAAGAAATTTCAAACCCGTAGACTTATCCCCTTACCCCATTAGATACCACTTATGCATTTCTACTATTTGATACTGGTGCTGATAGGAGCTTTATATCCACTAAGTTCACTAAGCAGATAATTCCATTAAAGTGCTACTTATGCTATTGAGGTTGATGACAATAAGACGCTTAAGACAAAAAATATAAGTCGAGGATGCTCCTTAGAATTAGTAGGCCAACTCTTTGAAACATACTTGATGCCCGTCAAACTAGGAAGTTTCGACGTGGTCATAGGCATGGAATGACAATCGAAAAATCGTGCGGAAATAGTGTGCAACAAGAAGACGGTTCATATACCTTTAGCCAATAAGAAGGTCCTTACTGTCCAAGGCAAAGCAAGAAATACCAAAGTAAGCATCATACCTAGCATTAGGACCTTGAAGTGTTGACAGAGAGGGAGCCAAAGGAAAAGCGGCTCGAAAATATTCTTATTATTTATGGTTACCCCAAAGTTTTTCCAAAACACTTACTTGAACTCCCAACATCGAGGCAAGTCAAATTCAAAAAAAAATTGGCCTAGTATCAGGTGCGGTACCAGTGGCTCGAGCACCATGCCGATTAGCCCCATCAATAGTGTAAGAATCTTCCAACCAACTGTAGGAGCTCTTAGATAAAAGGTTTATCAAACCGAGTTCCTCGCTTTGGAGGAGCTCCAGTTTTGTTCATAAAGGAGAAGGATGGAACTTTCGGGATATGCATCAATTACCGAGAGTTAAATAAGCTAAAAGAACCAATACCCACTTCCAAGGATCGATGACTTGTTTGACCAAACTCCAAGAATTAAGCTTCTATTCGAAGATCGACCTAAGGTCTGGTTATCATCACGTTAGAGTTCGCAAGAATGATATTCCAAAGACAGCCTTCAGATTCTGTTTCGGTCATCATAAATTCTTATCAATGCCGTTTGGATTAACCAGTGCTCCAACGGTACTCATGGACCTCATAAATCGGGTGTGCAAACGTTATCTAGACAAATTCGTGATTGTATTCTTGAATGACTTCTTAATTTACTCACGAAACAAGGAGGAGCACGAGCAAACATTTAAGATTGATTCTAGAGTTGTTGAAGAAAGAACAACTATATGCCAAGCTTTCTAAGTCTGACTTTTGGTTAAGATAGGTAAGATTTCTCGGTCACGTGATCAATAGTAAAAGGATCCAAGTCGACCCCGCAAAGATCGAGGCTATCAGGAATTGGTCAACTTTTAGAAACCCATAGAGATACGACAGTCCTTAAGACTTACCACTTATTATAGGAAATTATCAAAAAATTCTCAAAGATCACCGAAGCTCTAACAAAACTGACCCGAAAAGATATTAAGTATGATTGGGGCGAGGATCAAGAGACATCATATCAGTTATTAAAGCATAATCTGTGCGTGCTTATTTTATCCAAGAGAAGCAAGAAATTTGTAGATTACTGTGACGCTTCACACAATGGGTTGATATAGAAAGATAGGGTCATAGCTTATACTTTATGAAAACTTAAGGTTCACTAGGTGATTTACACAACGCATGATCTAGATCTTGGAGCAGTAGTCTTTATCTTTAAGACTTGAAGACATTAGTTATACGGTAAGAAGTGTACTAACGGACCATAAGAGCCTCCAACACATCTTGAACCAAAAGGAGGCGGATATGAAGTAGTGCCATTGGATGAAACTAATAAGTAATTGCAACTGTAAAATTCGTTATAATTCGGGGAAAGCTAATGTGGTTGCAGATGCTCAGAGCCGAAGGGAACGAGCTAAGCCGTTAAGAGTACAAACCCTAGTTACAAGCATTCAACCAAACCTTCTTTCCTTAGTTCATGATGCACAAGTAGAAATTGTTAAGGAGGAAAATATGAAAAATGAAGCACTGCACGGAATGGATAAATAGTTTGGGGATAAGGACTAATGGAAATCGATACTTCATGAATAGAGTCTGATTACCCTGTTTTGTTAGAGTAAGAAAGCCGATTATAGATGACGGACACAAACCAAGATATACAGTCCACCCCAGATCCGATAAAATGTATCATGAACTTAAGGAGCTATACGGGTGGCCTATCATGAAGAATGACATTGCCACGTCTGTCAGAAAATTCGTAACATGCTCCAAAGTTAAGATAAAACATCAGAAACCATTTGGGTAATAGTCGACCACCTAACAAAATCCGCGCGTTCCTACCAATCAAGAAGAACATCAGGATGAATAAGCTAGTCCAAACGTACCTCAAGGAAGTCGTCTCCGGACACGGAGTGCCTATTATAATCATTTCGGAAATGGATAGCAGATCTACATCTAAGTTTTTGGAAATTATTACAGCAAGCTTTGGATACAAACTTAGACATGAAGTACCACATATCACCCTCAGACCGATGGTCAGAATAATAGAACGATCGAAACCCTAGAACACACATTAAGAGCCTATGTAATGGATACTCAATTTCCTTAGTGGAATTATCGTACTACAATAGCTATCACTCAAGTATTGAAGCTGCTCCGTTTGAGGCCCTCTACGGGCAAAAGTGTCGATCACCGATTTATCAGGAAGAAGTGGGAAATGGCCAAATCACTGGCGTTAAGATCAATCACGAAACTACCGAAAAGATAGTACAGATGCGGAACTGACTAAAAGTTGCCCGCAATTGGCAGAAAATTATGTAGATGTAAGGAGAAAATCCCTTGAGATCTAATTAGGAGAACGAACCAATGAAAGTCTCGCCATGGAAGGGTGTGATACAATTAGGAAAATAAGGAAAAACTAAACCCTCGATACATTGGCAATGCAAAGTCTTAAAGGGAATTGGACTCGTAGCTTATCGTTTAGAGTTACCACCAGAGCTTAGCAGCATGCACAATACCTTCCATGTATCGAATAGGAAGAAGTGTTTGTTAGAGGAGACACTTGTTACCCCCTTGGAAGAGATCCAACTAACTGATAAACTTCGCTTCATCAAAGTGCCGGTTGAAATCATGGACCGTAAGGTCAAAGGATTGAAGCACAATTGTATACCCATCCTCAAGGTCAGATGGAATTCTAGACATGAACCAGAATTCACTAGGACATGCAAAGGCCAGTTTAAGCAAAGATACTCTCATCTACTCTTAAGTAACAATACCCCTGAGGAAACAAGATAAAATTTCGGGACGAAATTCCCTTAACAGGGGGAGACTGTAACATCCGACACTAAACCAGGTTAGCAACAATGACCTAATCTGTATTTAATAGCCAATTATAACCTAATCAGTGGTCATTAGAAATTAATCAAGTGATTAACAAGGTTTATTAGAAAATTCAACTCAATCAGAATCAAATTCATCGGTGCGATAAATCGGGAAATCAATTAATCCGATCGATTTACAATATCAGGGATTAATTCAACTAAGTACATAATTAAATTATGATTAGTGACACTAATCATACACTAATACAATTACTTAACATTAATTATGCAAGACTAAAACAATTCATTAAAACAATGCATCCAAAAGTATTTATGAAATTACAAGAAAAGGGAAATACAAGAATACATTTCTAAATACTTTTATACAAAAAAAAATGAAAATACATGTATATGGCTGGCTATAGGCATGTGTTGTTAGGGGTTGACTTCTATTTTTTTAATATTACTTTAAACATAATCATTTTGCTAAAAGGTGCACACAACCTCCATCTCTTTTTCATCATTTCATCACTTTTTCTATTCTATAAATAGAGAGACAATTCATTCATTTTCACCACAGCAAAACTCTTCTTTCCCTCTCTAAAAACCGGATCCACACCCACACACATCACAAACCTTTTCATTCAACCCTGGTTGTAGCACCGGGGTTGATAAGGGGGGAGGTCTATTCCGAATGTAAAGGACCCCGGTCGTTCAACCGGGGTACATATGTATATAGACCCCGGTTTAATTCAAAATAACCGAGGCTCCAAGGCTTATACGGAATTTAAAAAAATACAAATAGACCCTGGTTTTTTTTAAGGAACCGGGTTTAAAATGTTTTTAAAATTTTTTTTTTTTGTTTTTTTAACAATTTTCGGCACCTATAATCCTACTTCTAAATATAGACCTTTTGTACTACAGAACCCACACACTCATTTAATCCTACTCCTAAATCTACATCATTTGTCCACAATGGGGCTCGAACCCACAACCTTAGGGTCCCCTCTAACACATTGATACCGCTAGACCAAAGGCCCTTTTGTGTGTGTGTCTCTCTCTCTCTATATATATAAAATAGTGAATCCAACAATATATTTCATTTTCATTCATCAAATTAAACAAAACCCAAACACAAATATAGTGCCTACTTTTTCATCCTTTCGTTTATTTTTCATTACAAAAATGATATCGTTCTAATACAATTTTAAAATCAATACACAATAATCATTCTTTAAAACCAACGAAAATCATTGTAACATTATATCATTTTCTTGAACAGACATCAAATTACAAAAAATTGCATAAAAACCCAACTATATATTTGTTAACGCTAATAAAGGACATTAAATAATGTTACTAAATCTTCATAACTCAATTGTAATTCGGATATCTTCTTTGTATACCCTACATTATAAAAGCCACACATAAACTAATCAAAAAAGTAATGAAAACAAAAAGACCTGATAAATTACTAGAAAGCTAAGGTTTCCAAAAGAAAACAAATGATAAAAAAGAACTTCTTCAAGGATCAAAAAGAAAAGCAAAAGTTTAAATGTACAAACTGAAGTCCGGCAAAGAAGTTAGGAGGATGAACAAACTAAAAAAATCTTACCATGACAAGTCAGTGCATTAAATCAAAACCATCGAGAAGAATCATCTACTGTGGGAGACGATTGGAATCACTCAGAGAGAAAACCTGGGAAGAGTGAAACACGGGCACCTGCCGCTGCAAGGAAGATTATATATGGAGGCTGGCAGAAGCGATGACAATATAAGTGGAAAGAGGTTGAATTGGAGAAGTGGTGAGGAGTAGGAGGGTTCGATTAGCGGAGGAGGGAATAGTGCGAGAATGAACTTGACGGCTAGGGTTTCATACAAAATAAGAGAGAGGGAAGCTAAAGGGAGGGAAAGTAGGTGAATATTTTTCATTCCAACTTTTTTTTTCTACAAAATTTATATACGTAAAATAGTATATTATCTAATTTTAATAAATTGATTAAGACAATAATGTATAAATGTTTTAGTTAAAGTAAAGGACCCTGGTCATTTTGTTAAACAACCGGGCAAATGTTGGATTATGTACCCCGTTTTTTAAAAACAATCGGGGTGTGTAAGAAAAAGTAAAGGACCCCGGTCATTTTGTTAAACAACCGGGTAAATGTTGGATTATGTACCCCGGTTTTTTTTAAAAACAACCGGGGTGTATAAGAAAAAGTAAAGGACCCCGGTCATTTTGTTAAACAACCGGGTAAATGTTGGATTATGTACCCTAATTTTTTTTAAAAACAACCAGGGTGTATAAGAAAAAGTAAAGGACCCCGGTCATTTTGTTAAACAACCGGGTAAATGTTGGATTATGTACCCCGGTTTTTTTTTAAAACAACCGGGGTGTGTAAGAAAAAGTAAAGGACCCCGGTCATTTTGTTAAACAACCAGGTAAATGTTGTATTATGTACCCCGGTTTTTTTTTAAAAACAACCGGGGTGTATAAGAAAAAGTAAAGGACCCCGGTTACCTTGTTAAACAACCGGGGTGTATTAGCTAACACTTTAACGAACTTCAAAAGAACCCTGTTTTTTTAGCTTTTTTTCTATTAACCGGGGCGAATATGGGGGGTCCATTATACTTTTTGTAGTAGTGACGTTCTTGGTGAAATTCAAGTGTTCTTTGTGCATATCTTGCAAAGATTTCAACTTCTACTCAAAATCATACCCTAAACACTTCAAAGTAAGTAAATACTAACTTATTTCATCTTACATTTATGTTTATATAAGTCTTGCATAATATATATAATCACCAACAACAACAAGTTTCATAAAAACTCAAGTTTATAAATTTCTAGTTTTTGTTTTTAAGTTGTTTCTTTAAATGTGTTTATGAATATATGAACACATCATAAAAGTGTTAATATTATGAAAACAAGTGATGTATACGTGTTTTATAACTTTTATAACTTCCATACAAGTAGTCTTTGAATAAACAACAAGAATCATAAGTTATTTCAAGTTTATAAACTGCGGATTTTCGGCAGAAAATTTATATCCCCTTTGAAAAATCATAACTAATTCATAACTTAACGAAATGAGTTGATTCTTGTCTCAAAAGTTAGATCTATGTCTTAACTATAAATGTGGAAGTTTTCATAATTTATTTTGGAGTTTAAGACCTCCAGAAATTATTTGGGAAACCGAAAGTTTGACAGCTCAAAAATGGCCAACATAGGGTTTTTAACGAGCTTTTTCACCAACCTAAACATCTCGAAAAATGACCGTTCTTGATTCTAAAAATCCTTTGTATATAGTAGTTTAATGTCCTAGAAAACCAAAGCCTAAAACATTTTGGATCTTGGTCAAAAACTGCCTCAAAGTAGGCCGAAAAACCTCTGAAAAAGCTGGAAAATTATGTATATAGAAACTTGATGTTTTTAGTGGGTTTTATTTATAAACTTGTAATGTTGGGTGATTTAAGACATAAAAATCTATAAATATACATATTATCATATATTAGAGATATTAAGTCCTTATTATCATTTAGGACTCGGTTAGACACATCCGGTTTCATCACCCATCAAACAACGCAAACTTGCATTTTTGCGCGTATTTTGCCATCACAAGCTCGGTGAGTCTTCATAGCCCCTATTTCACTATCTATTGGGGTGGAAATACATGCACTGTTTTCATATGGACATCAAAACTGTTTAATTCTTATATGTATTGCATGTTTGGATCCATCAGCCCTCAAATCATGAACCGTTAATTGCATTTATTTGCAAGCGCGAATATATTGTGTGATAGATCTATTGGGAGTCATGTCCCCCATTCGGGTTAGTTCGGGTCGGCTAACAACGAGTGCATATATATTCAACTCACGGTATTACGTATGGGAGTACTGCACAGGGCAAACTCATCTTTAATTAAGCTTCGGTTGCATGATGGTTTATGTAATACATACACAGAATTTATGATTTTATAAATTCAACTCATCTGATAATGTCCATACAACTGGTCTTTTCACGTAAACCTATGAGCTCACCAACAATTTGTTGACGTATTTTAGCATGTATTTTCAGGTGTTTGAGACATGCACATTTATCGGAAGTATTCCAAGGCTTCCGTTCATTATGGAGTCGCATTATTTTCAAACTCGGAGATTTACTTGCATCCTTCCGGATAAACTAAATTGTGTATTTAAATTTTAAGTACTACTTACGCTGTATTTTGGTTATGTAAAACAATATTTATATTTGAAGTTAAATTAATGTATTTTTGAAAACGTCCATATAGTGGTCGTTCGTTATAATTATGGTTACGCTTCCGCGACGTCACGCTTCGTTGCCAACCGGGGTAACGGGGTGTGACACAATAACTCAAATCGGAAATAATTAAACCGCTCAAATTGCCTTTAAACCTTATAATACAATACAATAAACTTATAACTGTTTTGAATATTGACATTTAATAGGTTTGGGCAATGAAGGAGTGTCGGTTCCGGATTGAGGAGCTAAGGGTGAAGTTGAACCTTACGAGGCCTTTTGGGCAAATTAATACTTAAAGGCTAATCTAAGCATATTTCTGTGAGTTCTAGCATTGATGTGTGTGTTGCATATATAATTACATGTTCATTTTATTTATGACATTGTGCATATCTAATTGGAATCATCCTCTTATATGATGCATTGCACTGGTTTCATTATATAGCCCTATTGGCGGTTCATTACTTGATCATGGCCTATGGCCAGCATACACCATTTGACTCCTTTCATTACATATATTAACCTTCATGCTATGCTTGAAGATCGTTCATTTCATACTTCACATGATTACACTTGATTACCTCATTGTGATCTATGCTCATTTATTATTGGCCTCACTGGATATCCAGATTATCATTATTATTATTAAACGTCTTACTTTATGTTTGTGCGTATAAATTCCTACACCACATGAGCTCGTGGGTAGGTGGCTAGACATGGAAGCCGGTTGGAGTTGCGCAGCTGAACATGGATTCACAACTGTTGGCAACGATGGGTTAGCGAGTCACGTACCGCAACCTATGCAATTAATGGGCTATGCTCACACCATTTTTATTAAAAGATATTGCACTTGTCATTTCATAATCATTTAAACATTTATACATGTTGTATGTTTTGCACTCCATATCGATCTAGTAACTAACTTAGCAAATTTTATTTGCTAACCCCTCACTTTTGTATACCTCAGGTGATGTTAACTAAAGGCAAGGTGATTGCCGGCCCTGGTCCTAGAGTTTAAACGGACTGTCTCTGAAGCCTTAACTTTGGTAAGGCTATGCTTATATAATTGGGAGGTATGATTAATATGTATGTATAAAGACATGTAATGTCTTTCAGATTGATGTTAGAAATTGTAAGCTAGTAAAAGTATCTTGTGAAATTACTTTATCTTCCAAAGTGATGGTTTATAATCAAACAGGGATATTGACTCCATGCGAACGGGTCATGCCCAATTTTCTTTTAAAAAACCATGTTAGTTGTATTTAATTTACTGTAACCCCATGATTATATTAAGTTGAGATGGGTGTTTCACTGTCCATACGGGTGTTTAAGATGACATACACATGTCAAATGCCGATTTAGGGGATGCATTTAGACAAGGGCATCCACAATATCTGAATGAATTAGACTCATACACTAGGTTCTGTGACTTTAAGATGCAGATGCATTATTATATGGTTATGCATATCATTATTTGTTAGAACTAATATTCTTTAAAGGGTATTGTTTGACTGTTGCAGCATCCTCTCTGTCACCGTGCCACCCAAAAGAGGTTCCTCATAATCCTTCTTTTATTTGGTACGAGGTGAAATCAAATATGATTTGTTTGGGTAGGTTGACACTAGTTTTTGTGGCTATACAATGCTTGTTTTGTTGAATTTCAACTTGAAACTTACAAATTGATGATGGGTTTTTGATGAATTTAGAGAGGAACCGTGGGTTTTGTTGAGAGAGAAACTCTCAATTTCTTTGATTTGTGTAAAATGAGCAGACCATTGTTAATTTGGGTATTTATATAACCAAAACTTTTAACAAGTTTCATCTTTCACATTTTGACCACAAAAGTTATGCTTATTTCATTGATCATTTCATAACTCATATTTAACTTATATAATTTCTCTTATTAACTGAAATTGAAATTATTTAGTACAAATTTCATTTAACGTCCGAATTAACGTTAAACCTTGTTAATTGATGTAAATTACAGTTCGGGTTGTTACACTTATATTGAAGAATGAAAAACTAAATGTTGTTTGATCTTGGTGATTTAATGATAAGAAGTAAGAAGGATAATGGTTGATTTATATGTGTAATTGATCAACAAACTCAAGATAAAAAAGGGCATTTGTTTACTTAAGTTTGATAGAAATGAGTAGATAATAAAAAATTTGGGTATTTATTTACTTAAAGTTCCATTCTTATTAAATTGGCCCCCATAAGTTTGTTTTCCACTAGTACAAAAAAGGGCATTTGTTCGTTCCATAGAAATATAAGACCTCACCATACATAAGTAGTATATAAACCTGTGTTAATATTCAATAATAGGATGTTTCTAAGGGCTTAATTTTGTCCATTTAAGTGAATTTATGAATAACCGACATGAACATAGACAAGACTTGGATGCGTACAGCTAGAACCAATAAACCATACATAAATGGAGTTGCATCATTTTTGGAATATGTTATCCACAATTTGAAGCTTTTAAAGAAGATGGACCCCTAAACACAAAAGAAAGAATTTGCATTCCATGTCCATGTGTCTCCTGTTTAAACCACTACTATCTTGAAGTTGATGAGGTAGATCATCATCTATTTAGCACGGGAATCAATCCAAGCTACACCATATGGACTAAGCATGGGGAAAAAGATGAGTCACAAAGAAGTACGTCTGTTGATGACAACAATATTGTGCAGAATACGAATACTACGGATTTTGAAATAGGAGTCCAACTGATGCTAGTGAAACAATAGCAATGGTTGAAGTTACAAAAGACAAGTTCTTAGATGACCATGAGAAGTTCCTATCACTACTTGAAGATGCTGAGAAACCCCTTTACAAAGGATGTCATAACTTTGCAAAGTTGTCTGCAATGGTTCAACTCCTCAACTTGAAGAGTAAGTATGGAGTATTCGATAAGTTCTTTAATGAACTACTATATTTGTTAAAGACAATGCTACCTGAAGGTAATGAAATGGTGAACAATACATATGAGGCTAAGAAAATAATGAAAGTAATTGGTTCTGGGTATACAAAGATACATGCATGTGCAAATGACTGCATTCTTTATAGGAATAAGTATAAAGATGTAAAAGTATGTCCCACTTATGGGAAATCAAGATGGAAGGTGGATGATAGGAATGGAAAATTTTACAATGATATTCCGGCAAAAGTATTGTGGTACTTCCCCATTATTCCACGAATGAAACGACTCTTTCAAGCGAAGACCATAGCGAAAGAATTAATATGGCACGAGACGAATAGAAAAAAAGACGATGTTTTACGTCACCCGACAGACTCACTCGCATGGCGTGCCATAGATGAAAGATTTCCAGAATTTGCTAAATATCCAAGAAATATGAGGCTAGGAATTTCGACGGATGGGGTTGACATAAACAGAGGACATAGGCATCACAGTGTATGGTATGTATTAACCATGTTTTACCACCTTCCACCATGGTTGTGTATGAAAAGAAGGTTTATAATGCTATCATTATTGATATCAGGAACGCCAGGTGAAGATATTGATGTTTATTTAGAACCTTTAATCGATGATCTTCAGCTCTTATTCGATGTGGGAGTTGAAACATATCATGCTTATGCGCAAGAGAAGTTTACTCTACGTGCAGTTGTATTATGGACGATAAATGATTACCCTGCTTTTGGTACACTATGTGGTTGCCCCTATAGTGGATACAAAGGTTGTGTAGTGTGTCGGAAACAAACTGAGAGTGTTAGACATCCATACTCTGCCAAACAAAGTTATGTTGGTCATAGATGATATCTTCATATCCTATGACCGGGGAAGAAATATACGATGAGGTGAAATCTATTACATATATATGGGGCAAGGGACATAAGGGAAATGAATTAGAGATCCTGCAAACATTGACCCCCACCGGAAGAGGAGGGAAGATGACGAGAAAAAGAAAAACATCAAAAGAAGCTCGTACGTCAGTCGGGGGAAAAAAATGAAACCGCCTATTGGAAGAAATACAACATATGGTATCGAAGTCTTAAGTATTGGCCATATAATTGTATCCACCACTGTTTAGATTTCATGCATATCGAAAAGAATGTTGGTGAGAGTCTTGTTGGAACATTGCTACATGTTCTTGGAAAGACGAAAGATGGATTGCATGCTCGAATGGATATGAAGTATTTTGGTTTAAGACCAGAGTTGGTACCAGAGACACTGCAGGACAATAGGACAATGCTTCCTGCAGCTTGCTACACCTTAACGAAGGAGGAAAAGGATAAGCTTTTTGAAACACTATATGAGTTAAGGGTGCCACAAGGGTATTGTTCAAATTTCTCGAGCCTTGTGAGCGCAAAGGAGAGGAAGTTAATAGGACTTAAGTCACATGACTATCACATGCTAATGCAACAATTTTTGCCCATTGCGATACGATCGATTATGCCAAAACCCACAAGATATGCTATTATCTGTGTTGGTACATCCCGTGTGACGATAGCAGTCTAAGTTGTCTTACATTGTGATTTAGCATATGTTTGGTATATATATATTATGTATGATTGATGTTTATCAGTGTTTGTATGTTTGAACTTGATGTAACGTATTACAAGAAGTTCAAACATAAAGTTCAAAGATAAAATCAGTCATAAGGTAATATCATAAGTTTCAAACACTTAGTTGTTTACGTAAAAGGCTAGATTCGAATTATATATGGGTTGACATTCGAATCTGTGATAGATTCGAATGTAACCATAGATTCGAAAATAGGCTAGATTCGAGACTGTCAGATGGACAGATTCGAATGGGCCTTGGGCCAGATTCGAGGTTGGCCCACAACAGACTCGAATCAGGGTCTATAATTAGGGATAGACTCGAATAATTAGAGGACTTTTTGCAGAATTCGTGAGGAATTGAGCAAAGGGCGATCTCGAGTTTATCAGCTAGGTGAGTCCCGTTTCGGAGAGAATTAGTACGTAGGATCGTTCGTGTGTCGTTCGTTCAGCGTCTAATAGTCTCAGTGTTCCCGTTGGTTGAGAGTTGTCCGTCTGACCGTCAACGAGGATTCCGCACTCGTTCACGGATCCGCGTCTAGATAGATCTTGCAGTCGTAGACCTTACAAGTGGTATCAGAGCCTACGGAGTGTTCTTGGTGTTCTTCGTGTTCATCAGATACATTCTAGGTTTCTTGACGCTAGTTGGACGGTTTTGCTCTCAAAAACGTGTTTTTGAGCTTAGCAAATTCATATTCGGGAAACACTTTGTTGTTTTTCACGTTTTTGATCGAAATCATTATTTTTCGTTTGAAAAATAGTGGTTTAATCTGTAAAACGTCAAAAAATCAACGTGTTAGCCGTTTTTCGAGTTTGCGGCGCTCGAATCTATAGGGGCAATTAGGGTTTTACTTTATTTTCGAGTCTAACCTAAATACGCTCCTTTCGAGTCAATTTCAGAGAGTTTCGAGTCTACCTTGTTTCGAATCTGTTACTTCATTCGAATTGGATCTCGAGTCTATATTGTTTCGAGTTTGTTTCGAGTTTGTTACTGTTTCGATTCTGTGTTTCGAATCTGCTGACATTCGACTCTGCTGTGCCTTCGATTCTAAGGATCTTCGAATCTAAGGAGTTCTTCGAATCTGACATTATTTCGAATCTAATTGACTTTTAAGACTTAATCGCATTTAATTTCAAAAGATTTAATATTAATTAGTTTCGAATCTATCTAGATTCGAATAAGTTAGTCTAAATCAGTTTCGAATTAAATTAATTAAGTTCAAATTCAATTTCTTTCAGAAAAGATGTCAAACCTTCAGAAATTCCTTGAGATGGATCACGAAGTTGGGAAGGCAAATGCACCGCCAAAGCTGATGAAAGTTGAGGATTATTACTGGTGGAAGGACAGATTTACGGATTTTGTACGATTCAACGATATGCGCATGTGGGTGTGCATAGATGAAGGGTACATTCCACCAGTATCTGAAGTTGAAGGCCGTCAAAAGGTCTTGTCATATCAGATGATGAAAGAGGATGACAAGAAACTATTTGAAGCTGAAAACAAGGCTTTCTCCATTATCCGTATGGCTTTACCTCAAGATATCTTACACACATTTCGGACTCAAAGGACGTCGAAGGAACTTTGGGAGTCTCTCCAGAAAAGGTGTGAAGGTAATCCACGGGTGCGTAGAAAGCGTACAGAGCTGTTGACTCAACAGTTTGCGATTTTCAAGGCTATTAAGGATGAACAGTTGGATGATATTATCACAAGGTTCTATCATCTGATAACGGAACTTGAAAGTCATGGCATTGAGTATTCTGACACTGACAAGAACAACAAGCTTCTTGATGCCCTACCAGCCAAATGGGCTATGTACGTGGCAATGATTAAGCTTAATGAGGACAAGTATTATGCTCAATCACTTGATGATATTGTGGGAACGTTGAGGGCATATCACTTCGAGATGATTAAGGCTGAGACTGATTACGAGCAAGTCCAGAATCCGGCTATGTATTTTGGAAAGACATCTAAATCATCAGTGACAGCTGAACCGAAGAGTGCTACAGCGTTTTTCACCGGAGAAACGTCATCGCCACCAGAGTCCGAAGACTCACTGAATCGCGCGTTCTTAGGGTTAGGAAGATCGGAAGAACCGCAACCTCAAGTCCATCAGGCACCGACAAGTCAGAGCTATTCAAAGATGCCGATGAGCGCAAAGTCCGCAGAAGAACATTTGAATCTGCTTGCTTCCTTTGTGGCAGCTTATGGAAATTGTGTTCAAGGGAAAATCAATGACCCAGCTCTATGGGATGAAGATTATGATCAGGTCGACCCTGATGACTTAGAGGAAATGGATCTTAAGTGGCAACTGGCCATGGTGACCCAGAGGGTTAAAAGATTCATTAAGCGAACTGGGAGGAATCTGCAAATGAACAACAAAGGGATAGGATTTGATAAGTCTAAGGTCAAATGCTACAACTGTCAGGGATTGGGACACTTCGCCAGGGAGTGTCAAAGACCGAAGGTAGAGACATACCAAGGACAGAGTCAGCATCAAGGACAGTACCAAAATCAGTCCCAACAAAGATACCTTCCGAGTTCTTCATCTGGTCAAACCAATCTAGCGGGTCTAATATCCAATGTCACCTCTGACAGACAGCTAGATGGTACCTATGACTGGAGTTCACATCCTGAGTCCAATGCTAGAGCTTTCATGGCTGAAGTTACGGAGAATGGTTGTGAAGAAGACGAGCAGACCACAAGGGACAGCAGTCCGATGTGGGTAGAGAAGGCGAATGATCAGACCGTGCTGGAGTTTGCTGCTCAGATGGCCAACGTGGAATCTGATAACTCTAAGGTTAGTCTTTCTTATTCTCTATTTTCAGAATTATGTACTTTGTGTGCTACTTCTAATGATAGGTTAAATCTAGTCTTAGAATCACACAAAACCATCTCTGCTCAAAAAGAAAATTTAAAAATTGAAAACGCTAGCCTAAATGATATAAAACAAGATTTAAAAGAAAAGCTTAAGGCTGATGCTCAAGACGTAATCGTTCTAAAAGACAAACTGAGTGAGCAGTGTGTTAGGATAGAGCTTATGTATGAGCACGTAGAGGCCTTGACCAAAAGTCTGAAAGACAAGGACATAGAGCTAGCCGAGACCAAAGTTAAGGTAGCAGAGGCAAATAGCAAGCTGGAAAAGTTTAGGAATTCGAGCCTAAACCTAGGAAAAGTCTTAGATGCCCAAAGACAGTCTAAGAAGCCTGTAGGTCTAGGTTTTCACGAAATTCCTCCACCATTCAATGCGAACTATGTGCCTCAGCCTCAGGAGAAAACTGACAAGTCAGTAGACTTAGAGGACCTACCTGAACCGACACCTGAGCCTACAGTTGAAAATACACCTAAGGTGGATGACTCTACCGTCAAGGTCAAGAAAGTGAAATTTGTGTCTTCCTCCAGTGAAACACCTGCAGGAAAACAGAAAATTTCATGGGCTGACCAGGTCGAAGAGACAGACACTGTAGATGTACCAAAGGAAGTAGACACTAGTGAGACACCTAGATCTAAGGGACCAACCAAAAAGTCCATGGATAAGATGTCTTGCTTTAGATGTCACGAGAAAGGGCATGTTGCTTCTCACTGTCCAATTAGGAAAGCAGATGTTACCCCTAAGACAGTGAACCCAACACCTGTTAAGCCCTCACCAAGTGTGGCGAGCACGAGTAGTTCTCAGAGTACCGAGAAAACTGTGCAGGCCGCACCAAAACCTGTTGTGAAACAAACACCGGTTAAGGTTGGACCAAAAGAAGTGGTTAGGACAAATTCACCGAATCGTGTCATTAATCAATCTAGGTCAGCACCTCAAAAAGTCTATAGGAGCACCACACCTAGCAGGTCACACACTCCAGTTAGGTCACATACTCCCATTAGACATTATGTTCCGGTAAGAGCTCAGGGATCACAGTCTGAAATGCAGTATAATAAAAATTATTCTAGAGCACCACAACAAATGCCTACTCAAAGGCATAGAGTGAATCTAAATCACTCGGCACCACAACAGAATTCAGTTCAAAGGCCCAAGTCACCTGAAAGGCGAGATGGGTACTTGAAAGAGTTCACGTATGTGGACGAGAATGGTATTACCAAGTCAGTCATGGCTTGGGTTCCCCGTGATAACTAACCTATTTTCTTTCATGTGCAGGAGATAACTACCGGTCCAAACAACAAGTGGTTCGTCGACAGTGGTTGCTCCAGGCACATGACGGGGGAACGAAGTCTTCTCACAGACTTCAAGGGGGGTAATAGGGGATTTGTATCATTCGCGGGTAACAAAGGAGGAAATATCACTGGATCTGGAGAAGTCACTAATGGGACGATTACTTTGGATCAAGTTTATCACGTTGATAAACTGGTTCATAATCTCATTAGTGTCTCTCAAATCTGTGATAAGAAGAACTCAGTGTTATTTACTGACACTGAGGCGTTAGTGCTAAAGCCGGGATTCAAGATACCTGAAGATTGGATATTGATGCGGGCTCCAAGGAAGAATGACTTGTACATGCTCGATATGAACAAGCCAGATACTTCGATGGGTCCGATCTGTTTACTATCAAAAGCTTCAGAGACGGAGTCCGTACTGTGGCACAGACGCATGGCTCACCTGCACCTAAGGAAAATGAACTACATAACGAAGAATGGTTTGGTGCAAGGTGTGCCTCTGAAGAGCTTTCAGTTTGAAGACAAGTGTCTACCGTGCATGAAGGGCAAGCAACATAAAAAGACACACAAGTCCAAGAAGCTGAACTCCATAACCTCGACATTCGATTTGTTGCATATGGACCTTTTCGGCCCTATCAACAAAAGGAGTATAGGAGGTAGTTGGTTTTGCTTAGTTATCACTGACGATTACTCACGGTTTTCATGGGTTTTCTTTTTAGGTACGAAGGACGAGACGGCTGCAAAGCTCATCGGGTTCTTGGACCAAGTGGAGAACTCATACGGAACTAGGGTTAAATGTATTCGTAGTGATAATGGAACTGAATTCAAAAACACTGTAATTGGTGTATATTGCCTATCAAAGGGCATCGTGCATCAATTCAGTGCACCATATGAACCTCAACAGAATGGGGTGGCCGAACGTAAAAATAGAACTTTGATTGAGGCTGCAAGGACTATGCTTCCGGATTCAAAGCTTCCTACCATGTTTTGGGGGGAGGCAGTGAATACCGCGTGCCACATTTTAAACCGAGTCCTTACAGTCAAATCATTGAACAAAACATGCTATGAAATTTTGAATAAACGGCCACCTAACTTAACTGGATTCGAACCGTTTGGAGTACCATGCACACTTTTAAGAACAAAACATCAACCGAAGTTTGGTGAAAAGGCTGACGAAGGATACTTCCTAGGTTATGTGCCAAACTCACCAAACAAACGGGTGTTTAACAAAACAACTGGTACTGTGGAGATTGTGTATAATATTGAAGTCTCAAGTTATACACATGAACCCCAAACTGGTCCGGAATGGATATTTGACTATGATAAGTTATTTGAGTCATTTAACATTCCTCTGGATTATAATGCAGGTACAATAGAGAAGGACTTGGCGACGTTGCATCTGAACGACGATGGCCAAATATTTCCAAGGACCACGTTCGAATCTACGTCCGAGCCTACTAGATGGATCTCCAGAAGTTGCTGATCAAGAGACACCTACCACTGAGAATCAGACTCAAGCATCGAGTTCCAACTCTGAGGAAAATGTCCGTGAGGAGGAAAATGTAGAAGCTGAGCCTGTTCCCCCTTTAGGTGAAATAGGATCCAACTTAGGAGATAATCTAAGGGTTGATGAAATAGAGACCTCTAGGATTAACAAGAACCATCCAATAGATAGCATCATAGGAAATCCTAACGAGGGTGTGAGGACTCGGAGTAGTGTAAATAACAACACTGTGTTGTTGTCGATGATAAACGACTCCGAGGCATATCACACATGTCTTTATTCATGTTTCATATCGCAAGTAGAGCCCAAAAATGTGCAAATGGCACTTAAGGACAACTCCTGGGTTGAAGCGATGCAGGAAGAACTTTCACAATTTAGGAAACTAGAAGTGTGGGAGTTAGTTCCGTTACCTCGAGGGGAGATTGCAATAGGAACCAAATGGGTTTTTAAGTGCAAAAGATATGATCGGGGTATAGTCACGCGCAACAAGGCGAGATTAGTTGTAAAGGGTTTCAACCAAGAGGAGGGAATCGATTACAACGAAGTTTTTGCACCAGTAGCAAGATTAGAAGCAATTAGGTTGTTTTAGCGTTTGCCTCCTTCAAAGGCTTTAAAGTATATCAACTGGATGTTAAGAGTGCTTTCCTGTACGGGAAAGTGAAGGAGTTAGTGTATGTAGAACAACCGCCTGGATTTACAGATCCAAAATATCCTGAGAGAGTATATCGCTTAGATAAGGCTCTTTACGGATTACATCAGGCACCTAGGGCATGGTATGAGACTCTATCCAACCATCTGTTAGAAAATGGCTTTGAGAGGGGTAGGATAGATAGTACTCTATTTGTGAAGAGAAAGGGAGATCACTTTATCTTGGTACAAGTGTACGTCGATGATATCATTTTTGTATCATCAGACGAACAGATGTGCAAAGATTTCAAAAAGGTGATGAAGTCTAAGTTCCAGATGAGTGCTATGGGGGAGTTGAATTTCTTTTTAGGGTTACAAGTTGACCAGAAGAAGGAAGGCATGTTTATCCATCAGACCAAGTATGTCTATGACATATTGGAGCGTTTCGGGATGGAAGGAACAAAGATGACTGCCCACTTCAGCACGCCGATTCAAGTGAATCACAATCTCGGGCCGGGTACTGAAAGTGATACCGATGTGGATCCGACTTTATATCGGGCCATGATTGGGTCACTTATGTATTTAACTGCTTCAAGACCTGACATAATGTTTGCTGTTTGTATTTGTGCTAGGTTTTAAGCGAATCCGAAGGAGATGCATATGAAAGCTGTGAAGCGGATTCTACGATACCTCAAGTCGAAACTGAAGCTGGGACTTTGGTATCATGCGGAGGGAGATCTAGAGTTGGAGGCATTCACTGATTCTGACTACGGAGGATGCAGCTTGACGCGCAAATCAACGACTGAAGGTTGTCAGTTCCTAGGAGGGAGATTGGTATCCTGGCAATGCAAGAAACAAACATCGGTAGCCATTTCAACATGTGAGGCCGAGTATGTAGCTGCTGGTAGTTGCTGCTCACAGGTTCTGTGGATACAACAACAATTGCGGGATTACGGTTTGGCTTACACTCAAACTCCAATTAGGATAGACAATCAATCTACAATTGCGATAACAAATAATCCAGTTAAACACAGTAAAACAAAGCACATAGACATAAGGCATCATTTTATTCGTGATTGTGCTGAAAAGAACTTAATCAAACTGGTAAAAGTGGCAACTGAAGATAATAATGCAGATTTATTTACCAAAGCGTTTGATAAGTCACGGTTTGAGTATTTAATTCAACTGAACGGAATGCGCAACCCAGAGTAATTTGACCTTAGTAGTAGTAAGTTTATTTTCTTTTAGAGTCGTAGTATTTCTTTCTTTATAGTAGTCTGCTAATTTAGGAAAGTTTCTATTTTTAGTAAGTTTCTAATTTTAGTAAGTTTTTATTTTTAGTAAGTTAGTAGGTTAGCTTATTTTACTGCTTTTTCTTATGAAAAACAAAAGAAAAAAAGAGAGAAAATTACAAAAATACAAAAAAAAGGAATATCAGAAAAGGAGTTAAGTCTTAGATACATAGGTTCAAAGTGACGAAAATTAGCACCGTCGTTACAGACTCTAAGTATTTAGGCTTTCACACATAATGCAACTAAATCCTAAGTGTTATACTTTATTTAGTTTGATGTGTTGGTAGGCATAATACATATA
>JAANYP010007352.1:0-16411 GCA_020465985.1 Centrapalus pauciflorus | reverse complement strand
CGTAGACAGTTTATGTCCAGCCTGTTCAGCAGACAGAGCAGCTTGGACAAACTGTCTTAGTTGCAACACATGCAACATATAGAACAGCTTTAGACTGATATTGCAAATCATTTTCAGGTTTCAATAAGGCATATAACAGGCCTTAAATTCAACCTTCAAATGCATCAACAGGTTTGATTATAAAATCTCCCCCTCAGATGTAGATTAGGTTTGACTGAGGCCTTTTTGTGCCTAACAAGAGTTTCTCAAGGAAACAAATCAGAAAGCATTATATATACATAGAATAGGTGTTTCTATTGTAAGTTTTGCACGTACAAGTTTATTCAGTTGTAATTGCTTTTCTGATTAAGTTTTCATAAGCCTCTAAGGTTGTAAAACCCTAAGAACAATCTGTGTTCTTCGTCTAATAAAACAGATTAGAGGTGATTGTAATCATTGAGTTTGGCAATACAAGTGATTGTTGATTATATTTATGTGTTATTTGTTTTGAAAGCTTTTCTTTAAACAGTTAAGTGTTATTCCACAAACTTCTTAATTGGACTTTGATTCAATACAAGGTTATTGGTTTATACTCTAATTGATTCAAACCAGTTAATCTTAGGTAGTGATTTTGATCTTGACAAGTGGTATCAGAGCCACATGTCTTTCTTTGTTTTCAAAGTCAGAAGCTTTCTTTTAAGATTTTAATTTTCTACAATGGAATTTGATAATAGCAGTAGTGGATCTGGCCAAGGACTCAAAGTGCCTATGCTCAAACCCACTGAGTTTGAGATGTGGAAACTCAGGATTCAACAGCACATTCAATTTATTGATTATGCCATATGGGAAGCTGTTGAATTTTCTCTTGTAGTTGATCCTGAACTTGATGCTGAGGGCAAACCCATAAAAACTCCTCCAAAAACTGAACTTGAAAGAAAGGCTAGAATGAATGAAGTCAAAGCTCTTACACTTTTACAGATAGCCATTCCTAATGCTTATCAACATCAGTTTAAAAAGTTTTACACTGCTCAATCTCTTGGGATTGCTTTAGAGAAAAGATTTGCTGGCAATGCTAGCACCAAAAGAAATCAAAAAGATCTTCTGAAACAGCAGTATGAGAACTTTTCTGGTGGCAAGAATGAAAACGTTACTCAAATTTTTGACAGGTTTAATAAACTGATAGGTGAATTGGAGAGTGCCAAAGTCAGCTTGGATCAAGATGAAGTCAATAGAAAATTTCTTAGATCTCTTGGTGAAGAGTGGACAGTCTATGCTACCCAATGGAGAACCAAAGACACTCTTGATGAAATAGAGTTGGATGACCTTTACAACAGTCTGAGAGTGTTTGAAACTGAGATTGAAACTAAAAAGAAATCCTTCTCTTATAATCATAACACTGCTCTGCTGTCATCAGCATTAACTGATAAATCTAACTGTTGTGATTCCTTTTCAGGTGCTGTGGTAATTCTACTGAAGTTCATTATGAAGCTTTTGTTGCCAATGATGGATTGTTTGTTCTAAATGCTGAAGATTTAGAACAAATTCATCCTGATGATCTTGAAGAGATGGACTTAAAATGGCAGCATGCAATGTTGACTATGAGGGCTAAAAGGTTTTTGAAACGAACTGGCAGATCCAACTTTCAAGCCAGACCAGAAGGGAAACCAGCATTTGATAAATCCAAAGTTGAATGCTTTAAATGTCACAAGCTTGGCCACTTTTCCAGAGAATGCAGATCCCAAGGTCAACAGCCACCAAGACCCCAACAAACTAATCAAGCTTCATCATCACAAGCACTTGTCTCTCAAGAAGACAATGTGTTTGACTGGAGTGATCAGACAGAGGAAGAGTTTCAAAATCAAGCTCTAACGGCAGAAACATCTAATGTCACTTCCACTGAACTACCATCTGAGGTAAATGCTAAACTCTGCTCTCAAACATGAAAAAATATGGTTAAAAAGTACAGAGATCATAATGAGAGCATGTGCAAAACTCTAGCTAAGATGGAAGAAAGGAGATATGAGTACATGCAGGCAATAGAAGATCTTGAAAAATAGATCAATGACTATAAAGATAATGAGATTCAAATGGGACATGATAGAACATATCATGAGTGGGAGAAAAAGGAGCTGAATAAGAAAATAGAGTTTTTAAATAAGAAATTAGATGAGGCTGAACAGAAGGTGTTAGAAGCTAACAAGAAAATAGAATCTGTCAATATAGATTTAGGTAACTTCAAATTGGCAAATCAAAAGCTGGAGCACCTAATGGAAGTTCAATTTAAAGATAAGGTAAAATCTCAACTCAATCCCAAAGAAGGTATAGGATACAGAGCCACTCCACCCCCATACAATAACAAATACATTCATCCAATGAGTGAAGGTGCTGATAGGCTTGTTAATGAACCATTAGATGAGTCCATGACAACTGTAGATCCTATCCTTGGCAGCAGTCCTGAATCAAAAGGAGACCTGATTCCAGATGAAGGATGTGAGTGCAAAGAAGTTGAGAGAAACCACAAAACAATGAGTGCACCTATAGAAACCTCTAACCCCAGTAAGAAAGGAAAAGAGAAGATGAGTGTATGCCATGCTGCTCCACATGTTTCTGTACCTTCTAACTGTAACACTGCATCTTCCTCAAAAGGTAATAAAAGGGGTAAGACTGTTCCAATCTACACATGGCAAAAGCATAGTGTTCAAAAGTTTCCCACACAACAGCAGGTAAGGGGAAATCAAAGGAATAAGAACCAGTTATGGTCCAACAAAACTGGTTCTCCAATCAAAACAGTCAAAAGATGTTTCCATTGTGGCAGGAAAAACCATTTGGCCAGGCATTGCTTGTACAAACCATCTGTTGCAAAACAAACTGTGGCTAAGAAACAGGCATTTGTTCAAAACACTAAACATTTAAAGGCCAAACCACCTGTTGCACCAGTTCCTAAGAAAACAGTTGATCACAGGTTCTTAAAAGTAAATAAAAAACAGTTCACACACCAAAAACAAGTTTTGGCAAAACCCAAATCGAATTTTAAACAGATATGGTGTGTTAAAGGCAAAAACTCAGATCAAACTTGTTGATACAAATGGTGAAACTGCCAGGCCTAAAGTTGATACTGTTAGTGCAAACTCTGAAGCTGTTTGTACTAAGGTTCCAGTTCAAACTGCTAAGCTTAAAACTGGAACTGGTAATGGATCATTTGAGACTGTTAATGCAAAGGTTGGAAAGAACACCTGGATACCTCATGTCATAACTAAATATTCTTCCCACAATCCACCAGTGGATCTCACTAAGTATAAGAAGTCACAAACAGTGTTTAGTTATGTCAATGCACAAGGACAACCCAAAACCAACTTGGTTTGGGTTTACTCCACTACTAACTAAGCTTTTATTTGTGCAGAGCACCCACAGGTCTCAGCATAAAACAAGATGGCATTTGGACAGTAGCTGCTCTAGGCACATGACAGGCAATTCTGAATGCTTGTCAAATTTCAAAGGCTTTGAAGGAGGGTTTGTGGCATTTGGAGGAAATTCCAAGGGAGGTAAGGTCACAGGTAAAGGTACTGTCAAAGCAGGAAATATGCTTTTCAATGATGTTTTATATGTTGAACAACTGAAGTACAATTTATTAAGTGTGTCTCAAATCTGTGATAAACAAAATATTGTTATCTTCACAGATTCTGAGTGCATTGTTCTTTCAAAAGATTTTAAAATACCTGAAAATCTTGTTTTACTTAGAACACCAAGAAAAGACAATGTCTACTGTTTGGACACAGATCTTTTATCCAAATCTAGTACTTTAAGCTATTTGATATCCAAAGCATCATCTAATGAGTCTGCTCTTTGGCACAGAAGGATGTGTCACGTGAACTTCAAATCTCTGAATGTTCTAGTCAAAAAGAATTTGGTAAGAGGTTTACCACAAAAAGAGTTCATCTGTGATGATCATTGTGTAGCATGTCTTAAAGGCAAGCGACACAAATCTTCTCATAAGGCCAAAGAAGTAAATTCAATCTCATCTGCTCTTCATCTTATTCATATGGATCTCTTTGGTCCAACATCTGTTTTGAGTTTGAATAAAAGAGCTTACTGTTTAGTCATTGTTGATGATTTCACCAGATTCACATGGGTATACTTTCTTAGGACTAAAGATGAAACTGCTGAGCTAGTTAAATCATTTATTCTTAAGATAGAAAACCAATCCAACTTAAAAGTTAAGGTGATAAGGTCAGACAATGGAACTGAGTTTAAAAACCATATCCTAAACAGTTTTTGTGAGTCTAAAGGCATTGCTAGGCAATATAGTGCACCAAGAACACCACAACAAAATGGTGTAGCTGAAAGAAAGAACAGAACTTTAATTGAGGCTGCTGGAACCATGCTAGCTGATTCCAAACTGCCAATGACCTTTTGGGCAGAAGCAGTCAATACAGCTTGTTATGTTCTAAATAGGGTTCAAGTTGTTCAATCACAAGGGAAAACTCCATATGAGTTATTCCATCACAGAGTCCCCTTAATCGCCTTTCTAAAGTCTTTTGGCTGTTCATGCACCATTCTTCACACTAAGACTCACTTAGGAAAGTTTGAAAGTAAGGCTGAAGAAGGTTTCTTTGTAGGATACTCCACTCAAAGCAAAGCCTATAGAGTATATAACAGTGTGTCTAAAACCATTGAAGAAAGTGCCAATGTTGAATTTAATGAAAACACTGCAAACGTCCAAGGCACTGGTCCTGATTGGTTGTTTGATTTAGATTCACTAACTAATTCTCTGAGCTTTGTTGAGTATATTGCAGAAACTGATGGAAACAGGGTTGAAGCTGCCAACACAAATTCTCATGCTGGTAGCACAAATGTTCAAGCTGTTGGCACAAAGTTTCAGACTGTTGAAGATTCTGCTCAATGGGATGAGTATACTGTTCTACCACTTCTATCTTGTGACCCACCAGGAGTACTGGATGCTCAACATGATTCAAATCCAAACTATGAAGTGCCAATCCCAAGTCCTGAGGGAACAGCTCCATCACAAAGGGAAACAATCCCATCTTCTAGTCAAGCTGTTCCTGAAGTTGAACCATCAAGTGGTCCTGATGGAGATGATACAAATCTAGGAACTTCTTTTCAGACAGACAGAGAGCCAACACTCAGAATTCACAAGTATCATCCTCTCAATCAGATAATGGGTGATCCACGCACTCCTATGCAGACAAGGACAATGGTTCACAAGGAGTCTACTGATACTGAATCAGTAGTTCCTGAATTCAGTCTAGCTGCCTTTGAACATGCCTGTTTCATGTCACAGTTAGAACCTAAAAAGGCATCTGAGGCTTTGAAAGATCCATCTTGGATTGAGGCAATGCAGGAAGAACTACTGCAATTCAAGATTCAAAATGTATGGACTCTAGTTGATCTTCCAAAAGGAAAGAGAGCAATTGGTACAAGATGGGTGTTCAGAAACAAGAAGGATGAGAGAGGGATAGTCATCAAGAACAAAGCAAGACTGGTAGCTCAGGGATACACTCAAGAAGAAGGAATAGATTATGATGATGTCTTTGCTCCAGTGGCAAGAATAGGAGCCATTAGACTGTTCCTAGCCTATGCAAGCTTCAAAGGTTTTAAAGTGTATCAAATGGATGTGAAGTCTGCTTTCCTGTATGGTACAATTGAAAAAGAGGTCTATGTGTGTCAACCTCCTGGATTTGAGGACTACAAGTATCCAGACAGAGTCTACAAATTAGACAAAGCCCTCTATGGACTCCACCAAGCCCCTAGAGCATGGTATGACACTCTGTCATCATACCTTCTACAGAATGGATTCAAGAGAGGTACTCTGGACAAAACATTGTTCACAAAGTCCACAAATCTGAGATTTTGCTTGTTCATATTTATGTTGATGATATCATCTTTGGGTCTACTAATGACAGTTTGTGCAAAGAATTTGAGGCATTGATGCACAAAAAGTTTCAAATGAGTTCAATGGGAGAACTCACCTTCTTTCTAGGATTGCAGGTCAAGCAGAAGCCTACAGGACTTTTTATAAGTCAATCAAAGTATGTTAAAGACACACTGGAAAAGTTTGGTTACAAAGATACCAAAGTTGCTAGTACTCCAATGGACACTCACAAGCAGCTTGATGCAGACAAAGATGGAGTAGATATGGACATTCATCTATACAGATCCTTGATAGGTTCACTTATGTACCTCACATCTTCTAGACCTGATATAATGTTTGCTGTTTGTGTTTGTGCCAGGTTTCAATGTGCTCCAAAGGACTCACACCTATTTGCTGTTAAGAGAATCTTTAGATATCTCAAAAGCCAACCACATTTGGGCATTTGGTATCTTAAAGACTCTCCTCTTGAACTAACTGCCTATTCTGACAGTGATTATGGAGGATGCAACATTGACAAAAAGTCCACAACTGGTGGATGTCAATATCTAGGAGCAAGACTGGTCTCTTGGCACTGCAAAAAGCAAACAACTGTCTCCACCTCATCCACTGAAGCAGAATATGTAGCAGCTGCAAGCTGCTGTTCCCAAGTGATGTGGATTCAAAATCAACTGAGAGACTATGGTATGAATTTCCTATCCACTCCTATTTACATTGACAACTCAAGTGCAATAAGCATTGTACAAAATCCAGTGAAATTTCCCAAAACCAAGCATATAGACATCAGATTTCATTTTATAAGGGATTGTAATGAGAAGAAATTTATTCAAGTTACCAAAATTCATACTGATGATCAGTTAGCTGATCTATTTACAAAACCATTTGATGTAGCAAGATTCACCTTCCTAGTATCAAATATTGGCATGGTTAATATGGATTAATTTGTTTTTCATCATTCTCTCTTATTTATGAAGAATATATCTATTTCATATGCTTGATTAAGGGGGAGACACTGTTTCATTAGAATATGCTTGCTTTTCAACTAACAGTTTGAGTCTTTTCTCAAGCTGCTAGTTCATTTCACTCAGACTGTTAGTTGTTTCACTTGATCTGTCAAAGTGTGCAGGGTAATTCGGTCAATTCTTATAAGTGTGTGCGCGGGATTAGATATTTTCAAAACCCCAAACCTTTAAAGGTCCCAGTTTCGTTCAATTGCAACTACCAGTTGCACAAATATCTTCCACGACTTTCCTTTTCTCTCTGAGCGATTCACACACACTTTTCTGAAACCCTAATCACCATTTGATCGTCAATGGAGTTTGTCAAAGAAAACAACTGTCTTCCCTATTCTCTCAAACACACTGACCTTCAACCATTCCACGACATGATGGACTTCCTTTGAAGTTCCCATATTCATCATGCTCTCACCATAAACCCCACAATCTACATATCTCATATAGAGCATTTTTGGAAACATGCCTCTGTCAAAACCATCAATGGAGTCACTTCTTTGACATCCAAGATCGATGGAACCACTGTCACCATCACTGAGGATCTCATCCGCCAACACTTGCATCTTCAAGATGCCACAGGTATAACAGATCTATCTCTTACTGCCTTACATGAAGGCCTTTTTTCTATAGGGTATAGGGGCCCTACTGATTCTTATACTTTCTTTAAAACTCATTTTTCCCCTAAGTGGAAATATCTTGTACATATTATCCAACAATGCATAAGCCCTAAAAGAACTGGTTGGTCAGAATTTTCTTCTAATATAGCCACTGCCTTAGTGTGATATTCTACAGGCCAACAGTTCAATTTTTCGAATATGATTTTTCAGGGTATGTTAAGGCATCATGCCCTAAAGCATGGGACATTTTTGACGTATCCTAGGTTTTTGGCTGAAATAATTGCAAGAACTTACAATAATTTCAATGTACATAAAAGGATTCATGTTTCCCATAGGCACTCTTTACCATCAATAAAACGTCTTTTAAAATCCAGTGCCAACGTTTTGAGTGTAGATGTCCCATTGCCCTCTGCAATGTTGGGCATCAATCCACTAAACAGAGGAGAGGGTCCTGAGCAGGCTCAACCTTCCATCACTGCTTCACCCCCAGGACCCCAACCCACTCCTCATGATACAAATACTCCATCTGTTCCTTCTATCAAACCCACATCCCCACTTATACTATATAAAAGAAAAAGGGTTTCAGGAGCTCCTTCCTCCTCAACCCAAATACCAGAGCCAAATATCCCTGTGCAGGAGGACACTTCTGCACAGAATATCTAAAGGGCACCCACTGAGGACACTCCCATCCTCACTTTGGAGGTGGACATCCCAACAGAGGATGTCCATATGGGTTCCGTGGCTGACACTACTGATGTCTCTGCACAAGAGGCACAGGACAGTGTCAACATCAATAAGACCACACCCATGGCAACAGAGGGTGTGCAAGCACCTTCTGGAAGTCCCAAGTACCAAGAACAGAGGGCCCCAGATGTTTCTACTTCTGGAATTCCCGCCAGTGATATATCACATGCACCACTCTCATTTGCTGATCTTGAGGCTAGTCTGCAACTTATGATATTGACGGATCCTCAGCTGAAACCTGTTGTGGCAGTATTGGAACATTACCAGTCCCTTATTGCTGCACAGGGGGCACAAATCCTAGCACTCCAACAGACAGTAGCAGCTCAGAATCAGAGAATGGATTATTTTCATCAGGGGTTCACTCTCTGTGGAAATAAGATAATTCAACTTGAGAAGATTATTCGAACCCTAATGGCAAAGGTTGTAGGTCCTCCTGGCCAAACCAATGCATCCAAAAAGGGGGAGAATCAGGAGATCCCTAGTTCAGTCCAAACAGCTTCAGCTCCTGCTCAAAAGGTCCCAGATTCTAGGCTAACAGTCCCAACAGCTACTCAGGCTGTTAGCCTAGAAACTCAAGCTGCTCCTATAAGAACAACTGGAGTTGTTATCAGAGAAGGAATTCAAGCTCCTGTCAGTACAGTCCAAGCTACAACTTCTGCAACCAAAGATAAGGGCAAGGGCATACTCATAGAATCTCAAAAGCATAAATTTTCATCTAAAGAAGCCCAAGTTGCTCATGAAGCTGAATTTGCCAGAAAATTAGCAGAGGAACAGGATGATCTCTTGGACCAGCAAACCCATGCTCCAATGCAGGATGATGAAACCTTAGGTGATTAGTTAAGAGGGTTTGTGGTCAAACAGAATGAGAAGAAAAGGAAAATGCCAACAGGGCATTCAAAGGCAGAGCACAGAAAGTTTTTGATAAATTTCTCTTATTCAGTTGGGATTCCAAAGAAGATGGCTCAGTCATGGAACACAGAATAGCTGCAGGAAATTCATGACAAAGAACTGGAAAAACGAAAGATAGCCAAAGTCTCCCATCAGGTCCAAAGCCAACAAGAACCAGTTCAAGCTGGTGTCAGTGATCCTTATCCTCCTGTTCAATCTATTGCTACTAATTCTCAATCAGAAGCCATTTCACAAGCAAAGCTTGATCAGGTGAAAAAGGTGCTGTTTGAGCATCAACTTCAAAAGGCAATGGAAATTGAAAAGTCCCTCAATCAGCATGACTTCTCCAAACCTCCTATTACATACTGGTATGCTAAGTCAATGGATGACATTGATTTAAAATATCATTTTGTAGTCAGAAGAGAAGCTGGTCCTGAGGAAGAATACAAGAGTATAGTGCACCTAGGGATGACCAGGGATGAGCTGACTAGAATGCACCATATTGGAACTGTGAGTCAATCTAGGTCTTCACTACTCCAGATCAAGCAGGCTATAAAGGATTTGAAGAGAATTTTTGATCCAGAGTCCATCAGAAAAGATATAGAAGATGCCAAGGAGATGAATATTGCAAATGCTGATCTGTATGTGAAATCAAAGACATATAGACTCAGATTTTCAAATGGATCCAGCATGTTCTTCAATTTTGAATTCTTTGATCTTCCAAGGGCATGGTTGGTACAACTGAGCTCAGTGAAGATATACTGTGATAAAGAAGAGATGAAAAGAGAATTTTTGAAGGCAATTAAGCAGAAACTTTCACAATTGTAAGTTTTTGGATGCCTTAGTTTGTAGATAACAGGTTTACTTTGTTTTGTTTCCTTATTTGTATAGAAACTTAAAGTCTTGTGTAAAGAATTTAAGTTAGGGGGAGATTGTTGGGAAATATTCTAAATATGTCAAGCTGTTAGTTAGATTTCTCAAACTATTAGTAGATTTTCTGTTTAATTACAAAGTTCAAGCTGTTAGTTGAGAAAGTTCGAGCTGCTAGTACAAAAGTTCAAGCTGCCAGTGTTCAAGTTCAAGCTGCTCAACAGATAGTCTTCAAGCTGCTCAACAGCTCAATAAACAGAAAGTGCTGAATTTCAGGAAAAGATATATATTCGAAGATTCAAGCATATCTACTATTAGAGAAATCAGAGTTTCTCAAGGAAACAAATTAGAAAGCATTATATATACATAGAATAGGTGTTTCTATTGTAAGTTTTGCACGTACAAGTTTATTCAGTTGTAATTGCTTTTCTGATTAAGTTTTCATAAGCCTCTAAGGTTGTAAAACCCTAAGAACAATCTGTGTTCTTCGTCTAATCAAACATATTAGAGGTGATTGTAATCATTGAGTTTGGCAATACAAGTGATTGTTGATTATATTTATGTGTTATTTGTTTTGAAAGCTTTTCTTAAAACAGTTAAGTGTTATTATGCAAACTTCTTAATTGGACTTTGATTCAATACAAGGTTATTGGTTTATACTCTGATTGATTCAAACCAGTTAATCTTAGGTAGTGATTTTGATCTTGACAGATTCCAAACTCAACTTGGCGTTCTGGTGGCACTCCAGAGATATCGTCAGGAAATACGTCTGGAAACTCACAAACGATTGGGACATCTAAAACAGATTTCTTGCTGGCTTCGGGGACAGATTCAGGCATGGCATAACATAAATAGGACTCATGAGCCTTAGATAAAAATTTGCAGGCTTTCTCAATAGAAACGAAGCAGTGGGAACCTTTGCGCTTGTCGCCTTTGATTCATCATCCAATCCATGCCGATAATGACGTCAAACTCTTTCAACGGAATCAAGATAAGATCGAGATTGATTACGATGTCGTTGACAAGCAGAGTACAATTTCGGTATACAAAATCAACCATAACATAATTATTATTGGCCGTCTCAATATCAAGTACAACTGAGAGCTTCGAGGGAGATTTGGATAGTCTTTGAGCAAAAGTAGTCGAAATGAAGGAACGACCAGCACCGGAATCAAATAATACACGGGCAGGGATATAGTTGAGTAAGAACACACCCGTAACTACGTTTGGTATTTCCTTAGCCTCCTCTGCTGTGATTTGGAATACGCCAGTTCTAGCAGTTGGCGTTGCAGCTAAACTCCTCATAGTTGAATCTCCAACAGATGACTGTGTTTGGCTTCTACGTCCGTAACGACATTGGTACGAAAAAATGTCCATGTTTTCCACAGTTAGCACATCCAAGACCTCTCTGGGGGCATTCTTCACTACTGTGGCCATTTTTGCCACTCACATAGCAAGTAACGTCGTCAGGATTGCACTGCCCCAAGTGTGATTTCTTACACCTTTTGCAGAATCTTGGTTCAGTATTGATGGAATAGGACTGAGCTTTCTGAGGTGAGCTAAATTGTCGAGATTTCCGAGACTCTGATTTTCCGAAGTTGAAGAACTTGCGGAATCTATGCTTCTTAGGTGGAGAGGGACATGTAGGATTAGTTTGTGTAACACCAAGCTGGTCGCCATACTCTAAGTACTCGCTCTTAATCTATCTAGCCGCTTTGACCATTTTGAGATACGTCTTGTACTTCGTAGCAAAACTGGTTCATTTTCCTTTCTTCTGTGGCTACTTGGTAAGAAGAGTAACCACAAAGCCGTGATAATTCGTGCTCATATTCATCTACTGTCTTTGTGCCTTGCGTCAATTGCATAAGTTAAACCTCCATTTTGTCTTGTGGATCGACAGGACAATACTTGGCATGGAACATGTCAAGGAACTGATCTCATTCTAGTGTCTTGATGACGTCTTAACCAAAAATACTCTTCTGAGTTTTCCACCAGGCACGAGCAGCGCTGACAAATAGTGCAGTCGCAAACTTCACTTTCTTGGAGTCAAGACATTCAGAGATGCTAAAGATCTTTTCGGTATGGCTAATCTAGTCCAGAGCCTAGATAGGGTTTACAGTACCCTCAAAATTCAGTGCACCGCTAGCTTTGAAATCTTTAAATTTACAGCATTTTGGCTGTTCAATTTGAGCATCTGGGTTTGAGTTTTCAGACTCAGATTCTTGGTTTTGGACTTGTTTATCTTTTCTTTTATTTTTCCTATCAGCTTTTCTTTAAGTTTCTGCCTCATCTCGGGCTTGAATATGTTCTTGTATGCTTTTATTTTATTGTTCCATTTGTTGTGCCAACAGTTGTTGCCTCATCTCGTACATTTGTTGGGGTGTGACATTGTCACGGAATCCACCTGGTCCAGACATCTTTGCTGAAAAATAAATCATGTAACTTTCAGTTTATAGACTTACAAGCTATGTACCCTTTTCCCCATCCTAACAGTCTGTGCATCCTATCTTAGTTCAAACCATCTAAATGATTCATGCTTATGTATTGCTTCAGTTTGAGATCAAGTATTACCCACATAATACTTGACTCACTCAAACTATGGGCTCTGATACCATCCTTTGAAGACCACTCCTTACAGAGGAGTCTTAGCGACTAGGTCCCAAATTTGCAAAACAATATCAATCATAACTAAGACAGAGGAATTAAGTTTCGAAATATATATTACTGTACAAACATTAGGATTATATGTAATACAATTTTAGAAACGATTATACAGAGTTCAAATTAAACTTATAAAGGTACAAAACTATTCTAGTACATAACTTCCATACAACAAAGTAATTCTACCCAACCACCACAATTAATTCTTCATGTTGTACAAAAGGGTTCATTGAGTAGGGTCTAAAGGCTTCAACTTGATCTTGACAGACCTAAGAACTAGGTCCAACAGGTGCTTTTCTTTTGTCTTTTCCTGTAAAGAGATTCAACAACAACGGTAAGCATTGGCTTAGTGAGATTACAGATTTATTATATAACATGCTGTAATGCAAGGCAAAATGTGGGTATAACATGATATGACTTGACTGTCGCCAACAACCACGCAAAGTGAGACATAGTACATGAGAGCAGGATGATGTCCAGGCCACGCTCACGCTTTTAGTGGAAGCTATCCACTCAATACTGGGCTAGCTACCAGTAGACTACGTGGGGGGAACATCGGAGTAAGCAACCACCAAGTTCAGATGAACTGGTAGCACAGGCAAGGTCTAGCACAATAGACTGGTAATGCTAGTAATGCTGAGCTAAAGACATATAAGTCAATGATGCAAGCAATGGTGATAAGCATAAATAAGCAAGTTCATGATAGTGACATCAGTTTATATTAATAACTGAAATAAACTTTAAAGACATGTGTGCAAGATGATATATCAAATAACTATCATGATCCATAGGGCATCACCGAACCATGGTGTGCACATGTCATAATCCAGTTGAGCATATACGAATGTCAATAAACTTAGAACAACAATATATCTCACCCATTATCAGGCATGTAAAACTGAATAGCTAAAACTCACAGTTTACTAATTTAGACTGAGCTTTGACTTTGGCAAGCGGATTACTCCACCACCTGAGTTATCTCATGATTTAACTTTTGGCTTTGGCTTTCTGGACTTGGCTTGGCTTTAAAGATTTTGACCCACTTTTCAATCACTTTGACTTAATTACTTTGTTCAGATTTATCTGAACCTGTCCAGTGCTTAGCATTGGCATGAACATTAGCTTTAAAGACTTTACATTTATTGAATTATCATGTCACTTTAAGCTTTGTTGCATCACTGTTGTACTTAGGACTTGTATTGACATGATTTTAATGGCTATATAAGCATTTATGCCTTTTTCATGAACATGTGTGGCTTCATTAAGTTATCTTAAGCTTTACTTATACTTAAAAACTTGTGTGAATGCTTATAAGGACTTACCATGAGCTTATTTGATGTCTATATGTTCATAAAGTTGTATGTGTTGTTGGGTACAATTTATAATAGAGTTGTAAACAATTTATATTGTATAAAGTTCAGGGGTTGTTTTATAAATACATAAAAGTTGTTTTGTGTATAAATAGAATAAAAGGGGATCACATAGAATACAGAATACGGATGAGAGAAGTTTGCTTTGCAAGTCAAGCACCCAAGTGTAATATTCTTCTCTCATTAATTCAAGCATTCAATATTCTGTGATTGTTATAATTGTTCATATATGAATTGTTAATGTGATTGAATTGCATGAAATAATGAATTCACTATTGGTATCAGAGCCAAGTTTGGCAAGATTTGAGTGAGTTTTTGAATCTAAATCTCAAATTTTTTTCAAACTGTTCTTTCTCGTAAGTTTTAAAATTCAGAAAATTCTCTTGGGTTTTTGATTCAAAGGATCAATTGATCTGAATTTGTGATCGAGCGTGAAGTTTTATGGGACGAATCTACTGATATTACTCTCAAATTTTAATTCCATTTTCACAGACTTTAATTGAGATTTTTCTGATTTTTAAGAAAATGAGGGTTCTTACTGTATTTTGACCTTTTTTTGGTTTTCAATCTGAATTAGTCAAAAACACTTCACAAAAGGTGTTCTGTGTGTAACACGCACCGTCGTTATCAATTTAAGATCAATTCACGTATTTTTAGTGAAATTGATAAATGTGAACGCGTTTTTTTGATGAAAACTGATCAAACTCGGGCAATATTTAGTTCATAGCATTCATCGAGTTTTACAAAGAAAACATCGAGTTTAAAGAATGTATTGATCGAGTTTGTTGAAGGGTTAATTCGAGTTTCATACTATATGAACCGAGTTTACATCTGTTTCATTCGAATTTGAGCTCTTTATTGATTGAGTTTGTTGTTGTGTTAACCGAGTTTAACAAACATTTTTGACCGAGTTTGAGAAAGGTACTTTCGAGTTTAATCAAGTATTAATCGAGTTTGATCTCCTTTTAATCCGAGTTTGATAACTCATCACCCGAATTAGTCTTTGTGTGATTCGAGTTTGGTTTAGAATTACCCAAGAATATTTGTTCTTCATCCGAGTTTCAACCAGCGTCTTTTTAGTTTATTCATTAATCAACCGAGTTTGATTGTTTTATATCCGAGTTTCATCCCATATCATCCGAGTTTCATAAATCATCATTCGAGTTTGACTATATGATCTTTGCTGCTTAAATTGACCATAACTTTTGACTGGAACATCGTTAGAAGTCCCACCATACGTCAAATCGAAGCTTGAACTGAGATCTACATTTTTAGAATAGGCGAAGCCAGTTTGGTAAATTTTCGAGGCCCAATTCGACTCCATAAAAAAGTTACGGGCATTTTTCTACAGGAAAATTGAAATTTCAAAGTCAAAAAGTCAATTCCGAGCTGATTTTTCACAAGTTATCATTTATTTCAAAGTTTTATCAGAATTCACTCATTTTTCCATAAAAGATCTTGGAAATTCATTTATATGTAATTCATTATGGGATATCCTTATGAACAATTGTTAAAGTCTTAGCTAATTGAAAAACTTACTGAATCTGAAAAGATTCGCAAGAACAATTACGACATTCTTATTCAGTTAAATACTGATAGAGCTCTTACTTTACGTGATATATCAATACTGAAGGAAGAAATTCAGATCTTAAAAGTCAAACAAAGTTCTAAAAGTATTGCTCTTAATTTGAAAATATCTGAGTTGAATAAAGAACTTGATGAGCTGAAACTAGAAAAATTTCAGACTGCAACTCACCTCAAATATCTTTTGCCTGAAAGAACTGAGCTTCATAAGAAATTTAAAGATCTTGAAGAATTACTTTCTAAGACAAATCAGACTGATCAAAATTGTATATTAAACAAATCTGAAGAATTTTTTTTCTCTTGAAAAAGAGTTGTCTTTAACTAAAGATTTAATTGAGAAGGAAAGACATGAGTTCTTGCTGAAAGAACAAGATTTTAAAACAAAATCTAAATTGTTTGAAGATGAAAAACAGATGTTTTTTAATTAAAGAACAATCTTTTAAAACTGATTAATAATCATTTGATAATGACAGAAATTCTTATTTGATTATTATCAAAGGATTGGAAGATCAAGTATATCATATTACTAAACAATTTAATGATTCTTCTTCTTCAAAAGAATCAGAGGTTGAGATTCCTTTAGTCTGTTTAGAACCTAGAGTTGATCACTATGATCTATTTTTCAAAAATGAGAAGAATCTAACTGAAACTCCTAATCTAGATTCACCTTCAGATCTTATACTTAAGTATCTGTCAAAGATACACAGAGGCAAAGATAAAGTTGTTGAACAACTTCTGGTAAAGATTTACACTAGTGAATCTTCAAAGTCAAAATTTCCTAAAGTTTCTGGAAATACT
>JAANYP010007350.1:0-54813 GCA_020465985.1 Centrapalus pauciflorus | reverse complement strand
GCAACAAAGCGAGATTAGTTGTAAAGGGTTTCAACCAAGAGGAGGGAATCGATTACAACGAAGTGTTTGCACCTGTAGCAAGGTTAGAAGCAATTAGGTTGTTTTTAGCTTTTGCCTCCTTCAAAGGATTTAAAGTATATCAACTAGATGTTAAGAGTGCTTTCCTGTATGGGAAAGTGAAGGAGTTAGTATATGTAGAACAACCGCCCGGGTTTACAGATCCTAAATATCCTGATAGAGTATATCGCTTAGATAAGGCTCTTTATGGATTACATCAGGCACCTAGGGCATGGTATGAGACACTATCCAACCATCTTTTAGAAAATGGCTTTGAGAGGGGTAGGATAGATAGTACTCTATTTGTGAAAAGAAAGGGAGATCATTTTATCTTGGTACAAGTGTACGTAGATGATATCATTTTTGGATCATCAGACGAACAGATGTGCAAAGATTTCGAGAAAGTTATGAAGTCTAAGTTCGAGATGAGTGCTATGGGGGAGTTGAATTTCTTTTTGGGGTTACAAGTTGACCAGAAGAAGGAAGGCATGTTTATCCATCAGACCAAGTATGTCTATGACATATTGGAACGGTTTGGGATGGAAGGAACAAAGTTGACTGCCCATTTCAGCACGCCGATTCAAGTGAATCACAATCTCGGGCCGGGTACTAATGGTGATACCGATGTGGATCCGACTTTATATCGGGCCATGATTGGGTCACTTATGTATTTAACTGCTTCAAGACCTGATATTATGTTTGCTGTGTGTATCTGTGCTAGGTTTCAAGCGAATCCGAAGGAGATGCATATGAAAGCTGTGAAGCGGTTTCTACGATACCTCAAGTCGAAACCGAAGCTGGGACTTTGGTATCACGCGGAGGGAGATCTAGAGTTGGAAGCGTTCACAGATTCTGACTACGGAGGATGCAGCTTGACGCGCAAATCAACGACTGGAGGTTGTCAGTTCCTCGGAGGGAGATTGGTGTCCTGGCAATGCAAGAAACAAACTTCGGTAGCCGTGTCAACGTGCGAGGCCGAGTATGTTGCTGCTGGTAGTTGCTGTTCACAGGTTTTGTGGATACAACAACAATTGCGGGATTACGGTTTGGCTTATACTCAAACTCCAATTAGGATAGACAATCTATCTACTATTGCGATAACAAATAATCCAGTTAAACACAGTAAAACAAAGCACATTGACATAAGGCATCATTTTATTCGTGATTGTGCTGAAAAGAATTTGATCAAACTGGTAAAGGTGGCAACTGAAGATAATAATGCTGATTTATTTACCAAAGCGTTTGATAAGTCACGTTTTGAGTATTTAATTCAACTTAATGGAATGCGCAACCCAGAGTAAATTGACCTTAGTAGTATTTTATTTCCTTTTATAGTTGTTATATTTCTTTCTTTTTAGTGTAGTCTGCTAATTTAGGAAAGTTTCTAATTTAGGAAAGTTTCTATTTTTAGTAAGTTTCTATTTTTAGTAAGTTAGTAGATTAGCTTAGTTTAATGCGTTTTGCTATGAAAAACAAAAGAAAAAAGAGAGAAAATTACAAAAATACAAAAAAACAGAATATCAGAAAAGGAGTTAAGTCTTAGATACATAGGTTCAAAGTGACGAAAATTAGCACCGTCGTTACAGACTCTAAGTGTTTAGGCTTTCACACATAATGCAACTAAATCCTAAGTGTTATACTTTATTTAGTTCGATGTGTTGGTAGGCATAATACATATAGGGAATCACAAGGCTAATAAAATATTCTAGAAAAAGTCAAGCGTGTCACTAGCTTAGATGTATGACCAATCGGTCTTAATTTTTATGTACAAGACATACAAACATTGAGTCTAAATGAGGTATGCAAACTTTCTGGGGATGTATAGCAACATCAAATACGTCTGAAAATGGAAAGAATAGAAATATCATGAAAAACTGAGAGTCGAAAACATGCAACTCTGTTGTACGTAAGTACAGACCTGTTGTCTCTGTTTAGATTCGGGTTAGCAGACATGTCGCTTTGATACCACTTGTAAGGTCTACCACTGACAGATCTATCTAGACGCGGACCCGTTAACGAGTGCGGAATCCTCGTTGACGGTCAGACGGACAACTCTCAACCAACGGAAACACGGAGACTATTAGACGCTGAACGAACGACACACGAACGATCCTACGTACTAAATCTCTCCGAAACGGGACTCACCTAGCTGATAAACTCGAGATCGCCTATTGCTTAATTCCTCACGAATTCTGCCAAAGGTCTGCTAATGATTCGAGTCTATCCCTAATTATAGGCCCTGATTCGAGTCTGTTGTGGGCCAACCTCGAATCTGGCCTAAGGCCCATTCGAATCTGTCCATCTGACAGATTCGAATCTAGCCTATTCGAATCTAAGGACTCATTCGAATCTATCACAGATTCGAATGTATCCTTTTATGCAATTCGAATCTAACCTATACACTTAAACACTTACGTGATGAAACTTATGTTTTAACTTATGCTTGACATACTCTTTGACTTTTATGTTTGAACTTCTTGTAATATGTACATCAAGTTCAAACACACAATCAATAACCGACAAACACATATTAAACATATATATCAATAACACTTGTTAATATTCAGAATATTACTTAAATCATAACGCAGATCGTTTAGACTGCTATCGTCACACAGGGTGTACCAACAAAGTCCCTATTAACATTTAGGGCTCGATTAAACTCACCCGGTGCATCACCCATTAACTTACGTTAATTTGCACTTTTCGCTCGTTTTTGCCATCACTAGCTCGGTGAGTCCTCATAGCCCCTATTTTCACAATGTTATGTTTTGGGATTGAAATACATGCTTCGTTTTCATATCGACACGAAAACAACTTCATTTCTATTATGTATTACACATGTGGTTCCATCAGCCCTTATATCATGAACCGTTAATTGCATTTATTTGTAAGCGCGAATATATTGTGGATAGATCTATCGGGAGTCATGTCCCCCATTCGGGTTAGTTCGGGTCGGCTAACAGCGAGTGCATATATATTTAACACACGGTATTTCATATGGGAAGACTGCACAGGGCAAACTCATTTTTAATTAAGCTTCGGTTGCATGATGGTTTATATGTAATACATAACATGGAATTTATGATTTTATAAATTCAAACTTAACTGTAGTTGTCCATACAAGTCAGATTTACGTGTACACCTACGAGCTCACAAACAATTTTTGTTGACGTATTTTAGCATGTATTTTCAGGAAATTAAGGCAAGTGTGCCTTCAGACGTATTTTCTTTCAAGCTTCCGCATCTAAGGAGTCGCATGCATTTTCAAAACTACCGGAGATTTAGCTGCATTATTTTGAATACTTTAATTATGTACTTAAATCTCTGTATTGTGCGAACTTCTTCTTTTCTTCATATAAGACTATGTATGATCTTACTATATTTTAAAGATTTATCGATGTATTTTGAAAAACGTCCATATAGTGGTCGTTCGTTATGATTATGGTTATGCTTCCGCGACGTCGCGATTCGTTGCCAACCGGGATAACGGGGTGTGATAGACATAAGCATCAGAGGCGATTACGAACTTGCAGAGGTTTTAGGTGTGTTCTTGGAGAGAATCACGTGTCGGGGTGTTCTAGTTTACGTTTATAATCGTGTATGTCTCCGTGTTTCGTGTGCATGATCATTCCGTCAAACCGCTAACGAGGATAACGCACTGGTTGGACGGCGTCGCGTCAAGATAGGATCCGTAGGTTGGTGACCTTAGAGTACGTAAGTACAGACCTGTCACCGATGTTTTGACTTGATTTAGCAAGATAAATAGCTTTCTTGTACGTAAGGGCAGACCTGTCACCACCATCTTGCTAACATGACAATAACTCTAAGACAAATTAAGACAGTTTGTTGTATGAAAATACAAACCTCTGTCCGACGTTTGCCTTAAAAGATAATTTGCAAATACCAAAAAGTCAGTCATTTTGTGTCTGCCTCGATCATAGAAGTATGTCTATGTATGTGACACGTAAGTTAGTTTCTTGATAAATAAAAAGGCCAAAGGAAATTCCAGGTGTTGAATGTTTAAATGGAAAAACATAACGACAATCGACTTGGAATGTATGTCACGACAAACAATCAAAGAAATAAAAAAGTCCTAAGTGTGAGAGTGAAATACTGAAAGTGTGTCTGACACCGCTATCTGATTGAACCTTCTTTGACTACCTCGCAAAAATATTCTGTTAGTGTATTTTTATCTTTAAATTATTTATGTGTTAATTTAATTTTACTTTATTTAATTTTATTTGACTTTACTTAACTTTATTTCAGTTAAGATTATTTTATTTTTAAATAGGAACGATGTCGAAGTTACTAGGATGCATTTTTAGTTGGTGCAACAAAATTGTGTGATAATTTGTTGCTTAGTGTGAATATCTCGCAAAGTTGAAAGACTTTCGTCAAATGAAAAAATTGAAAAAGTTGGATTTTGTTCAAAAAATTTGAAAATTTTCAATTAAATTCGAAGTATGTTTAAGTTCGAACCACCATTCGAAATTAAGATAAGTTCGAATACCAGGTAAGTTCGAGCCACAGTTGGAGTATAAATAGGTCAAATGCATTTATTTCAGTCACCTACTTTCGAATTTAAGCCTTCACGAACTTATCTAGGCTATTACGAACTTGTTCACGAACTTGTCGTGTTTTTCGATTTTGTTTCCTATTCCAAGAATCTCATACAGTTACAACTCGAACTTACAAGTGTTGAGTGTCAGTTTATCTAACAAACAACCAAGTAAGTAAGATTTGGGACTTTTAATGATTTAAAATCGTGTATTTTGGGTTTGAAATAACCGAAGGCTAGATGTTTCAAAATACAAAGTCTAGGGCTGTAAAACTTTGAATAAAACATCAATAAACTTGATTAGAACATATTAGGACTAGATTCAACAGTTAATTGAGTCTAAAAAGGTTTAAAGCATGGGTTTGAAGTTCAAAAGGCCGACTTCGTACTTGTTCTAACAGGCTTTGAACTTGTTCTTCAAGGTTCGAACCTGTTAAGACTTCGAACTTGTTTAAAATATCTATAAGCTCGAAGACAGACAAGTTCGAATAAAATTCTCGAACTTAAATAAGTTTGAAGGTCAACAGATTGATCGAACTTAAGTAAGTTCGAAGGACTTATATTCTCGAATTTAAGTAAGTTCGAAGACGTTCAAATTCGAACTTAATTTAAACAAGTTCGAATAAGTTAAATTTTTCCAAAATTAATTTCTAAAATTTTAAGTGTTTGATTTGTGTGCAGATATGGCACATCGTGCTTTTTTCAACAAGCACAATATGATCATGGCAGTTGATCTTCAGCTAGCAGAGGCTCAACCATACAGACGGATGCTCGAATTTCTGTCGTAATCAAGGGTGGCATATGCTCTCACGCATAAGCCGATGATTATACTTCCGTATGTCCGCCAGTTTTGGCAATCTTTGCAAGTGGACTGCACTGCAGTTACTACAATTCTGAGGGCCGCAGTTGGTGGCCGACCGATCGCGTTTTCAACAGAGGACTTACGCTCGATTCTGCAGTTGGGGACAATAGACCAAGTAGATGGTCACATTCACTTTCGAGCGTACATCAGGCAATCGGCCTTCTTGCGAATGGGATACGCTCAAGATATTACGAAAGCATCATATGTCAAGAGTGGGCTTATTGGCCAATGGAGATATCTGTTGCATGTGATAATGGTCTGTTTTGCACCTAAGAAGGCCGTCTTTGATACAATGGTTTCCAAGTTGCTCGGGAAGTTCCTCCTACAAGTACAGCGACAGCGGCAGCTGAGGCTTCCACATCGGGACCTCAGGCTGACCCTAGGATGCAGACTTTTAAGGAGATTTTTGCCCAAGGTTCAGCAGCTCAGGAGTTTATTACTATAATATTTTGGAGCTGCCTTCCGACATGGACGACGTTTTCAGGCAGATAGATGACTATCAGCCTCTAGCAACAGCAGCTGAGGCAGCAGAACGTCATGTATAGAAAGCTTCCGAATCTGATTCAGATTCAAGTTCAGAAGAAGTTTTAAAGGAAGCCGCAAATCCACCAACATCTATTGGAAGACATGGATCTAGGCTTGTTGTGAGCAGACGAAAATTGACACGTCCTGCTCTCAGGGACGAAGATGAAGGTGATGAAGATTTTGTTTTGGATGAAGAGACATTGATCACTAGGAAGCAAAGGGCCAAACGTCAACGGCTAGTGCAGGAAGCCCCATCCACATCTATTGTCGTTCCATCCGCCGCAACCACTACTCCATCAACTTCCATTCTATCTACTGATAACCAAAGCTTCTCAGATTTGAAAACCAACATAGATCTCCAAACAGTCCAATTCTTTAAGCTTCCACAAGCTGTGAATGAGCTACAACAGCACAACTCTCGATTGGAGCAGCACAATGTTCAACTACAACAAACGGTGACTGCCCAACAAGAAACTATTACTGCCCAACAATCTCAGATCATAACTCTTCAGACCCTAGTGGAGCAAATATTGAAATGTGACACCCTTGCCACAACAACCACCAATTACAAAACACCCAGGATTAATCATCACACACAATTACAATAATGATCTGATAGCCTATTTTAAGTGCGGAAGCATTAAAAACATAAATAAAGTAGTGCAACAAGTGTTAAACACCCTACGGTGCAATAAGGTACCAAGTCTAAGTCTACACACCCATACAATTATTACAATCATCCAGAATATTACAACATTGTCTCATAGCAGAAATTACCGATGAAATAGTGCCGAGTCTCCCAAATCTTCCAATCGACCTAACTAGAAGGTCCGGCTGTAGACTTTCCCTTTCCTGTAAAATAAAGTCAACTGAGGGGTAAGCGAATGCTTAGTGAATACACAGATTTACACATTTTATAAATCCCTATGATGCCCACAAGAGTAGCACCGATGACACACGTCGTGCACTCTCCACGTACACAAAGTACGACCACACGAGAGCCGTCGCTCTTACGAGCCCAAAGCTCCAGCATCATATAGAGCAGTAACATCAGAGTAACAGATGCGACCCACCGGTCCATCATAGATGCACAACAAACGAACGGACATGCATCAAATAAGAATGTGCATCTAAATCTACGCAAGTTAGTAGAATTCCAAACGAAATATGAAGCAACATCTCTCAGTAAACAAAAGCAATCATAAAGCAGATATAAACATGCGAAATCATATGTACTCACAGTGGGTGTGTAATTAAACTTTTAACCAAATTTTATTTCTCCTTGGGCTTTCAACCGGATCCACCAAGTACCCCACTGTGGGTTAAACAACACCACAAGGGACCTGTTATATTAATTACAACAATACCTTGTATCAATAACCGTTTAAATCTTTAAAATAAAGTTTCGTAAGTTTTGCAATATTTTTTTCCCATTACGGTTCCATGTCTAAATTCATACCATAATTAATTTTGGGCTTATCTCATGTTCATATATTGTCCTTTGAGTAACCCTTGTCATTTTATGTGTTGTTTATAAGTTTCATTCAAAATTCATGAGTTTAGAGAGTATATTTCTCAATTTTAGGCATTAAACTCGAATTTAATGGGTTAGATTCGAACCACCATCCAAATGATGATAGATTTGAACCCCCCCTAGGTAGATTCGAACCTTACTTCGAATCTGGGGATAGATTCGAACCCCAGACCTTCGAATCTAGTGTTAGATTCGAAAACACACTCGAATCTACTACCAAAATCGAGTTTGTTCTTGCATTTCGACTCTGTTCTTGGCATATTCGAGTCTGTTCATCCTTATAACTTAAATCCATCATTCTAAGGCCTAAAATCACTGATATATCATGTATGATGCCTAGATTCGATTCTATTATGCATATACTATCACATTCTAGCAATATTTCAAGTATAACAAGCTCTAATTTACATAAAATGACAGATTCGAAATTCTAGTTCTTCAAAACCGAAATAACAAACTTAAAAGGGTCGATTCTTACCTTAATTCGTACGAAATCAGAAATCTGTTTGTAGATTATTGTTGTACTCCACGAGATCTTTCCGTTGACGTATAATTCTCGATAATCTGACGGTCGGTTTGTGATATATCTTAGAGAGATGTAGAGAGGAAATATCTAGAGAGAGAGTGTAGTGAGAGAGTAAAATGGTGAAAATGAAGCCTTTTGCCCTTTTTATTCAACTTTAATCATTTTTGCACATTTCACCCCTCGACCTAACCGGTTCCATAAAATACTGATTTACTCTTAAAATTATCATTAATAACTTTTAATTTCTTAATATTCCATAACAATGATTCTGAGTTCAATTTTCTTAAAATAGCAACAAACTTGCTAAATATCCAAAATACATAATAATTGCTCAAATTTCAACTTAAATATATTTTTCAACTTAATTAACTAAAATACAGTAAAATAAATCCGAGGATGTTAGCATGGGCTCCATCACACTCAACTTCGTCCTCGAAGTTACTCGGATTCAAATAGTTTCGGATACTTTCTTAACATTTCTGACTTAACTTCCCATGTATGATTTGTTCCCTTATGATGCTTCCAACGTATAAGCACCATTTCTATCTCTTTGCTCCTCAACTTTTTCATCTTAGTATCCAATACACATTCCGGCTCCTCCACATATCGAAGCCTTTCGTCAACTTGCAGCTCTGTGTGATCTGCCCAATCCTCATTTCCAGTGTTAAATGGCTTTCGGAGATTCCCAACGTGAAATACTGGATGTATGCCTGACATCTCTTCAGGCATCTCTAGGCGATATGATTGATTTCCAACTTTTTCAACAATCCTAAAGGGTCCGACGAATCTCGGAGCCAACTTGCCCCTTTTTACAAAACGAGTAACACCCCTCATGGGTGATACTTTCAAGTAGACCCAGTCATTTACTTCAAAGTTGATCGGTTTGTGCCTCCGATCATAGTAACTTTTCTGACGATCCTGGGCCGCCTTCATGTTCTGCCTGATCAATTGTATCTTTTCATTTGTTTCTTGAAGTAACGCCGGCCCAGCAATCGGCGTTTCGCCAGTTTCCCTCCTACAAGTAGGAGTCCTACACCTCCTCCCATACAGTGCCTCAAAAGGTGCCTTCTTAATTGTCGCGTGATAGTTTTTATTGTACGAGAACTCTATTAGTGGCAAGTGATCATCCCAATTGCCACCGAGATCCAGTACACGTGATCTCATCATATCATCCAAAGTGAGGATTGTCCGTTCACTCTGGCCATCGGTTTGCGGACGATAGGCTGTACTCATTGCTATTCTCGTCCCTAACCCTTCTTGTAGTGCCGACCAAAAGTTCGAAGTAAACCGACTATCTCGATCCGATATTATGGACTTAGGCACTCCATGCCTAGAAACAATCTCGTTTATATAAATCTGAGCTAACCTCTCTAGCGAATAACTTTCACGAATCGGTATTAAGTGAGCCGACTTAGTTAACCGATCCACGATTACCCAAACTGCATCGTGTTGTCGCTTAGTCTTCGGCAGCTTTGTAACAAAATCCATTGTAATGTGCTCCCACTTCCATTCCGGAATAGGAAGCGGTTGCATACTGCCGTATGGTTGTTGATGTTCGACCTTTACCAACCGACAAGTTCGGCATCTTTCTACATATTGCCCTATATCCTTCTTCAATCCCGGCCACCAAAAATCTGCCTTTAAGTCATTGTACATCTTTGTACTTCCAGGATGTACAGAAAACCTAGACTGGTGTGCTTCTTCGATAATTACTTGTCTCATTCCACCATATTTCGGCACCCATATCCTCCCATATATCCCTTTCAGTCCCGACTCACTTGTTTCCATGTTCTTAACTTGTACTCTAATATCCTCAGCACCAATATTCTCATCTTTCAAGGCTTCTTCCTGAGCAGCCTTGACATCATCTATGATCGTAGACGTTAACATAGTAGACGTCATCATATAGCAGAAATCTTTTGCATAAGCTTTCCGTCTCAAGGCATCGGCTACTACATTAGCCTTCCCGGGATGATAAAGTATCTCACAATCGTAGTCTTTAATAAGCTCCATGGACCTACGTTGTCTCATATTAAGTTCTTTCTGGCTAAAAATATACTTCAAACTTTTATGATCCGTGTAAAGTTGACACTTAGTACCGTACAGGTAGTGCCTCCATAACTTCAAAGCAAATGTTACTGCGGTCAACTCCAGATCATGAGTCGAATAATTCTTCTCATGCTGCTTCAACTGTCTTGAAGCATACGCTATAACCTTCCCACGCTGCATCAGTACAGCGCCTAACCCTAACCTTGAAGCATCGGTATAAGCCACAAAATCGTCATTGCCTTCCGGTAAGGCAAGTATCGGAGCCTCGCTTAACGCTTTCTTCAAAACCTCAAAGGCCTCCTATTGCACAGTTTCCCATATAAATGGTGCATTCTTCTTGGTTAATGCAGTTAGAGGAACTGCAATTTTCGAGAAATCCTTAATAAATCTCCGATAGTACCCTGCCAGTCCAAGAAAACTTCTAACTTCGGTAGCTGATTGAGGCGGCTCCCAGTTCTTTATTGCTTCAACCTTAGCTAGATCTACCGAAATCCCAGCCCCAGAAATCACATGTCCTAAGAACTGAATCTGTTGCAGCCAAAACTCACACTTTGAGAACTTGGCATACAACCTTTCCTTCCTTAACAATTCCAACAGTTCTCTCAGATGTTCAGCATGTTCGGCTTCAGACTTAGAGTATACTAAAATATCATCGATAAACACAATTACTGATTTATCTAACATTGGTCTACAAACCCTATTCATTAAGTCCATAAAGACAGCTGAGGCATTAGTTAATCCGAAAGGCATGACTAGAAACTCGTAATGCCCATACCGAGTTCTGAAAGCTGTCTTCGGCACATCTTCTTCTCTTACTTTCAGCTGATGGTACCCCGACCTTAAGTCGATCTTAGAAAATACACTAGCCCCGTGTAATTGATCAAACAAGTCGTCTATCCTCGGCAGTGGATATTTGTTCTTAATTGTCAACTTATTCAGCTCCCGGTAATCTATACACATCCTCATCGTGCCATCCTTCTTCTTTACAAACAGTACCGGGGCTCCCCACGGCGATGAACTCGGCCGAATGAAGCCTTGTCCAACAACTCTTGCAACTGTGTCATCATTTCCTTCATCTCGGTTGGGGCGAGGCGATAAGGAGAACGAGCTACCGGCGCAGCTCCAGGGATCAAATCAATTCGGAATTCCACTTGTCTCTCAGGCGGCACGCCAGACAAGTCTTCCGGAAACACATCAGGAAACTGTGAAACAACAGGCACGTCGGCCAACGTTCTCTTCTCAGCCTTGGCATCAATAGCATATGCCAGGTAGGCGTCACACCCCCTTTGCAACAAGTTTTCGAGCTTTTGCAATGGTCAGTAAGCACAGATCCCCACTTCTCCTATCCCCGTAAATGCAAATCTCACGCCCCTCCGGAGTAGTTATCTTTATCATCCGGCTCTTACACACTATATTGGCTTCATTCTCAATCAACCAATCCATCCCGATTATCACATCGACTTCACTGAATTCTATAGGGATCAAGTCCAAATTGAAGACTACATCTTCAATTACTAACGTGCAGTTTCGGTATACGTGATCTACCTTGACTAGAGTGTTGCTAGCAGTTTCTATGTCAAGCACAACAGATAATCTAGATAGTGGCATGGCAAGTCTTTGTGCAAACATAGTAGAAACAAACGATCTATTTGCACCCGAATCAAATCAAACTTGTGCTGGCATAGAATTAACTATGAACGTACCCGTGACGACCTCCGGATTTTCCCTTGCCTCCTCTGCAGTTATCTGGAAAGCACGCGCAGGTGCCCTTTGAGACTGACCCCGGCCTCGGTTAACTGAACCACCACTTGAACCTCCTGAAGATCGTGTTGCAGATGGAGCAGCAGCAGCTGGATCGTTCTTTCTGCAATTCCTACTGTAGTGTCCCAATACACCACACTTATGGCAAGCATCTCCCCTCCTTGGGCACTCACTCTGATAATGGCCCAACTCACCACAACAAAAACAAGCACGTCCATTGGTGCACTTGCCGAAGTGTTCCAAGTGACACCTATTACAATATCGCGGCTCGGTGTTGATGGAGTAGGCACGAGCACGACCACGATCGGAAGAACCAGACGATCGACGATACGACTGATGAGGTGAGTACTGTGAAGACCGGGAAGATCCCGAGTATCCTCCCTCCCGTTGGCGCTTCGGCGGTGACGGCTGTGTTGGGTTAGTGGAAGCAGCAGTAGACCCAATCGAATAGCCTGACATAATTAAAATCTGCTCTACATTTCTGGCAGCCTCAAGTAAGCCAGCAAATGTAGGGTAGCGGACGTTGCTCATAACTCTCCTAATCTCAATGTCAAGACCAGCCTCAAACCTGGTCACCTTTCTTTCTTCAGTGTCCACCTGATGAGGCGCAAACAGACTAAGCCTCGTGAATTCTACAGCATATTGGGACACCGTCTTAGTCCCCTGCATCAATGCCATAAACTTTGCTTCCAACCTCCGGCGCTCATCAACCGGACAGTACTGCTGAGTGAATAGATCCTTGAACTCAGCCCAAGTCATTACACTTACTTTTTCCAAGGTTAAAGCATTAACCATGGAATTCCACCACTTAATTGCATCGTTTGTGAACATTGCTGTAGCATACCGAACCATATCCTTCTCAGCACAATCGCTGATTCGGAATGTTCTTTCAGTAGCTGTTATCCATTTGAGTGCGGCAACAGCGTCTCCCAATCCATTAAACTCTACAGCTCTGTTTCCTTTGAAATCCTTAAAACGACAACCTCGGGGTTTGTTAGATGACCCAGTGTTGTCATCTTGTTCCTCGTTGTTACCCCCTTCCTTCTCCTTGTTCTTTCTCTTATCTTCTCTTCTCTTAGCATCGGCCTCATCTCGAGCCCGAAACTGATCTTGTATCATTTTGTTCTGCTCAGCCATCATGGCTAGCATCATCTCTCTAGCTTCTTCAGGTGTCATTCCTCCAGACATGTTCTGAAATTATAAACATATAACTTGTTTAGTAACATGCCATCAGTTTAAAGACACCACTCATTTGTCCCGTATGATAGTCAATCTCTTATAATTACTAGATCATAACCTATCTTAGTTCAGATCATTACTTAAACCACTACATATAATTACCTAATGTTTGAGATCAAGACCTCACGGACACTTGAATCTCAAACAACTCCTCTAATACCATCTCGTGTGACACCCTTGCCACAACAACCACCAATTACAAAACACCCAGGATTAATCATCAAACACAATTACAATAATGATCTGATAGCCTATTTTAAGTGCGGAAGCATTAAAAAAATAAATAAAGTAGTGCAACAAGTGTTAAACACCCTACGGTGCTATAAGGTACCAAGTCTAAGTCTACACACCCATACAATTATTACAATCATCCAGAATATTACAACATTGTCTCATAACATAAATTACCGATGAAATAGTGCCGAGTCTCCCAAATCTTCCAATCGACCTAACTAGAAGGTCTGGCTGTAGACTTTCCCTTTCCTGTAAAATAAAGTCAACTGAGGGGTAAGCGAATGCTTAGTGAATACACAGATTTACACATTTTATAAATCCTTATGATGCCCACAAGAGTAGCACCGATGACACACGTCGTGCACTCTCCACGTACACAAAGTACGACCACACGAGAGCCGTCGCTCTTACGAGCCCAAAGCTCGGCCATTAAAACATACTACTGAGACAGACATAACATCGGGGATGACATACTGCCTACCGGACCTGGAGGGATCAGCTCCAGCGTCATATAGAGCAGTAACATCAGAGTAACAGATGCGACCCACCGGTCCATCGTAGATGCACAACAAACGAACGGACATGCATCAAATAAGAATGTGCATCTAAATCTACGCAAGTTAGTAGAATTCCAAACGAAATATGAAGCAACATGTCTCAGTAAGCAAAAGCAATCATAAAGCAGATATAAACATGCGAAATCATATGTACTCATAGTGGGTGCGTAATTAAACTTTTAACCAAATTTTATTTCTCCTCGGGCTTTCAACCGGATCCACCAACTACCCCACTGTGGGTTAAACAACACCACAAGGGACATGTTATATTAATTACAACAATACCTTGTATCAATAACCGTTTAAATCTTTAAAATAAAGTTTCGTAATTTGGCAATATTTTTTTCCCATTTCGGTTCCATGTCTAAATTCATACCATAATTAATTTTGGGCTTATCTCATGTTCATATATTGTCCTTTGAGTAACCCTTGTCATTTTATGTGTTGTTTATAAGTTTCATTCAAAATACATGAGTTTAGAGAGTATATTTCTCAATTTTAGGCATTAAACTCGAATTTAATGGGTTAGATTCGAACCACCATCCAAATGATGATAGATTCGAACCCCCCCCTAGGTAGATTCGAACCTTACTTCGAATCTGGGGATAGATTCGAACCCCTGACCTTTGAATCTAGTGTTAGATTCGAAAACACACTCGAATCTAGTACCAAAATCGAGTTTGTTCTTGCATTTCGACTCTGTTCTTGGCATATTCGAGTCTGTTCATCCTTATAACTTAAATCCAACATTCTAAGGCCTAAAATCACTGATATATCATGTATGATGCCTAGATTCGATTCTATTATGCATATACTATCACATTCTAGCAATATTTCAAGTATAACAAGCTCTAATTTACATAAAATGACAGATTCAAAATTCTAGTTCTTCAAAACCGAAATAACAAACTTAAAAGGGTCGATTCTTACCTTAATTCGTACGAAATCAGAAATCCATTTGTAGATTATTGTTGTACTCCACGAGATCTTTCCGTTGACGTATAATTCTCGATAATCTGACGGTCGGTTTGTGAGATATCTTAGAGAGATGTAGAGAGGAAATATCTAGAGAGAGTGTGTAGTGAGAGAGTAAAATGGTGAAAATGAAGCCTTTTGCCCTTTTTATTCAACTTTAATCATTTTTGCACATTTCACCCCTCGACCTAACCGGTTCCATAAAATACTGATTTACTCTTAAAATTATCATTAATAACTTTTAATTTCTTAATATTCCATAACAATGATTCTGAGTTCAATTTTCTTAAAATAGCAACAAACTTGCTAAATATCCAAAATACATAATAATTGCTCAAATTTCAAATTAAATATATTTTTCAACTTAATTAACTAAAATACAGTAAAATAAATCCGAGGATGTTACATGAAAGATCTTCAAGCTCAGGGGAGAGTAGTTACAAGGGTGAGAATTGAGGGGGAGCCGTAGAGATGGAGATAATGAAGGAGGTGACCCCGATACTCAAAAGAAAGACAGTGGGCTAGTAGATCTTCAACATGAGACTACTCAGCAAGCTGAAATTCAAGGGGATCCTGGATCATCGGGCTCAGGAGACGGTCAAGAAAAAGGTAAGGCTCTCGAAGCGTCAGAGTTCTTTGAACAAGAAATGATTGGAGCCTTAGCCGGATTAGACGATGAAGATGTGAACTTTGATTTCGAAGATGACTTAGAAGATCTTTAAGAAGGAGAGTTTGTTCAAGAAGATGTTACAGATTTGAAATCAGATGACGAAGTGTTGGTAGACGAAGAAGACGAAGCTGATGAGATTGTTATCCTGAAGCAACCTATCACAGAGGCGTATACGACTGAAGAGCAGAATGTGATTGACATCAAGGTTCTTAAAGCTGCCTTGGATGCTGAATCAGAATCTGAAGTGATAGATAGGGAACTCACTAATGAAGAAAAGAGAAAGTTATGGTTCAGAACAGAAGAGAAGAAGAAGGATTTGTCATTGGAAGAGAAAATGAAAATACCTAGCCCTGGAAAACTATCTCGAAGCATACTCAGCTTGTTCTATGATCGAGAACTGCAGGTTTTAATTATTTAAAAAAAGGATGGGCTTTAATATCTGAGTAGAAGACTGAAGTACTTCAACTCCTTGCCTAAGTTTGAAATAAAGGCTTTCGCCTCGAAGGAGCATATCAACATCAGAGACAATTGAAATCATTGCTAAAATCATTCGATGTGAAGGAAGGTCTAGGAAGTTTGAACGACTCAATCCGAGAATAGGCAAGACAGTAATAGACCATACAAGGATAGATCCTCTAACTGGAAGGCCTTGGATGAAAATGTATTACAAGCCAGTTAGATGCATAAAGAAAGTGCCTCTAAAACCGATGCCTCAAGACATCTTAGGGAAACTCAATTGATGGTATGTGGACAGTGAGACTTGTGAGGTTGTTATGGAAGATGAGGAAGAAAAGGTGATTTTGAAAGTGTATGATCCCCTGCATCTAGTCAACTTGTCTAAGGATGATCTGCTAAAGCTTCATGTTCAAGAAATCTCATTTGATGAGCATTTGAAAGACGAAGGCCGAAAGTATCAGAAATTTGTAAAGGTTTGTGTTGAATAGGGACTTCATGCACGTAGTATTTTGAATAAGCCTAGTTCTATAGATTAATGAATATCTTACTAGAAACTATCGTCAAGGGGGAGTCTGTTGGTACACCCTGTGTGACGATAGCATTCTAGATATGTAATAGATAGTCATTTGTAATAGATGAAGCTTTATTAATACAAGTTATGTGTGTAAATTCACATTTATGTATAATGTCTAAGTTTGCATGTTATGTTATAAAGATAAGTTCTAGGAATAAGTTCTAAGATAAGTTTTAAAAATAAGTTCAAAGGCTAGGGTTTGACCTTATCCATAGCCAGACGAACATAGTGAAGCTAAGTTAGTAGGGTACTTGACAAGTTCATGGGCTTGGGCCTAAACAAACTTAGTTAGTTAAGTTCAAACTTAATTAGTATATTACATGTTAATTCGTTTCATTAACAGACTTTTGCGAAATTGGTTTTCAGAGCTTGTATTCGTGCACGTACTAGCTAGAAATGATTTCAGAGAGTGTTTTGGAAAAATACACCGTGTCGGGTCGTTCGTTGTATTGGCTATCATAGTGGTTGTCTCCGGTTTCCGTGCATGATTGATCCATTAAACCACTAACGAGGATTCGACACTTGTTGGACGGCGTCGCGTCAAGATTAGATCCGTGACAGAGGTGACCTTAGAATAAGGCATTTCTTGCCACATCTACTGGTGCTGCTATAACAGGTTGCAATAGCTGCCATAGATAAATGCATTTTTGCAGACTGTCAATCCCACAATGCAAGAAGGGTAGAACAAGTGAGGCCTCAAGTGGCTCCTTAATTCGGAGCAGTGGTTGATCCAGATTTTGTAGCTTCAGAAGGAGACGAATGGATAATTGATGAACCTCAACGACAAGCACCGGTTGCTCGAGAAGTACCTCCACCCCAAACCACGGCCGCGGCAGCTGAGGCATCCACATCGGGTCCCCAGTCTGACCTGAGATTACAAACGTTAGAGGAAATTTTTGCTCAGGGATCAGTAGCTCAGGAGAATATAACTGAGGAGCTGGTTCATAACATTTTGGAGCTGCCATCAGAAATGGACGATATTTTCAGGGATATTGATGACTATCACCCTCCAGTAAAATCAACTTACAGAACAGAAGGTCAGGCAGAATCTACATCTGAATCAGAATCAGATTCGAATTTTGAAGAAGTTTTAAGGGAAGCCGCCAATCCACCAATATCTTTTACAACACATGGCTCCAGGCTAGACGTGAGCCGAAGGAAAATAACTCTTCCTGCTCTCAGAGATGAAGATGAAGACGAAGATTTTATTTTGGAAGAAGAGACGTTGATCACAAGGAAGCAAAGAGCAAAGTGACAACCTATAATTCAATAAGCTCCATCCACTTCAACCGTCGCTTCATCAGCCACAACCGCCAATCCATCCACATGCACAACCGCTCCATCAAGATCAGCAACCGCTCCAGCATCATCCACAGCCACTGACCCTCAATCATTCAATCAACTCAATAAAGAAGTTTATCTCTAAACAGTCCAACTCTTTCAGCTATCCCAAGTGGTGAATGAGCAACAGCAGCACAGCACACAACTAGATCATGACAACGTAGACTTGCGTAAGATTGTATAGGACTTGCAAAAGACTGTAGCGGATCAACGTGTTTAGATAACTACGCTACAGACCCTCCTGGAGCAAATTTTTAAAGATCTTGCAGCTCAGGGGAAGAGTAGTCGCAGGGGTGATGAATTAAGGGGGAGACGTAGAGTTGACGAAGAAGGTGACCCCGATGCTCAACCGAAAGACTGTGAGCTAGTAGATCTTCCACATGAGACTGCTCAGCAAGCTGACGTTCAGGGGGAGCCTGGATCATCAGGCTCAGGAGCTGATCAGGGAAAAGGTAAGGCTACCGAAGCTTCAGACTTTCATGAACAAGAAATGATAAGAGCCTTGGCCGATCTAGATGATGAAGATGTGAGGTTTGATTTCGAAGATCCTATTAATCAAGAGGAACTTGAAGAACGAGAGTTCATACCTGAGGATGTTCCAGACTGGAAATCAGACGATGAAATATTGATGGATGAAGAAGACGAAGCAGATGAGATTCTGATACAGAAGCAACCGATTACTGAGCAATATGTAAATATAGACCAGATTCCGATAGATCTAGACGTGTTGATTTCTACACTTAATGATGATTCAGATGATGATGTATCTCAAGAGCCAGACAGGGAGCTGACCAAAGAAAAAAAGAGGAATCTCTGGTTTAGGAAACAAGAGAAAAAGAAAAAAGTGGTGGCAAAAGAGAAGATAAGGTTGCCAAGTCCAGGAAAGCTATCAGGAGGCATCCTGTGATGGTTCTTTGACAGGGAATTGCAGCTTTTTGTTCTTAAAAGAAGAGATGGGCTTCAGTATTTAAAGAGAAAACTTAAAGTCTTTAATACACTGCCAAAATGTGAAGTAAAGGAGTTGGCATGGAAAATTTTGATCAACCTAGGAGATGACCAATATGTTGAAGTGATAGCAAGAATAATCATAAAAGAAGGTCGGTCTGGGAGGTTTGATAGGATTAAGCCAGGATTAGGAAAGAGAGTCATGGATGAATCAAGAATAGATCCATTGACTGGGAAGCCACGGATGAATATGTTTACAAACCAATCAGATGTCTAAAGAAAGTTCCTTTAAAGCCTATGCCACAAAATGTTTTAAGTAATATGAAGTGGTGGTATGTCGATAAAGAGACAGCCGAGGCAGTAATGGAAGAGCAAGACGAAAAGACAATTTTGAAGGTATATGATCCTTTGCACCTTGTCAACTTGTCAAAAGATGACCTAAAGAAACATCATGATCAGCTAATTTTCTATCATGAAGGCTGGAGATCTTAAGGCAGGAAGTATCAGAAGGTTGTCAAAGTTTGTATGAAGCAGCGACTACATGCAGGTACTAGTTTGAATAAGCCTAATTCGGTAGACTAATGAATATGTTACTAGAAGCTATCGTCAAGGGGAAGTCTGTTGGTACATCCTTTGGGATAATAGAAATCTAGATATATAATAGATAGTCATTTGTAATAGATAAGGCTTTATTAATACAAGTTATGTGTGTTAATTCATAATTATGTATGATATCTACAATTGCATGTTAAGTTCTAGACTACCAAGATAGGTTCTAGATTGTGATGTTAAGTTCTAGAAGGTGCAAATAAGTTATAGGAATAAGTTCTTAGGATAAGTTCTAAGGTTAAGGTTCGAACTTAACCCAACCTAGACGAACTTAGTGAAGCTAAGTTCGTAGGGTATTGGACATGTTTGTGGGCTTGGGCCTAAACGAACTTGTTTAGTTAAGTTCAAATTTAATTTGTATAATTAGATGTGAATTCGTTTTATTTACAGCGTTTTGAGAAATACGAGTTTCAGAGATTTGCAAGTGCACGTGCGAGCTAGAAAGCATTTCAGAGAGTTTGTATTGGAGCAATACACCGTGTGGGGTTGTTTATTGCATCGGCTATCATTGTGTTCGACTCCGGTTTCCATGCGTGGTCGATCCGTTAAGCGTCTAACAAAGATTCCGCACTTGTTGGACGACATCACATCAAGATCAGATCCGTAGACCGTGGTGACCTTACATCCATTTTTAAATTCATCTCCTGTGATGATCAATGTTCTTGATAGGAAGTTGACCCATAGAGTGGGAGATGAACATGTTAGTTTTGATGTTGACAAGGCTATGCAGAGAGCTGATGATACTGTTAACTCGATTTGTTTTGTTCAATCTTGTATTTAATCTGATAAAGAGACGCATTCTGAGGTAGATGAGATATTCATCAAGTCTATTATGGTTGGCTATGAAAAATCCACTTCCTTCGAAGATGGAAAATCTATTAATGATGATATCTCATTTTGCCAATTGTTTCTTTATTTTATCATTCTATTTGTTTATATGATCTTCCTGATATCTTTCTGTTGTGCACAATTGTGTCCTCTCCTACTCATGAGGAGATTGTTGCTTATGATCCAAATGAACGTATCAAATCAAAATCATTGATCGAAGATCCACCTACTCTAGAGCTTAAGGAGTTACCTATAAATTTAGAGTATGCTTTTCTTGACGGGTCCTCTCAACTTCCGGTTATCATAACCAGGGACCTCTCACCAACAGAAAAACATAGGTTCATTCAGGTTTGAAATCCCATAAGCAGGCCATAGCGTGGACGATATCTGATATCAAGGGTATCAATTCTGCTTACTGTACTCACAAGATACTGACGGTGAATGATTTCAAGCCTGTTATTCAACCTCAAAGTAGAGTGAATCCAAAAATTCACGAGGTCAACAAGAAAGAAGTGTTGATGCTTCTTGATGCTGGGAAGATCGATCCTATTTCCGATTCTCCTTGGATTAGTCCTATCCATGTGGTCTCGAAAAAAGGTGGTATGACTGTCATCCTTAACGATAAGATTGAATTATTTCCTTCTAGGATGGTCACGGGTTTGGCTAGTTTGTATCGATTATCCCAAACTCAATGATGCCACTCGTAAGGATCATTTTCCATTGCCATTTATCAATCAAATGCTTGAGAGACTGTTAGGGAATGAATTCTATTGTTTCCTAGATGATTTCTAAAGTTACTTTCAGATCCCTATTAGCCTCCAGGACCGAGATAAGATTAGTTTCACATCTCCTTACGGAATGTTCGCATATCGACGTATGCCATTTCCCTTATGCAATGCTCCTACGACGTTCCAGGGCTGTATGGTAGCTATCTTTAATGATATGCTTGAAAAAAGTGTGGAAGTTTTATGGATGATTTTATTAGTGTTCGAAAATTCCTTCTCGTTGTTCATTTCTAATTTGGATAGTATGCTTTCCCGAAGTGAGGAGGCTAATATGGTCCTTAATTGGGAGAATTATCCCTTTATGGTTCGAAAAGGAATTGTTCTTGTGCATAAAATCTCTGCTAAGAGCATTGAGGTCGATAGAGCTAAGATAGAGACGATTCTAAGTTGTCTCACCCCACTTTTATTAGAGCATTTTGTAGTTTCCTTGGGCATGCTGGTTTGTACCGACGCTTTATTCGAGATTTTTCATTGATTCCCCATCCCATGACAAAACTTTTAAAAAGGATGCCGCATTTTATTTGGATAATTCTTGTGTGCAAGCCTTTGATACTCTAGAGGAAAAGCTCGTAACTGCCCCTATCAAAGAGGCTCCCGACTTGGAGCTACCATTTTAATTGATATGTGACGCCAGTGAATTTGTTGTGGGGCAGTATTGGGAGAACGTAAGTAAATCGTTTTAATGATATATATATAATGCTAGCAAGACTCCAACTGATGCTCAACGCAATTGTAGCACTACTAAGAAAGAGCTTCTAGCTATTGTATATGCATTTGAGAAGTTTAGATCTTAATTGATTTTCTCGAAGACAGTGGTTTTCACAGATCACTCAGCTTTGAGATATATTTTTCAGAAGCAGGATACCAAGCCCCATTTGATTCGACGGATTCTACTCTTACAGGAGTTTGACATTGAGATCAAGGATAAACGTGGAGCCGAGAATTTAGTCGCCGATCATTTGAGCCATTTAGAGAATCCTGAGTTTCCTCCTCTTGATGATTCTGCGATTTATGTGTCTTTCCCAGAGGAGTCCCTTTGGTCAGCACAGACAGTTGATGAATGCGCATGGTTTACTGACTATGCAAACTATCTGGTGGGAAATGTGGTTGACAAAGGTTTGACTCATTAGTAAAGAAAGAAATTCTTCAGAGATGTGAAAAATTATTTTTGGGGTGACCCTACCTCTTCCTAGTTTGTGCTAATCAGATTATTTGGCGTTGTGTTTATGGTGATGAGGCAGTGCAGACCCTATACGTATCTTACATCGGTCTCACCTAGAGAAACTTCATGATCAGCAAATTTCCAATCATGAAGGCTGGAGATCTTAAGGCAGGATGTATCAGAAGGTTGTCAAAGTTTGTGTGAAGCAGCGACTACATGCAGGTACTAGTGTGAATTAGCCTAATTCTGTAGACTAATGAATATCTTACTAGAATCTATCGTCAAGGGGAAGTCTGTTGGTACATCCTTTGTGATGATAGAAGTCTAGATATATAATAGATAGTCATTTGTAATAGATAAGGCTTTATTAATACAAGTTATGTGTGTTAATTCATAATTATGTATGATGTCTACAATTGCATGTTAAGTTCTAGACTACCAAGATAGGTTCTAGATTGTGATGTTAAGTTCTAGAAGGTGCAAATAAGTTATAGGAATAAGTTCTTAGGATAAGTTCTAAGGTTAAGGTTCGAACTTAACCCAACCTAAGCGAACTTAGTGAAGCTAAGTTCGTAGGGTATTGGACATGTTTGTGGGCTTGGGCCTAAACGAACTTGTTTAGTTATGTTCAAATTTAATTTGTACAATTAGATGTGAATTCATTTTATTTACAGCCTTTTGAGAAATACGAGTTTCAGAGATTTGCAAGTGCACGTGCGAGCTAGAAAGCATTTCAGAGAGTTTGTATTGGAGCAATACACCGTGTGTGGTCGTTTCTTGCATCGGCTATCATTGTGTTCGACTCCGGTTTCCATGCGTGATCGATCCGTTAAGCGTCTAACGAAGATTCCGCACTTGTTGGACTGCATCACATCAATATCAGATCTGTAGACCGTGGTGACCTTACATCCATTTTTAAATTTATCTCCTCTGATGATCAATGTTCTTGATAGGAAGTTGACCCATAGAGTGGGAGATGAACATGTTAGTTTTGATGTTGACAAGGCTATGCAGAGAGCTGATGATACTGTTAACTCGATTTGTTTTGTTCAATCTTGTATTTAATCTGATAAAGAGACGTATTATGAGATAGATGAGATATTCATCAAGTCTATTATGGTTGGCTATGAAAAATCCACTTCCTTCGAAGATGGAAAATCTATTAATGATGATATCTCATTTTGCCAATTGTTTCTTTATTTTATCATTCTATTTGTTTATATGATCTTCCTGATATCTTTCTGGTGTGCACAATTGTGTCATCTCCTACTCATGAGGAGATTGTTACTTATGATCCAAATGAAAGTATCAAATCAAAATCATTGATCGAAGATCCACCTACTCTAGAGCTTAAGGAGTTACCTACAAATTTAAAGTATGCTTTTCTTGACGGGTCCTCTCAACTTCCGGTTATCATAACCAGGGACCTCTCACCAACAGAAAAACATAGGTTGATTCAGGTTTGAAATCCCATAAGCAGGCCATAGCATGGACGATATCTGATATCAAGGGTATCAATTCTGCATACTGTACTCACAAGATACTGACGGTGAATGATTTCAAGCCTGTTATTCAACCTCAAAGTAGAGTGGATCCAAAAATTCACGAGGTCAACAACAAAGAAGTGTTGATGCTTCTTTATGCTGGGAAGATCGATCCTATTTCCGATTCTCCTTGGATTAGTCCTCTCCATGTGGTCTCGAAAAAAGGGGGTATGACTGTCATCCTTAACGATAAGATTGAATTATTCACTTCTACGATGGTCACGGGTTTGGCTAGTTTGTATCGATTATCGCAAACTCAATGATGCCACTCGTAAGGATCATTTTCCATTGCAATTTATCAATCAAATGCTTGAGAGATTGTTAGGGAATGAATTCTATTGTTTCCTAGATGATTTCTAAAGTTACTTTCAGATCCCTATTAGCCTCCTGGACCGAGATAAGACTAGTTTCACATCTCCTTACGGAATGTTCGCATATCGACGTATGCCATATCCCTTATGCAATGCTACTACGACGTTCCAGCGCTGTATGGTAGCTATCTTTAATGATATGCTTGAAAAAAGTGTGGAAGTTTTATGGATGATTTTATTAGTGTTCGAAAATTCCTTCCCGTTGTTCATTTCTAATTTGGATAGTATGCTTTCCCGAAGTGAGGAGGCTAATATGGTCCTTAATTGGGAGAATTATACCTTTATGGTTCGAGAAGGAATTGTTCTTGTGCATAAAATCTCTGCTAAGAGCATTGAGGTCGATAGAGCTAAGATAGAGACGATTCTAAGTTGTCTCACCCCACTTTTATTAGAGCATTTTGTAGGTTCCTTGGGCATGCTGGTTTGTACCGACGCTTTATTCGAGATTTTTCATTGATTCCCCATCCCATGACAAAACTTTTAAAAAGGATGCCGCATTTTATTTGGATAATTCTTGTGTGCAAGCCTTTGATACTCTAGAGGAAAAGCTCGTAACTGCCCCTATCATGGAGGCTCCCGACTTGGAGCTACCATTTTAATTGATATGTGACGCCAGTGAATTTGTTGTGGGGCAGTATTGGGACAACGTAAGGAAAACCGTTTTCATGCTATATATAATGCTAGCAAGACTCCTACTGATGCTCAACGCAATTATAGCACTACTAAGAAAGAGCTTCTAGCTACTGTATATGCATTTGAGAAGTTTAGATCTTAATTGATTTTCTCGAAGACAGTGGTTTTCACAGATCACTCAGCTTTGAGATATATTTTTCAGAAGCAGGATACCAAGCCCCATTTGATTCGACGGAGTCTACTCTTACAGGAGTTTGACATTGAGATCAAGGACAAACGTGGAGCCGAGAATTTAGTCGCCGATCATTTGAGCCATTTAGAGAATCCTGAGTTTCCTCCTCTTGATGATTCTGCGATTTATGCGTCTTTCCCAGAGGAGTCACTTTGGTCAGCACAGACAGTTGATGAATGCGCATAGTTTACTGACTATGCAAACTATCTGGTGGGAAATGTGGTTGTCAAAGGTTTGACTCATTAGTAAAGAAAGAAATTCTTCAGAGATGTGAAAAATTATTTTTGGGGTGACCCTACCTCTTCCTAGTTTGTGCTAATCAGATTATTTGGCGTTGTGTTTATGGTGATGAGGCAGTGCAGATCCTATACGTATCCTACATCAGTCTCACCGGAGGAGACTATGTCGCCAATACTACAGCTCGGAAAGTGTTTGATGCAGGTTTTACTAGCCGACAATCTTCCAGGACGCTAGAGTCTGTGTGAAAGCATGTGATGCTTGCCAACGCACTGGGAACGTATCGAATCGCCATGATATGCCCCTCACTAACATTCAGATTTGTGAAATATTCGTAGTGTGGGGTATTGACTTCATGAGACTATTCCCTTCCGCTCGTGGGTGTAAGTTCATCTTAGTAGCTCTTAATTACGTGTCGAAGTGGGTTGAGGCACAGCCGCTGCCCACTTACAAGGTTATGTATTAGCACAGACATATAAGCGAGTTTGTTGAAAATTGCAGCACCAGCTTGAAGGTTTCCATATCCTTCTGTGGTGCCCTGGACATTGTCACCAAAGGTGACCTTTGGGCCTTTTTCAGGCTTGAGATCACTCAGCAAATTTTTGCAACCTGTCATGTGGCCAGAGCAGTCGCTGTCCAAGTACCAAATCTGGCTTCGTTGTTTAACGTTATACATCATGGTGGGATTCCAGTTCTCTAAAGTGCTAAGAACTTTAGCTTCAGCTAGTTCTTACAAAAGCTCTTTTCTAGGTTCGGTGCTCCTAAGGCTATCATTAGTAATAAAGGGACTCATTTTTGCAACTCTTAGTTCTCAAAGGCCCTGAAAAAATAAGGAATTACTCACCGAGTAGCAACTCCATGTCATCCACAAGCGAATGGCCAAACTCAAGTGACCAACCGTGGACTTAAGCGTATTTTAGAGAGAATTGTAGGTGAGCATAGGAGTTGGTGGGCTGACAAGCTTGATGACACGCTTTGGTCTTTTACGACAACACATAGGATGCCTACTGGACTTACTCCTTATAGGCTAGTTTATTGCAAAGCGTGTCATCTCCTAGATGAGCTACATCATAGGGCATATTGCGCTTTACGTTGGTCTAATCTTGATTTTTTAAGTGCAGATGACGAAAGGAAGCTACAGCTAAATGAAGTGGATGAGTTGCAAGATGAAGCTTACGAGAATGCGTCCGTTTACAAGGTGAGGGTGAATACAGTGCATGACGAGAAGATCAAGCGCAAGGAATTCAGCGTGAGCGATATGGTTTTTCTTTATAATTCTCGTTTAAGGCTATTTCCAAGTAAGCTCAATTGTCGATGGTCGGGTACATTTACTGTTTCCCAAGTGTTCCTATATGGGGTGGTAGAGTTAGATCATACATCGGAAAACTTCAAAGTAAATGGGCACTGCCTTAAGCTTTATGTAGATGCATTTGTCGAGCATATATGTGAGGCTACTTTTAGCTTCGCCCCTTTCTCTGTTTAATTACCTTGTATTCAAGCACTTGCGGGAGGCACCCCAACAATAATAGTAATTTAAATGTATAGTTACAGTTAGTTTGCTTCCTTCTCTTTTGCATGTTACATAACTGGAAGTCTTTATCTGCTGATCTGTTTGAGTACCTATGTTTTGCATTGGTTTTTGTTTTTTAGTTTAAAAAGTAGCCCTTACAATGAATATGTATCTTAGGATTGCATGATTGATGTTAGTGGCCTTCATCTCAAAGCATGTTTTCTCGATTTCATTTCTGGCATTGCTGTTCGACTTTTTGAATCAAGTTTGTTTACTTTATTTCTTAATTACATGCGTTTTGTTGTTTCATTTTTCCTTCAAGATTAGTTAGAATAATGCCTAATTATAACATCTTTGAGTCACTTTGTAGGTCCCAACAGGTTTCGCAAGTATGTTACTATAAGTTGTAAGAGGGGGGGGGGGGGGGGTGGGGGGGGGGGGTTGAGTACAGTTAATTCTTTTTCACACACTTTTTCTCAAAGTTTGTATGTATATATTACCAAGTGTTAATTACAAACATGTTTGGACTGCGGAATAATCCAAACAGAGATGACGGAAACAACAGATGAACAACAAATCTAAGACTCACTTAGACTAGTTACGATGAATTCACTCACTAAGATGCACTCACTGTTTTACAAGACAAAGACAAACGGCTTTGAAGTAGAACAACTTAGACAAACTCTTACTATTTTATTTTCAGTTGAAAACCAGAACTTGCATGCATGAAAACACAATTCTTTTTGCACGTTCTGAACTTGTGGATATCTCTCTTAGGTTTCTATAATTCCTTAAAAGCTTATTTATATACTAACTCAGTGAATCTCAGTGAAACTTTCTCATTGGTTGAAGAGATTGTGGGGTGCCTTTTCAAAAAGACAAGAATACTTTTCTAAGTGATTGACAAAACAGAATTTGTCCCTGTGTAGTAGACTATTTGTCTTTTCATTTTTGTCTCTGTTGCATACAGCTTTACCTTAAAGAGTAATTTGAACTTTAATTATTTCCTCTTCATGTATTGCTATTTTGTTATAAGAAATGGTCAATCCCCAATTCTGTAAGGTCTGAACTCTACAGATCTATCTTGACGCGACACCTTCCAACGAGTACGGAATCCTCGTTAGTGGCTTGACTGATATATCACGCACACCGAAACACGGAGACTACCACGGTGATAGACGAACAACTTAGAACGCCCCGACACGATGATTCTCTCCTCACGAAACTCTCTGATTGCAATCAAGTTCGAGATCGCCTTCTGCTAATCGTCTAACAAATTCAGCAAAAGTCTCATAATTAATCGAATTAACCCTTAATTATACTGACAGATTCGACTTTGTCTAGGACAAATTCGAATCTGGCCCAAGGCTTTATTCGAACTTGTCCTCCTAGACAAATTCGAATCTAGACCTAAAGTCGAACCTCATCATTCAAACTTATGTTTGAACTTATGGTTTATCTTATGTTTGAATTTATCTTTGAACTTTATGTTTGAACTTCTTGTAATACATTACACCAAGTTCAAACATACAAACAAACAATATCAAACACACATAATCAAACATATATCAAACACTTGTTAATATTCAATATCATGTAAGTTGACTTACACAAAATGCTATCTATACTTCGACTGCTATCGTCACACATGATGTACTAACAGACTCCCCCTTGACGATAGCTTCTAACTTTTTACATTTTGTCTAACTACTTGAACCATATACACTACTACCTGTGTATAGGCCTATATCTATACATACTCTAACTATCTTCTGGAATTTCCTAGCTTCAGATCTCCATCCTTCGTGAAAGAAGATAGGCTGATCATGTAGCTTCTTTAGGTCATCCTTTGATAGATTTATTAGATGTAATGGATCATAAACTCGCAAAATAACTTTGTCTTGAGTATCTTCCATCACGGCCTCAGCGGTATCATTATCTACGTACCACCACTTCATGTTACTTAGAACATCTTGTGGCATCGACTTCATAGGCACCTTCTTCAAACACTTTACAGGCTTATATACCATTCTAGCTCATGGCTTTCCTGTATGTGGATCTATTCTTGTCTCATCTTCTACCCTCTTGCCTGATCTTGGCTTTAGCCTCTCGAACTTTCCGGACCGACCCTCTTTTCTGATTACCTTCGCGATCACTTCAGCGTAAGGGTCGTCACCAATATTGATCAATTCCTTCCAGGCTAATTCATTTACTTCTACCTTTGGCAATGTATTAAACACTCTGAGCGTCCGCCTAAGGTATTGAAGTCCATCTCTTCTCTTTAGAATGAATAGCTGCAGTTCTCTGTCAAAGAACCAACTTATAATTCCACCAGATAGATTTTCAGATCCAAGCACTTTCATTTTCTGCTTCCTCTTCGGCTCTCCCTTCTTCTCTTCCTTTCTGAACCATAGATTTAGCAATTCAACTCTTGTTGGTTCATTCTCAGCTTCCTCTAATTCAGAGTCTTCTACTGAGGCCAGCTTGACCTCGTCGATATCAATCACATTGTTCTCATTCTGCACGTATAATTCTGTGATAGGTTGTGAATTTACTATCACTTCATCAATATTATCATCCTCATCTTCTATCACCTCATCATCAGACTTCCAATCCACTACTTCTTCAGGAACAAACTCTCCTTCTTCCAATTCTTCAATATCATCTTCAAAATCAAATTCCACATCTTCTTTTTCAATATCCATTAGAGCGTCAATCATATCGCTCTCAATGGACTTTGAAGAACTAGCCTCACCTCATTCGATTCCTGACTGACTAGGCTCCCCCTGAACTGATGAATGCTGAGCAGTTGGAAAATTTTCTGGCTCACTTTCTTTTCGTGCTTCAGGATCATTGCCATCGTCATCCTCTCTCCTTATCTCTTCACCTTCTCTGCAGCTGGTCTCCCCCTGAGCCTTGAGATTTTTCGTTAGCTGCTCGAGGAGGGACTTCATGTTTTTGATTTCAGCTGCTTGATCTGCAACAAATGTTTTCAGTTCAATATTTTCTTGATCAATTTTTGCATTATGCTCTTGAAGCTCGCTGACTGCTTTTGTGAGTTGGAAGATTTGGACTGTCTGGAAGTCTACTTTGCTTCGAAGCTCTGAAAAAAGCTGATTTTCAGTGTAGGTGGACGATGTGGATGGAATGGAAGTAATTGGAGATTGCGTGATTGATGGTTTAGCGGATGGTTGAACATCAGGAATCTCAAGTTCTGGAGCTGAAGTAGATGAAGCTCCCTGCATAAACCTGTGTCTTTTGTCCCTTTGCCTTGGTACTAATGGAGTAGGATCTTCAGTTTCAAAATCGGAATCGTCGTCATCCGAATCTCTAGCTGCTCTTTTTCCTTCCTCTTCTCTCAGACTGACCACTAATCTTGAGCCATATTTCACAATACGTACAGATGGGTCAACAGATTCAACAGCTACTTTGACTACTTCCTCAACCTCTATCTCTTTGGCGTCCTCCGACTCAGATTCTGAGGTGGTCACTGCCTGACCCTCTTCCTCAGGTTGATATTCATCAATGTCGAGCATAAGATCATCGAAACTAGCTGGAGGCTCTAAGATTGTATCAACTAGCTCAGCTGTAATTTCTTCTTCTGCATGAGTCCCATGTGCCCATATTTCCTCCAGAGTTCCAATCGATGATCATTTACGGGTGCCACACCAGAAGGACCCGCAACGTCCAATAAAGGACCTGCTTCCAATGACTCTTGTACCCTGCTGGAGCTTGGCCTCGAAGCCTGAATAGATCGATCTTGAGCTCTTGTCCTCCTTCTTTGTTGTGCTGGAGGGCGTTGCTGTTGCTGAGGTTGTTGCTGCTGTTGTACTTGCTGCGGCTGCGGCCCTTCCCCAGCCCAGTTCACACCCTCTGGGGCTACAAAATTTGGATCTACCACTGCACCGAAGAGAGGTGCATCCTGTGGTGTAATCAGCTCAGCCCTACGGGCGTTATGTGATTGACAATCAGCAAAAATTCGCTTATCAATAACAGCGACACTCTGAATATCCGGCAACTGCGGCATGTTCGGCAAAAGATGGCGGATCAACATTATGACAAAGCGCGGATACATCAGGAACCTCTCGTGCGCTGGAGCAGTTATTTGATGAACAAACTCCGCAAAGAACATTTCAGAGTAGCTGAAACTCTTATTATACACCAATGTAATCATCGCCGACTGCATTTTTGATACTATATAGTCAAAACCGGCCTTTTTAGGTGCAAAGCACACCCTAATGACGTGTGCCAGGTACTTCCATTGGCCTATCAATCCACTCTTCATATGCGAGGCTTTAGCTATAGCCAGGCCATATCCCATTCTCAAAAAGGCCGCTTGCCTGATGTCTAATGTGAAATCGATCAGCCCAACTTCTTGTTCTACAGTCCCCAGCTGCAAAACTCTTCATAGCATATCTGCTGAATAAATACAAGGGGCTGCCCGGCAATTCTTGTCCTTAGCACCGTTGGCGTCACGGTACAATCGACCTGCAAGTGATCCCAGAATTGCCTAACATATGGCAATATGATCTGTACATTATGAGAAAGGCCATATGACACCCTGGAATTTGCCAAGAAATCCACCATAGGTCTAAACGCCTGAGTTTCCGGAAGCTCCCGATCTGGCGATACTATCATATTATGCTTCTGAAAGAAGGCTCTTTCACCCATATCTGCACATTAAACGGTAACATATATTAGAAGTGAAAATTGAAACTTGATTAATTTCAAATTTGTTTTATTTTGAACTTACAAAGTTCAAAATCCAACACTTTTGAATTTCTACAAGTTTGAATTTAAAAATTATACAAATTTTTCGACTTTAATACTAAATTCGAAAGACATGTTCGAATTTGACTTGAATTCGAGTTTGTTGACAAGTTCAAATTTACTGACAAATTCGAACATGATGAACAAAGTAGAATTCAGTCACTTTCAAACACAAATCCATGATTTAAACCTCATTAGACTTAGAAAATTGTATTCACTAGTCCTAGTAGGTTCTAATTGAAGATATATGTGATTTACTTCAAGTTTCACCGGTTAAAATTTGTGATTTTGAATCACAAAGTTCAAAACCCTTAAAACGTCAAAATTAGTCGATTTTTGCTAAAATTGAGTCCTAAACTACCTAAATCTTGTATAATACTAATGGTTATACCTAGATTTTGTGGTAGAATCGAAGACACGTGAACAAAACTTCGACAAACAGTGAAAGAATCGAAACGGTAAACTCGAATACTAAGTTCAAAATCGCACAGAGGGTAAGTTCGAAGCAATAGAATCGAAAGTAGGTGACATTAATGAGTCACTGTTGACCTTTATATACTAACCACCTTCGAATTTGTCATCAAACTCGACTTTACTGACAACTTCGAGTGTTAATTCGACTTTGTCTTAAATTCGAATTTAAGTGAAAATTTTGAAAATCTTTAAATAAAATTCAACTTTTTCAACTTTTCCAACTTTTTCGTGTAACGGAATAAACTTTGCAAAAATTATTTACACTAAGCACAAGATTTTCACGCAATGTTTGTTTATTCAACTAAAAATGCATCCTTAGTTACTTTGACCTTTTCCTAAAATTAAAAATGAAAATAAACTAAAAATAAACTAAAAAAAATAAAATAAAATAACATAAAATAAAATTTTGAATAAAATTTAACCTTAAACTACTCTAAAATACTTTAAAATTTACATCCTATACTTAACACGAACAGAATATTTTTGGCGAGAAAGTCACAGAAAGGTTCAATCAGATAGCGGTGTCAGATACGCACTTTCAGTATTACACTCTCACACTTAGGAATTTTTGATTCATTGATTGTTTGTCGTGACACACATTTCTAGGCGATTGTTGGTATCATTTTCCCTTTAAACATGTTACACTTTGGAATATCCGTTGGCCTTTTTATTTATCAAGCAACTACCTTATGTGTCTCATACTTAGACATACTTTTATTATCAAGGCATACACACAATGATTATTACTTTTCGGTATTGCAAATTTTCTTTAAAAGGCAAACGTCGGACACAGTTCTGTATTTACATACAACAGATGTCTTAGTTTGTCTTAAAGTTTATTTTAAAGCTAGCAAGACAGCGGTGATAGGTCTGTACTGACGTACAACAAAGCGACTTATCTTGCTAACTCGAGTCAAACCAGAGGCAACAGGTCTGTACTTACGTACAACAGAGTTACTTGTTTTGACTCTCAATTCACAATCATGATTTTTCTATTCTTTTCTTTTCTTTAAGATGTATCTGATGTTGCTATACATCCCCCAGAAAATTTGCATACCTCATTTAGAATCAATGTCTGTATGTCTCTAACATAAAAATTAAGACAATTTGGTCATACATCTAAGTTAGTGACACGTCTGATATTTTCTTGAATATTTTATTAGCCTTGAGATTCTCTTTGTGTATTATGCCTACCAACACATCAAACTAGAAAATGTATAACACTTAGAATTTAAGGTGCATTATGTGTGAAAGCTTAACACTTAGAAATTGTATCGACTGTGCTAATTTTCATCACTTTGAACCTATGTATCTAGGACTTATCTCATTTTTTAATATTTCTCCTTTTTTTGAACTTTTTATGGTTTTCTCTCTTTTTTCTTTTGTTTTTCATAAATAAGAGTAAGAAAAATAAACTAACCTACTAACTAACTATAAAAAGAAATTATTCTAAACTACTAAACTTACTATAAAAAGAAAGAATTTCTACTTCTATAAAAAGAAATAAATTCTACTAAGGTCAAGTTACTCTGGATTACGCATTCCGTTTAGTTGAACTAAAAACTCAAAACGTGACTTATCAAAAGCTTTGGTAAATAAATCAGCATTATTATCGTCCGTTGCCACTTTTACCAGCTTAATTAAATTGTTTTCAGCACAATCACGTATAAAATGGTGTCTTATGTCTATGTGCTTGGTTTTATTGTGTTTAACTGGATTATTGGTTATTACAATAGTTGACTGGTTATCTATCCTAATAGGAGTATGATTATAAGTCAAACCGTAATCCCGCAATTGTTGTTGTATCCACAAAACCTGTGAACAGCAACTACCAGCAGCAACATATTCGGCCTCGCACGTTGACACGGAACGAGTCTCCCTCCAAGGAACTGACAACCTCCAGTAGTTGATTTGCGATTCAAGTTGCATCATCCATAATCTGAATCCGTGAATGCTTCCAATTCCAGATCACCCTCCGCGTGATACCAAAGTCCCAGCTTCGGTTTCGACTTGAGGTATCTCAGAATCCGCTTCACAGCATTCATGTGCATCTCTTTTGGATTAGCTTGAAACCTAGCACAAATACACAGAGCAAACATTATGTCAGGTCTAGAAGCAGTTAACTACATGAGTGATCCAATCATGGCCCGATATAAAGTCGGATCCACATCGGTATCACTCTCTGTACCTGATCCGAGATTATGATTCACTTGAATCGGCGTGCTGAAATGAGCAGTCAGCTTCGTCCCCTCCATCCCGAAGCGCTCTAAAATGTCATAGACATACTTCGTCTGATGGATAAACATGCCCTCCTTCCTCTGTTCGACTTGCAAACCCAGAAAGAAGTTTAACTCACCCATAGCACTCATCTCAAACTTAGACTTCATCACCTTTTCAAAGTCTTTGCACATCTGCTCATCTGATGACCCGAAAATAATATCATCGACGTACACTTGTACCAAGATGAAATGTTCACCTTTTCTTTTCACAAACACAGTACTATCTATTCTCCCTCTTTCAAACCCGTTGTCTAAAAGATGATTAGATAGCGTCTCGTACCACGCCCTTGGTGCTTGATGTAGTCCATACAAAGCCTTATCTAACCGGTACACTCTGTCTCGATACTTCGGATCTGTAAACCTGGGCGGCTGTTCCACATAAACCTGTTCCTTCACTTTCCCATAAAGAAAAGCACTCTTTACGTCGAGTTGATAAACCTTAAAACCTTTTAAGGATGCAAAAGCTAGAAACAAACGAATTGCTTCAAGCCTTGCCACTGGCGCGAACACTTCATTGTAATCGATTCCTTCCTCTTGGTTGAAACCCTTTACCACAAGCCTTGCCTTGTTGCGAGTCACTATACCCCGATCATCTCTCTTGCACTTAAAAACCCACTTGGTTCCTATGGCAACTTTTCCTCGAGGTAACGGAACTAACTCCCACACTTCAAGTTTCCTAAACTGTGACAGTTCTTCCTGCATCGCTTCAACCCAAGAGTTGTCTTTTAGTGCCATTTGCACATTCTTCGGCTCTACTTGCGAAATGAAACACGAATAGAGGCAAGTGTGAATAGCCTCGGAGTTATTGATCATTGACAACAACACTGTGTTGTTATTCAAACTACTCCTAGTCCTCACACCAGCATTAGGATTTCCTATGATACTCTCAATAGGATGATTCTTATTAATCCTAGATGTTTCTATCTCGTCAACCCTAAGATTATCTCCCAAATTTCATCCTATCTCACCTAGCGGGGGAACGACTTCAGACTCTACATTTTCTTCCTCGTGAACACTTTCTTCAGAGTTAGAATTTGTTGTCTGATTTTCATTTGTAGGCAACTCAGAATCATTTTCTGCTGGAGATCTATCTTCTGTTGTTGTAGGCGCAGAAGTTGATGGGAAGGTCGTTCTCGGAAAACTTTGACCCTCGTCATTCAGATTTACTGACAACAAGTCCTGTTCGATTGTACCTGCATTTCCATCCGAAGGAATGTTAAATGATTCAAACAATTTTTCATAATCAAAAATCCATTCCGGACCCATTTGGGGTTCATGTGTATAACTTGTGACATAAATGTTATACACAATCTCTACTGTACCATTTGAGTTGTTATAAACCCTTTTATTTGGTTAGTTGGGAACATAACCTAGGAAATATCCTTTGTCAGCCTTTTCACCAAACTTAGGTTGATGTTTTGTTTTCATTAATGTACATGGTACCCAAATGGTTCGAAGCCAGTTAAATTTGGTGGCCTTTTATTCAAAACTTCATAACAGGTTTTGTTCAATGATTTGACAGTAAGGACCATGTTTAAAACATGACACGCGGTATTTACTGCCTCCCCCCAAAACATGTTAGGAAACTTTGAATCCTAGAGCATAGTCCTTGTTGCCTTAATCAAAGTCCAGTTTTTCCGTTCTGCCACCCCATTTTGTTGTGGCTCATAAGATGCACTAAATTGATGCACTATGCCTTTTGATTGGCAATATACACCAATAACCGTGTTTTTGAATTCCGTTCCGTTATCACTCCTGATACGTTTTACCCGCGTCCCGTGTGAGTTTTCCACTTGGTCTAAGAACCCGATTAGCTTGGCAGCTGTTTCGTCCTTTGTACCTAAAAATAAAACCCAAGAAAATCATGAGTAATCATCAGTAATAACCAAACAATACCAACTACCACCTATACTCCTTTTGTTGATTGGTCCGAACCGGTCCATATGCAACAAATCGAATGTGGCAGCTATTGAGTTCTGAGTCTTGGACTTGTGTGCCTTCTTGTGTTGTTTTCCTTTCTTGCAGGGCAGACACTTGTCTTCAAACGGAAAACTCTTCATCGGAACACCTTGCACAAATCCATTTTTCGTAATATAATTCATTTTTCCCAGGTGCAAGTGTGCCATGCGTCTGTGCCATAAAACTGATTAAGTCTCTGAAGCTTTTGATAGTAGACAAATTGGTCCCATCGAAGATTCCGGTTTGTTCATGTCTAGCATGTACAAGTCATTCTTCCTTGGAGCCCTCATCAGTATCCATTCTTCAGGTACTTTGAATCCCAGTTTCAACACTAACGCCTCAGTATCAGTGAAAAGTACTGAGTTCTTCTTATCACAGATTTGAGATACACTAATGAGATTGTGAACCAGTTTATCAACGTGGTAAACTTGATCCAGTTTGATAGTCCCATTAGTGACCACTCCAGTAGCGGTGATATTGCCTCCCTTATTACCAGCGAACGATACAAATCCCCTATTCCCTCCCTTGAAGTCTGCGAGTAGACTTCTTTCCCCAGTCATGTGCCTAGAGCAACCACTGTCGACGAACCACTTGTTTTTTGGACCTGTAGTTATCTCCTGCACATGAAAGAAAAGAGGTTAGTTATCACGGGGAACCCAAACCATGACTGACTTGGTAATACCATTCTCGTCCACATACTTGAACTCTTTCAAATATCCATCTCTCCTTTCCGGTGACTTGGGTTTTTGATTTAGAGTCTGTTGTGGTGCAGAGTGATTTAAGTTCACTCTCAGCCTTTGTGTAGGCATTTGTTGTGGAGCTCTTGAATAGTTTTGATTATAAGGCATTCCCGATTTATATCCCTGAGCTCTACCTGGTGTTTGATGTCTTACAGGAGTGTGTGACCTAACCGGAGTGTAAGCTCTGCTAGGTGTAGTACTCCTATAATTTTGTTTCGGTCCTGACCTAGATTGATTAGTGACTCTATTTGGTGAATTAGTCTTAATCACTTCTTTGGTTCTACCTGACACAGGTGTTTGTTTCACAGCATATTTTGGTGTGGCTTACACAGTTTTCTCGGTGTTATGAGAACTACTTGTGCTTGCAACCCTTGTTGAAGGTTTATGTTGTTCCGGCTTTCCAGTTTTAGGTGTAGAGTCTACCTTCCTATGTGGACAACTAGAAGCAACATGTCCCCTTTCATGACATCTAAAGCAAGACATTTTGTCAATAGACTTCTTATGTGTGCCCTTTGACTTAGAAGTCTCACTAGTGTCTTGTTCTTTCGTCTCAACTATATTGACTTTTTCCTCCTCTTGATCATTAAAGTCAATTTTGGCTTGTCCTGTAGGCTTATCACTAGAGGACGGCACAAATTTGACCTTCTTAATCTTGACATTATTACTAGTCACCTTAGCGTCTTTATTCTTAACTGGTTCAGACATAGGTTCAGGTTCTACCTCTGAGTCAACTGGTTTTTCAGATTTCTCCTGAGGCTGAGGTACATAGTTATCATTGAAAGGTGGAGGACTCTCATGATACCCTAGACCTACAGGTTTCCTAGACTGATGTTGTGCATCTAAGATGTTCCCTAGGTTGAGTGATGAGTTCCTAAACTTTTCCAGTTTTAATGTTTACCTCGGCTACCTTAACCTTAGATTCAGCTAGCTCTACTTCTTTGATTTTAAGCTCTTTGGTCAATGCCTCAACATGCTCATACATCAGTTCTAATCTAACACACTGCTCACTCAGCTTGTCTTTTAGAACTATGACATCTTGTGCATCTGCCTTAAGCTTATTCCTAAGGTCTTCCTTGATATCTAATAGGCTAGCGTTGTCTGATTTTAAGGATTCATTCTGAGCAGTTATAGTTTGATGTGATTCTAGTACTAAGTTTAATCTATCGTTAGACGTGGCACACAAAGCACATAAATCACGGAAAATAGAGAAATTCAGAATTACCTTGGCGTGATCAGATTCCACATTGGCCATCTATGCGACGAACTCCAGAATCGTCTGATCTTCTGACTTTTCTACCAACATAGGACTTCTATCATTATGATTGACGTCCCTTATTTGTTCCTCTGCTCCAACACTTCCATTCTCGGTTACTTCAGCCATAGCATTCGACTCTGGATGTGTACTCCAGTCATATGTTCCATCTAGTTGTCTATAAGATGTGCCATTGGATAAAGACCAGCTATATTCGCCTGACTGCTTGAACTACCCTGCTGATATCTCCCTTGAGATTCATTCTGGTACTGGTTCTGGTAGTTCTCGACTTTGGGTCTTTGACACTCTCTAGCGAAGTGTCCTAACCCTTGGCAGTTGTAACATTTAACTTTGGATTTATCAAACCCAATCTTATTGTTACTGACGTTGAGATTTCTGCCCGTCCTCTTGATGAATCTCTTGACTCGCTGATTCACCATGGCCAGTTGCCATTGCAGATCCATTTCCTCTAGATCATCAGGATCTACCTGATCATAATCCTCATCACATAGCGCAGGATCGTTGATTTTCCCTTAAACGTGATTGCCATAGGCGGCCACAAATGAAGCCAATAGATTTAGATGGTCTTCAGCTGATTTTGCGCTCATCGGCATCTTTGAATAAGCTTGAGATGTTGATGTAGACTGAGTTGGTTTTTCTTCCAGTCTAGAAAACCCTAAGAAAGCCCGGCTCACTGAGTCCTCTGTTTCAACCGGTGTCGATGTTTCACCCGAAAAGAATGATGTAGTCGTCTTTACGTCACTTGCCCCTGAAGGTTTGGACTTCCCAAAATACATGTCCGGATCCTCTACTTGTTCATAATCCCTTTCCTTCTTCAGCAATTCAAAGTTATTGGCTCTCAGCGTTTCTATATTATTTTTTAGAGTTATAGTATAGAACTTGTCTTCATCATGCTTTATCAGCGCCACATACATCTCCCATTTGGCTGGTAAAGCATCCAGAATTTTCACAATCTTCTCTGTCTCACTATACTCCACATCGTGGTTGTCTAACTTAGTTAACAAATGATGGAATCTGGTATATGTCTCATCCAGCTTTTCGTTCTTCAACGCCTTGAATATCGCGAACTGCTGCTTGAGCATTTCCATTTTAGTTTTCCTGACCCTCGGATTACCTTCACACCTTTTCTCCATTGCATCCCACAGCTCTTTTGCTGTTTTTTGATTGCGGAAAGTGTGTAAGATCTCCTGAGGTAAAGCCATTCTACTGATAGCGAATGCCCGGTTCTCGGCCTCATAAAGCTTCTTATCATCGTCCTTCATCTTTGAATATGACAATACTTTTTGACGTCCTTCAACATCTGCCGTAGGTGTAATGTATCCGTCGTCTATCCAAATCCACATCCTCATATCATTAAATCTAGCGAAGTCGGCGAACCTATCATTCCACCAATAATAATCCTTTAATTTCATCAACTTTGGTGGAGAATTTGCTTTTCCGACCTCGTGGACCATCTCAATAAACCTTTGTAGACTTGTCATTGTTTCAAAAATTTTTGAATTCAAACGTAATTAATTTAATTTGAAATCAATTTTAATTAACACTTTCGAAGCCGAGTAAGTGCGAATTTAATTAATTTTAAACCTGTTTGGAATTAAATTCGAAGATAAGTTTGAAGTCCAACTAAATTCGAAATATATGACAAACTCGAAGGTATACTAAATTCGAATTCCCTAAATTCGAAGTTAATGGAAACTTGAAACTGAGCAAATTCGAAGTGGCCAAACTCGAATCAAACCCTAAGGAACTTCGAAAGGAGCGCATTATCTAAGAAACTCGAATTTTGAGTAAACCCTAATACCCCCTTGATATTCGAGCGCCGTAAGTTCGAAAAACGGCTAATAATTCGATTTTTTCAAGGTTTCATATTAAACCAATATTTTTAAGGCTAAAAATATTGATTTCGACCAAAAACTTGAACTAATACAAATTATTTTTCGATATCTTACTTGATAAACTTGAAATCCTCCAAAAATGTGATTTTAACAGTCCAAAACGTCAAGAAACCACAGATGTTTCTAGTGAACATGAAGAACACCACGAACACCCAATGGCTGTGATACCACTTGTAAGGTCTGAACTCTACGGATCTATCTTGACGCGACACCTTCCAACGAGTGCGGAATCCTCGTTAGTGGCTTGACGGATATATCATGCACACCGAAACACGGAGACTACCACGGTTATAGACTAACAACTTAGAACGCCCCGACACGATGATTCTCTCCTCACTAAACTCTCTAATTGCAATCAAGTTCGAGATCGCCTTCTGCTAATCGTCTGACAAATTGTGCAAAAGTATCATAATTAATAGAATTAACCCTTAATAATACTGACAGATTCGACTTTGTCTAGGACAAATTCGAATTTGGCCCAGGGCCTTATTCGAACTTGTCCTCCTAGACAAATTCGAATCTAGACCTAAAGTCGAACCTCATCATTCAAACTTATGTTTGAACTTATGTTTTATCTTATGTTTGAATTTATCTTTGAACTTTAGGTTTGAACTTCTTGTAATATATTACACCAAGTTCAAACATACAAACAATATCAAACACACATAATCAAACATATATCAAACACTTGTTAATAATCAATATCAAGTAAGTTGACTTATACAAAATGCTATCTACTGTTGGTACATCCTGTGTGACGATAGCAGTCTAAGTGGATTAGCATTTTGGTTTAAGTAATACTGCAAAGCATTGAATATTAACGAGTATTTGATACAAGTGTTTATATATGCTTGATAGTTATTGATTGTATGGTTGAACTTGATGTAATGAATTACAGGAAGTTCAAACATAAAGATCAAAGATAAAGTCTAACATAAGTTAAAAACATAAGTTTCAAATATAAGTTTAATATGTGAAAGTCGAATTTAGATTAAATTCGAATTCACTAAGTAACTGAGATTCGAATCTAGGACAGATTCGAATATGAATCATAAGGCAGATTCGAGAATGTCAAGGGGACAAACTCGAATGGGCCTTGGGCCTGATTCGAGTTTGGCCCATGGCAAACTCGAATGAGCCTCTATAATTAGGGATAGACTCGAATCATTAGTAGACTTTTGCAGATTTCGTGTGAGTAATTAGCAAAAGGAGATTTCGAGTTTATCAGCTTTTTGAGTGTTCTTCCGGAGAGAATCATCTCGTAGGTGCGTTCGTGTTCGTCCGTACAGCTTGTTGATAGTCTCCGTGTTCCGAGTGAGAGTTGTTTCCGTCAACCCGTTAACGAGGATTCCACACTCGTTGACCGTCTCGCGTCTAGATAGATCCGTAGTGTGTAGACCTTACAAGTGGTATCAGAGCCTAAGGGGTGTTCTTCGTGTTCATCCTAGGTTTCTTGACGCTTTTGGACGGTTATTCTCTCAAATTTTAGTGTTTTTCGAGCTTAACTACTTGGGATCCGGGAAATACTTTGCTGTTTTTCACGTTTTTGATCGAAATCAATATTTTTCTTTGTAAAAATATTGATTAATCTGCAAAACGTTAAAAAAATTGAGGTATTAGCCGTTTTTCGAGTTTGCGGCGCTCGAATCTGTTAGGAGTAATTAGGGCTTTCTTATTCTCGAATCTAACCAAAAATCCACTCCTTTCGAGTTTGCTTTCAAGTGTTTCGAGTTTAAGGTGTTCGAGTTTTATTCGAGTTTGGGCTAGTGTCGAATAGGAACTTCGAGTTTGCTGGGGTTCGACATTGACTGTTTCGAATTTGCTTAGACATTCGAATTTAAGACCTTCGAATTTGTCACACATTTCGACTTTAATTGAATTTCAGAACTTATTCGAATTTAATCCCAAATAGGTTTAAACTTAATTATATTCGAATTTACCTAAATTCGAAATAATTAACTTAAATTAATTTCGAATTAAATTTATTAAATTAAAATTCAATTACTTTTGAAACAATGACAAATTTACAAAGGTTTCTGGAGATGGATCATGAGGTAGGGAAAGCTAATACTCCGCCTAAGCTGATGAAACTTGAAGACTATTATTGGTGGAAAGATCTGTTTGCCGATTTTGTGCGTTTCAACGACATGCGAATGTGGATATGTATCGACGAAGGATACATCCCACCTACAACAGAAGTTGAAGGTCGTCAAAGAGTCTTATCATATCAAATGATGAAGGAGGATGATAAGAAACTATATGAAGCCAAGAACCGAGCATTCTCGATTATTCGAATGGCACTACCTCAGGATATACTACACACATTCCGCATTAAAAAGACATCTAAGGAGCTTTGGGAGACGCTGGAAAAGAGGTGTGAGGGTAATCCGAGGGTTCGGAGGAAGCGCATGGAGTTGTTGAAACAACAATTTGCGATTTTCAAGGCTTTGAATGATGAAAAGCTGGATGACACTATCACCCGCTTTTATCATTAGCTGACAGAGCTTGAGAGTCATGGGATTGAGTATAGCGATACAGAAAAGAACAATAAGCTTGTTGATGCCTTACCAGCCAAATGGGCGATGTACGTGGCTATGATTAAGCTTGATGAGGATAAGTATTATACTCAATCGTTGGAGGATGTAGTAGGAACATTGAGGGCTTATCATTTCGAGCTACTGAAGGCCGAAACAGATTATGAACAAGTCCAAAATCCAGCCATGTATTTTGGAAAATCAACAAAACCTTCAGTGGCAGTTGATATGAAGACTGCTACATCGTTCTTTGACAGGATCTAAAAATATGAATAATCAAGATTACCTGATTTGAATTTATCAGAGTATAAATCAATAATCTTGTTTTGAATCAAAGTTTAATTAAGAAGTTTGCGGAATAACACTTAATTATTTTAACAAAAACTTTCAGAACCAATAAAGCATAAAACATAAGAAGTAATCAAGACTGTTTGTATTGCTGAATTCAATGATTACAATCTCCTCTAATCTGTTTTGATTAGACGAAGAACACAGACTGTTCTTAGGGTTTTACAACCTTAGAGGCTTAAGAAAACTTAAACAATAAAGCAATTACAGACTCAAAATACGTAGAAAACTTCTCTATACTTCTATACAATATTCTGTCTATTTATATTGCTTTATGGACGTGTTTCCTTGAAGGACTATGACTTTTCTGATAGTAGATATGCTAGAATCTTCATGTAGATATCTTTCCTGAAAATCAGCACATTCTGTTTATGAAACTGTTGAGCAGCTTGAATGACTTGACAGCATGAACTGAGCAGCTTGAGTTGTTTTGCTCTGGCAGCTTGAACTTTTACACTGGCAGCTCGAGTTTCTTCAACTAACAGCATGAACTTTGTACTTACATGAAAAATCTACTAACAGTCTGAGAAGTCAAAACTAACAGCTTGAGTATACTTAAACTATTTCCCAACAATCTCCCCCTAACTTAAATTCTTTAGACAAGACTTTAAGTTCTATACAAAAATGGAAATAAATAAGTAAACTGTTATTTACAAACCAAGGCTTTCAAAAACTTACAACTGTGCAAGCTTCTGATCTACAGCCTTCAAAAATTCTTTCTTCAACTCTTCTTTGTCACAAGATATTCTAGCTGACTTAATTTTCAGTAGCATATCTTTTGAAAAATTATAAAACTCAAAGTTGAAGAAGATACCAGTCCCATCCGTGAATTTGATTCTGAATGTCTTTGACTTGACAAACAGATCAATCTGCTTGATCTTTTTCCCTTTCTTTTCAGCATCCTCTATTTCTTGTCTAGCAAACTCAGAATTAACCACTGTACTTAGATTTTTAATGAGCTGCTTGACCTGTGGAAGAGCAGACCTTACTTGTTTAACTGACCCTATATGGTACATCTTTATTAATTCGTCTCTGGTCAGCTTCTGTACTATCTGCCAAAAAGTATCATACTCCTCTTCAGGTCCAGACTCTCTTCTGATCACAAACTTTATTCTTAAGTCACGATCATCCAGTGACTTGGCAAACCAGTAATTGATTTGAGGCTTTGTAAAGTCATACTGATCAATTATCTTTTCTATCTCCATTGCCTTTTGAAGTTGTTGCTCAAACAGCACTTTCTTAACAGATGAAGGAATAGAAACAGCAGTTTGATCAGTGGGAGCAGGTGCATTGGCAGCTTCAGTTTGGACTGGTTTCGTTGATGGTTGGACTGATTGGGACGGTTGAACTTCTGGTAATGGCTGAATTTCTGGAGAGACTCTTGTTTTCTTTCTTTTCTCCATTTCTTTGTCATGTATTGCCTGCAGCCTTTCAGTAGTCATGGACTGAGCCATTTTCTTTGGAATACCTGCTGCAAAGGCAAAATTGATTAAGAATCTTCTATCCTCAGCCTTGGTATGCCCAGTTGGCATATGTCTTTTCTTTACTCCTTGTTTAACTACAAACCCCTTTAGGTAATCACCTAAGGTCTCATCATCATCCATAGGGGTTTGGGCTTGTTGATCCAATTCTTCGTCTTGTTCTTCTGCTATTCTTTTGGCAACTTCAGCATCAAAGGCAATTTGGGCTTCTTTTGAAGAAAATTTTTGCTTTGGGGACTCAATGAGAATGCCCTTGCCCTTGTCTTTAGCAGCAGATGATGTAGCTTGAACTGTTCTTGATGGAGCTTGAATGCCTTCTCTGATCACAACTCCAGTAGCTTTTGAAGAAGCAGCTTGAGTTTCTGGGCTAACAGCTTGAGAAGCTGTTGGGACTGCTAGCCTAGAAGATGGAGCTGTTGATGCTGCTTGGACTGTTGGTGTTGGAGCTGCTTGGACTGGTTCAGGAACTTCCTGATTCTCCCCCTTTTTGGAAGCATTGGTTTGGTCAGAAGGACCTACAACCTTTGCCACATGGGTTTGAATCAATTGCTCTAATTTGATGAGCTTACTCCCACAAAGAGTAAATCCTTTGTGTAGAGAAGTCAGTTTCTAATTGTGAGCAGCTTCTGCCTGTTTGAGTGCATATATTTGTGCCCCCTGTGCAGCAATGATGGACATTTGGTATTCCAACATTGTTACAACAGGTTTCAGCTTTGGATCCGTTAAGAGCATCAGTTGCAGGCTAGTCTCAAGATCAGAAAACACCAGGGGTGTTTGTGGTTTATCACTGACATTAACACCAGAAGTAGAAACCTCTGGGCCCCTCTTTTCTTGGTACTGGGGACTTCCAGCTCGTGTTTGCACACTTGCTGTTGCCATGGGCGTGGTCTTAGAGATGTTGGCCCTATCCTGTGCCTCTTGTGCAGAGACATCAGTAGTGCCAGCCACAGAACCCATATGAACAGTCTCAGAAGAGATGTTCACCTCCTGAGTGAGGATGAGAGTGTCCTCAATTGGTTCCCTTTGGATATTCTGTGCAGAAGTATCCTCCTGCACAGGGATATATGGCTTTTGTCTAAGGGAGGAGGAGGAAGGAGCTCCTGGTCCCCTTTTCCTTTTATAGAAGTATTGTAGTGGGCGTTTGGGCTGTACAAAAGGATCAGAGGGAATATGTGTATCATGAGGAGTGGGTTGGGGTCCTGGGGTTGAAGCAGTAATGTTAGGCTGTGTCTGCTCAGGCCCCTCTCCTCTGTTTCTTGTGATGATGTTCATCATTGCAGAGGGCAATGGAGCATCTATACTGACAAAATTGGCACTTGGCTTTATCATCCTTTTGATTGAAGATAGTGAGTGCCTATGGGAAACATGTATCCTCTTATGTAAGTGAGAAGTAGTGCAGGTGTGTGCAATTATGTCTGCCAAAAACCGAGGATACATCAAAAATTTCCCATTCTTTAGGGAATGATGCCTTAACATTCCTTGAAAGATCATATTTGAAAAATTGAACTGTTGGCCAGTAGAAAAGCACACTAAGGCAGTGGCAATATTTGAAGAAAATTCGGACCAACCAGTTCTTTTGGGGCTTAAACATTGCTGAATAATATGCACAAGGTATTTCCATTTAGGAGAAAAATGTGCTTTCAAGAAAGTAAAAGAATCAGCAGGGCCCCTATATCCAATATTTTGAAGACCAGAATGTAAAGCATTAAGGGATAGGTCTTTTATACCTGTGGCATCTTGAAGATGCAGATGACTTCTGATGGACTCCTCAGTGATATTGATGGTAGTACCATCGATTGTGGAAGTCAGGGTAGGCACTCCATTGATGGTTTGAACATAGGCACGATTCCAGAATTGCTCAATATGAGATATGTATATAGTGGGGTTAATATTGAGGGCATAGTGGATATGGGAGTGCCTGAGGAAGTCCATCATAGCATGGAATGGTTGAAGTTCAGTGTGTTTCAGGGTGTATGGGAGGTAGTTGTGTTCTCTTACGAACTCCATTGATGAAGAAACGACGGTTTAGGGTTTAGGGTTTGAAAAGAATGTGTGGATCGTTCAGAGAGAAGATAGAAGGCCGTGGAAGAAGAATATGTAACTGGTAGTTACAACTGAACGAAACCGGGACCTTTAAAGGTTTCGAAAAGGTTGGGTCCCGCGCACACATTTGACAAATTACCCAAATACCCTGCACATTTTGACAGATCAAGTGAAAATACCTAGCAGTCCGAGAAAATGAACTAGCAGCATGAGAAAAGACTCATGCTGTTAGTGTAAAATTGTGCAACTTTTCAATAGAACAGTGTCTCCCCCTTAAAGTAGCATATTGAGTTGATAATAATGAAAACCAATTAATCCATGTTTACCATACCAATGTTTGATATTAGGAAAGTGAACCTTCCCACATCAAAAGGTTTTGTAAATAGATCAGCTAGCTGATCATCTGTATGTATTTTCGTAACTTGGATTAACTTCTTTTCATTACAATCTCTGATGAAGTGAAATCTGATTTCTATATGCTTGGTTTTTGGGAATTTCACTGGGTTTTGCACAATGCTAATGGAACTTGAATTGTCAATATAAATAGGAGTGGATAAGAAATTCATACCATAGTCTCTTAGCTGATTTTGAATCCACATTACCTGGGAGCAGCAGCTTGCAGCTGCTACGTATTCTGCTTCAGTGGATGATGTGGAGACAGTTGTTTGCTTTTTGCATTGCCAAGAGACCAGTCTTGCTCCTAAGTATTGACATCCACCAGTTGTGGATTTTCTGTCAATGTTGCAACCACCATAGTCACTGTCAGAATAAGCAGTTAGTTCAAAAGGAGAGTCTTTGGGATACCATAGGCCTAAATGTGGTTGGCCTTTAAGGTATCTGAAGATTCTCTTAACAGCAACCAAGTGAGAATCCTTTGGAGAGCATTGAAACCTGGCACACACACAGACAGCAAACATTATATCAGGTCTAGAAGATGTTAGATACATGAGAGATCCTATAAGGGATCTGTATAGATGAATGTCCACATCTATGCCATCTTTGTCTGTATGGAGCTGTTTATGAGGATCCATTGGAGTGCTGGCAACCTTTGTGTCTTGATAGCCAAACTTTTCCAGTATGTCTTTGACATACTTTGATTGACTTATGAATAGACCAGTAGGCTTCTGTTTAACCTGCAGCCCTAGAAAGAATGTGAGTTCCCCCATTGAACTCATTTGAAACTTTTTGTGCATTAGGGCCTCAAAATCTTTGCACAACCTATCATTAGTTGAGCCAAAGATGATGTCATCAACATAGATCTGGACAAGAAGAATTTCAGTTTTGATGAATTTAGTGAAAAGTGTTTTGTCCAGAGTGCCTCGCTTGAATCCATTCTGTAGAAGATATGATGACAGTGTGTAATACCATGCTCTAGGGGCTTGGTGAAGACCATAGAGAGCTTTGTCTAGCTTGTACACCCTGTCTGGATACTTGTAGTCTTCAAAACCAAGAGGTTGACACACATAAACTTCCTCTTCAATTGTCCCATACAAGAAAGCAGACTTAACATCCATTTGATACACTTTAAAGCCTTTGAAACTTGCATATGCTAGAAATAGTCTGATGGCTTCAATTCTTGCTACTGGAGCAAAGACATCATCATAATCTATTCCTTCTTCTTGAGTGTACCCTTGTGCTACTAGTCTTGCTTTGTTCTTGATGACTATCCCTCTCTCATCCTTCTTGTTTCTGAACACCCATCTTGTTTCTGAACACCCATCTTGTACCTATTGCTCTCTTTCCTTTAAGAAGATCCACCAGAGTCCATACATTCTGAATTTTGAACTGTAAAAGCTCTTCTTGCATAGCTTCAATCCAGGATGAATCTTTTAGTGCTTCTGATGCCTTTTTAGGTTCTAGTTGAGACATGAAACAGGCATGTTCAAAAGCAGCTAGACAGAATTCTGGAACTGCTTGTTCAGCAGCAGCAGTCTAATTGTGAACCATCTTCCTTGTTTGAACAGGAGTGCTTGGATCACCCAGTATTTGATTGAGAGGGTGATACTTATGAACTCTTAGTGTGGGCTCTCTCTCTGTTTGAAAGGACGTTCCAAGGTTTGTGTCATCTCCATCAGAACCAGTGAATGGTTCAGTTTTTGGAACAGCTTGAGTTTCTGGGCTAACAGCTTGAGAAGCTGTTGGGACTGCTAGCCTAGAAACTGGAGCTGTTTCCTTTTGTGTTGGAGCTGTGCTGTCAGGACTTGGGAATGTGTCACATCCTTGCTTTAAAACACGCTTGCTTATCCCAGGAATAACAATAAATGCATAAAGCTAAATAAAACATTACAATAAGTCTTGCACTACACATGCTTCAAGGTTACAGTACTAAGTTGCTAAAAACATCATAACATAAATAAAAGCAGCTACCCAAAACCCAAGGCATCATAAGCTATACCACAAGCTGAAAATGAGCTAAGTCCTCTGGGCAGATCAGATAATAGACCTAAGCAGAAGGTCCAGCTTGTTCTTTACCTTTTCCTGTAAAAATTGTAAGTAGCAACTGTAAGCTAAAGCTTAGTGAGTAAACAGATATTCATGAATGCATGTAAAATATGAGGCGAAAGTGCCTATAAAGGCTGTTATGCTTGCTTGCTTGTTTGCTTAATACCCAGAAAGAATGCTGCACAATTGAGACATTTCACGCAGAAAGGAGATGCCACCACTAGGGGTTTACCGCTGACAGATGATCAATCTGTGATACGGGGCTAGCTACCCGTATAATGCTCAAGGGATAGTGGTGAACATCAGAATTGCTTGCTCGCTAAATATAATGCTTATGAGATGCACAAAGAAACGCTAACACAAAGTTTGCTGTATAGTATGCAGAACAATAAACAGATAGCAGATAAATATGCATATTAATAGATCAAATGTAAGATCCGGCTAAGCTGGGCATCACCTGTACCACAGTGTTCGCCTTCACTCACAAAAGTCTATTGAATTCCAAAGAAGTCACATAGAAGCAATTTATGTCTCAATTTCATATAAAACATGTAAACAAGAATAACTGTTACTCACAGTACTGAAAATGCTTTGAATACTTGCTCGGGCTTATTTACGCTTTAAGTTGCTTTATAATGCTTGCTCTTGCTTATCTAGGCTTTTAATATATTCTGGCACTGGCTTTGACTCGCAACTGGGCTAAACGGCTTATGTATAATATCTGAAGTTCAATATTACAGAACATGTGCTAAATTAATATTGCTAGCTCAATATTCCAACATCTATAAGCCATAACTTCTAGCTAAATATTTTGCTATTTATTTTGCTAATTTATGCGTTGTTCGTAAATTTTATCAATTAGATTCGAAATTTAGGGGCTAGATTCGAATCTGAGCATCAGACTCGAAGCCAGACTCGAATCTGAGTATCAAACTCGAAGCCAGACTCGAACAGGGGATTAGATTCGAAACCTCATTCGAATCTGAAGTTAGATTCGAAGGCAATCTCGAATCTGGTGATTAGATTCGAATCTATGATTCGAATCTAGCCCTATTCGAGCCTGTTCTATCTATTTTCGAGTCTGTTCTACATATTCTCGAGTTTGTTCATAAGCTACAGCTTTACACATGCATTTTCAAGCCTAAAATCACAAATAAACTAAGCAACAAGCCTCGGTTTGATTATATTATACATAATCTATCATATTCTAGTAAAACCCATGCGAAATTAGCTTTAAATCACCTGTAAATGATAGACTCGAATCTCATATCTTCAAAACCGAAAATGCAGAAAAAGAAAAGATCGATTCTTACCTCAAATCCGTATGAAATCGTACATGCAATAGGAGATTCACGTAGTACTCTTCGAGGTCTTTCCGTTAACGTATAGAACACGAGATTTGGCCGGTCGGTTTGGGAGAAAAGCTAGAGAGAAGCTCAATTCTAGAGAGAGGAGCTCTGGAAAGGAATATGTCTTGCAAGAAATGAGAAAATGAACTCTCGGCTCCTATTTATACCAAACCTCGAAATTACATCATTTTACGCAAATTGCTCAAAATTACTAAAAATAAAAATGCAAATAAAAAGCAAGGTGTTATAGTATGAGCCCACCACGCTTGCACTTCGTCCTCGAAGTACCTAAGGCTCAAACAGATGCGGATATCGAACTCTCATGTCCTGCTCAGATTCCCAGGTCTGAGAAGTTCCGTGAGAAGTTCTCCATTGCACCAACACCATTGCTACCTCTCGATTTCTCAACTTCTTCATCTTTGTCTCTAGAATGACTTCAGGCTCGTCACATTGCAGCTTCTCATTAATCTTATAAGTCAGATGATCGGCCCACTTTTCTCTGTCATCTTCTTTGCACTTCCTTAGTTGCGAAACGTGAAACACGGGGTGTATGTTGGACAGTTCGCTTGGCAAGTCCAACAGATAAGATTGAGTTCCAACACGCTCGGTGATCTTGAAAGGACCAACGAATCGTGGTGCTAACTTGCCACGCTTGCCGAATCTGAACACACCTTTCATCGGCGAGACTTTTAATACAACATAGTCGTCCTTCTGGAATTCTAAAGGTTTATGGCGTCGGTCGTGATACGATTTCTGTCGAGATTGAGCAGTTTCCAATCGTTGACGTATGATTCGGATCTTTTCATTTGTCTGCTGAAGTAGCTCGGGACCGGCGATTGGTGCTTCACCGGCTTCATGCCAACACGTAGGAGTTCGGCATTTGCGTCCGTATAAGGCTTCGAAAGGTGCGGCTTTGACGGATTAGTGGTAACTATTGTTATAAGAAAATTCTGCTAGCGGCAAGTGGTCATCCCAACTACCACTAAACTCAAGAACACATGCCCGCAGCATGTCTTCGAGTGTAAGGATCGTACGCTCACTCTGGCCATCAGGCTGTGGATGATACGCTGTGCTCATTCTGATCTTAGTGCCTAATCCATTTTGCAGTGCACTCCAGAACCTTGAAGTGAACCGACTGTCGCGATCCGAAACAATTGACAGTGGCACTCCGTGTCGCGTAACGATCTCGTCTATGTACAACTTGGCTAGTTTCTCAAGTGAATAGTTTTCGCGAATCGGAATGAAATGTGCGACTTTGGTTAGGCGATCCACGATAACCCATATTGCGTCGTGCTGTCTTCGTGTAGTCGGCAACTTCGTCACAAAGTCCATCGTTATGTGATCGAACTTCCACTCGGGGATCGGTAAGGGCTGAAGACTGCCGTAAGGCTGCTGATGCTCCGCTTTGACTAACTGGCATGTAACACAATTATCAACATATTGGCCTACGTCTCTTTTCATACCGGGCCACCAATACTCGGCTCTTAGATCGTTGTACATCTTGGTGCTGCCGGGATGTACAGAAAAGTTTGAGCAATGCGCTTCTGAGAGTATCTTCTGTCGTATACCTCCAAATTTCGGAACCCAAACACGATTCTTGAAGAGCTTTAAGCCACGAGGGCTATCGATTAAGAATTGAAGTTGCCCTTTCATGTCCTCAGAGTTGAGGTTTTCTTCTTTTAGGGCTTCGGCTTGAGAAACGAGAATTTCATCAATCAGAGTAGATGAAAATGAAGTATGAGTCAGAGTATAGAGACATTTGGCGGAGTAGGATTTACGACTCAATGCGTCGGCCACCACATTCGCTTTGCCAGGGTGATAAAGAATATCACAGTCATAGTCTTTGATGAGTTCCATGGAGCGTCGCTGGCGCATGTTGAGCTCCTTCTGGCTGAATATATACTTAAGGCTCTTGTGATCCGTATACAACTGACATTTGGTGTCGTAGAGATAATGCCGCCATGTTTTCAACGCAAAAGTCACAGCAGCAAGTTCAAGGTCATGAGTCGGATGACTCTTTTCATGATCCTTAAGCTGGCGAGAAGCATATGCTATGACTCTGCCTCTTTGCATCAAAACACACCCAAGCCCTTGATATGAAGCATCGCTGAAGACCACAAAGTCTTCATTGCCTTCGGGTAAGGCCAAAATAGGTGCTTCGGTGAGTTTCTGTTTTAAAGTTTGGAATGCGTTCTCTTGAGCTTCTTCCCAAATAAAGGGAACATTCTTACGAGTAAGAGATGTAAGAGGCATGGCTAGTTTTGAGAAGTCCTTAATGAATCGACGGTAGTAACCCGCCAATCCCAAGAAACTTCGGATCTCGGTAGCTGATTTGGGAGCTTCCCAAATTTGAATGGCTTCTATCTTAGAAGGATCCACAGAGATTCCTTCACCAGATATCACATGACCAAGGAATTGTATCTGATAAGATACAAGATTTGCAAGTTAACGCTGAGCATGAAATTTAAGAAAAGATAAGCTTAAAAAAATGAATAAATCGAGATTGCAATCACCTGTCGCAACCAAAAATTCGCATTTAGAGAACTTGGCGTAAAGTCGCTCCTTGCGCAGCAACTCTAGCAGCTCTCTAAGATGCACAGCATGCTCAACTTCAGTCTTTGAGTAGATGAGAATATCGTCTATAAAGACGATAACAGACTTATCGAGCATTGGTCTACAAACGCGGTTCATCAGATCCATGAACGCCGCAGGAGCGTTTGTAAGACCAAAGGGCATAACAAGAAACTCGTAATGCCCATATCTGGTACGGAAAGCCGTTTTAGGGACGTCTTCTTCATGAACTTTGAGCTGATGATACCCAGATCTAAGATCGATCTTTGAGAAGTAACTGGCTCCCTGAAGCTGGTCGAAAAGATCGTCTATTCTGGGCAATGGATATTTGTTCTTTATTGTTACCTTGTTCAACTCCCTATAAACAATGCACATCCGGAGAGTCCCATCTTTCTTCTTAACGAATAAAACAGGAGCTCCCCAGGGAGATGAACTTGGTCGTATGAGTCCCTTGTCAAGCAATTCTTGCAATTGCTTCATCATTTCTTGCATCTCAGCAGGTGCAAGTCTATACGGGGCTCGAGCAATTGGTGCCGCGCCGGGCACTAAATCAATTCTGAACTCCACCTGACGGTCTGGTGGGAGTCCAGAGATGTCCTCGGGAAAGACATCTGGAAATTCAGAGGCTATCGGTACCTCGGCTAAACTTTTCTTTTCAGAGTTAGCATCTATTGCATATGCTAAGTATGACACGCAACCCTTAGCTATATGTTTCCTAGCTTTGACTACAGAAATTAAACATAAGTCACCTTTCTTTCTGTCACCATAGATGCAGATACTGCGGCCATCCGGTGTAGTGAGCTTTATCAACTTCTTTTTGCAGACAATGTTGGCGTCATGATGATCAAGCCAATCCATACCGACGATGACGTCGAATTCGTGAAAGTCCATAGGAATGAGGTCAAGTTGGAACGTGCAATTATCTAACAGAATTATGCAGTCGCGGTAAATTTTATCGGTGGACACGCACACGTTACTGGCCGTTTCGATATCAAATATAACAGGCAGAGTTGTCGGAGTAATTCCAAGCTTAGATGCCAATGCACTTGATATAAAAGAGCGATTGGCTCCTGAATCGAAAATAACTCTAGCAGGGATAGAGTTAACAAGAAACGTACCAGATACCACATCTGGTATTTCCTTCGCTTGCTCGGCTGTTATTTGGAATGCGCGATTCTGACTCCTAGTTGGCTCGTTACGGCGACAAGAACCTCCTCGCGATGTGCTATGCCGGGCCGGTTGATTTTGTCTTTGCTGTTGTTGTTGATGTTGTTGCTGAGGTCGGTATTGCTGCTGCTGCAATCGCGTATGATGCTCTGCACTCGGGTAAATCATGCTGAACGGATGCGTACATGCATGCTCATTATGTCCAGGGCGTAAACAATTGTTGCAAACTTTAACTCTGTTAGGACATTCTTCACTGCTATGTCCTATTTCGTTGCACACATAGCACCTTACATCATTGGGGTTACAACGCCCAATGTGTGACTTCTGGCAGCGGCGACACTGCCTCGGCTCAGAATGTACCGCATAAGATCGAGTTTGCTGTGTCGTAGGCGAGCTGAACTGTCGGTACTGAAACTGCTGTGGCTGAGAATATCTAGATGAAGATCCAGAATAGCTTCCGGTGCGCGATTTCTTGGGCGGTGATGGACATGTCGGGTTAATAGAGGAAGTAGGAACTCCTCCAGCTCGAATAAAATCCTGCTCGAGAATTCGAGCAGCTTCAACACAGTCAGCATAGTTGGTATATCCTCGGTGCTTCAAGAACTTCTGATATTCAGGATGCAGACCCATCAGAAAACGGTCGATCTTTCGCTCTTCAGTAGCGACTTGATAGTCAGACCGCAAGCTTAGTCGGGTGAATTCAATCTCATA
>JAANYP010007348.1:15893-146351 GCA_020465985.1 Centrapalus pauciflorus | reverse complement strand
CTAAACCTGCTGGCAAGCCTGCTGACTTTGTGTCTTCAGGCAGACCAGGTGTTGAAGTCGCTGCTTCATCTCCTTCAAAGGGGGAGAGGTCATCTGCCTCGAAGACTAAGTCTAAGGGGGAGAAAACTTCTTATCCTAAGGAGATACCAGTGTCTGCAACTCACACTGGTCAGCCAGCAGAGATTTTTGAAACAGGCGCTGCTGAAGGTGCTTCTCAAGCTACTATGCCTACTCAGGCTGTCTCTCCAAACCCTGCTCAGTCTAAGGGGGAGGAAATCATTCCTGAGGACAGGCCTAGAAGCAAAAGGAGGCACCTTATTCTATCAGAAGATGAAGAAGAAGAAGAAATTCCTGAAGCTGCTGTCACTAAAGCAGCAGCTAAAGGAAAAGAAACGGTAGCTGAGGATCCTATGCAGCAGAAACAGGCAGAAATGCAATTTCACAAGACCAGAGCCAAAGAGATGGGCCTCCCTATGCACAAATACTTTGAGTTTAGGGATGAACAACTTCAAGCTCTGGAGGAATTAAGAAAAGAAGAAGAATCTCTGCCAAAGCTGCTAAGGTCCTTTCCCTCCAAGAAAGCAAAGAAAATTAAATGTCTACCTTGGGAGTGCAAAAAGAAAAATAATGAAGGCTGATCAGGAAATCAGCAGGAGAAAAAGAGAAGGAAGTAGAGAAAGGTACGCAGGGTCACTCTGTGACCAAAAATCAACAGTACCCGTTGCCAGAGCCAAATTCCCTTGACAACTTGGCTAGAAAGACATTCATGATGTTGCTACTAGAAGGCTTGCCAAGGAAGCGATTGTCAAAAGCTGTTCCATTTCAAGAAAAGGCTCACAGTGGAAACTTCAGATCACCAGGATGGGTGCACAGGCCTGAAATGGAAATCCTTACGATCACACGGATGTTGCACAGATGGGATACAGGGAATGGGTGGGGGGAATGGCATTTGCCCTGAGCCAGTCTAAGTCAGAAACGGCTAAGACTATCAGGGCATACATCAAGAAGCTGATGGAAAGAGTAAGTGAGCTGGGCCTGATTCCAAAAGAAGTAAAAGAGGGTGTCTCTGTGACATACCCCAAAATAAAGGCCAAAAGGACAAAGAAGGATACAGAGATGGAACTACTCCTTACGCTGATTGAAAAGGGCGACTATGCCATTGAAATAAAAGGAGTTGATCATAGTCTGCCTAAAGGAATAGAGTTTGAGGATGGCAAGATTATTGAAGAACCTGAGCTGGGGGCATTTTTTGTAGATCCCCTAACTCAGAAGAAGTGCTTCCAAAGAGCCTCAGAACTATACAAAGTTGATCTGAGACAACTTGCCGCCTTCAGACTTGCAGTTTCTTTCAGGTAGTCTAGCAAATGGAGAGCATCCATCTGGGATCAGCTCAGAGGCTTCTATGAAAGAGGAGAACTCAATGATCCCAAGTTCATGATCATCAGAAGTGAAGTTGAGGAACTTGAGGATACAAGGGAAGAATTGGAAAGGATGGTTAAGGATCCTTCTCCACTGATATGAAGTCCATCTACCATCTGGGTAGGTGAAGAATGGAAGCTGTCCAATAGTTGGACAGGCTTGCCATTATCTCTCCCAACTCAAACAGTCCAAACAACCTGTACATTAGTTGTACAACCTGTACATAAGTTGTACATTATTACATAAGTTGTAATTTTTGCTTTTACATTAGTTGTAAAATACATTAGTACATTAGTTGTACTCTTGTAAGAACATGTGTTGTTCTAGAATAGTCAAGAATCAGTGTATATATAACTGATCTTTACTTTAATGTAATGTTGTAATTTTATTTCAGCAAATGTACTGTAAAAATATATAGTGATTTTTGATAAGACCAGCTTGGACTGGTTATTGCAAATAGGGGGAGATTGTTAGGCACAAAAAGGCCTCAGTCAAACCTGTTCTACATCTGAGGGGGAGATTTATAATCAAACCTGTTGATGCATTTGAAGGTTGAATTTAAGGCCTGTTATATGTCTTATTGAAACCTGAAAATGATTTGCAATATCAGTCTAAAGCTCTTCTATATGTTGCATGTGTTGCAACTTAGACAGTTTGTCCAAGCTGCTCTGTCTGGCTGAACAGGCTGGACAGAAACTGTCTACGCTGCTCTACACGTTGATGCACTTGGCATTTTTAAAGTGTTCTGTTCTGTTGTGAACAGAACCCGGTTTCTTTGTGAACAGGCTAAACACTTTATGGAATTTGTTTCCAAGTCATCATGTATTGTTTTTGACTACAAGATCAGTTTACAAAGTCGAAGACAAAGTGGAAAACCGAACTGCTCAACCTGCCCACGCTGTTCTGTAACATGAAGACAAAAGGATATTTGAAAAAGGGTGACAAACCTTTTCCTTATATCAAAATAGGCCTTTACAGGGAAGAAAGACGCAAAGTTGACATTCCTAAATTAGTTAAAGGCAATGCAACAGTAGACAAAGTAAAAAGACAAAAGTTCTGCACATATGAAGACAAGTCTGCTTTTCAGAAAAGTGCAGAAAAGGTTATGTTGTCTTTTCAACAAGACTTTTCCTTTTCATTCTGTCCAATGAAGATGTTTCTCTGAGATCCTCTAAGTGAGTATAAAAGGAAGCTTCTAAGGTCAGAAAGAATGCGAAGAAAGCTAAGTGCTTAAAACCAAGAGTGAACGTGCAAGTGTGATCTTCATGCATGCAAGTCTTCTGTAAAACAGCTTCTGTGTGATTAAGCTGTTTTACCTAAGCTGTTCCTTAAGTCTTGTAAACACAGTGAGTGCTTCTTAGTGAGTGTATTCATTGTATACTAGTTCGAGTCTGTCTTAGACTAGTAAGCATACTGTTGTATCTGTCATCTCAGCTTGAACTCTTCCGCATTCAAGCTTGTTTGTAATTAACAAATTGTTGATAATACATACAAACATTGAGAAAAGAGTGTGTAGTTTTTAAATTGCTGTATTCACCCCCCCTCTACAGCTTATAACTATATACTCTGGGAACCTCTCGGGACCTACACTTTGTTTCTTCGGAGGAGACGGATTCATTGGGTTAGTTGTTGGAGCGTATAGCTGATCGCCGTACTCTAGATATCCTCTCTCAATCTGTCTGGCTGCTTCTACCATTTCCAAGTAACTTTTGTATTTGATCGCGCTCATCGGATGTCGATATTTAGGATTGAGTCCTACACGGAATCTATTCATCTTCCTTTCTTCGGTAGCTACTTGGTATGAGGAGTAACCGCATAGTCGTGAAAACTCGTGTTCGTATTCGTCAACTGTCTTCGTCCCCTGAGTCAGCTGCATCAGTTGTACTTCCATCTTATCTTGTTGGTCTATGGGGCAGTACTTCGCCTTGAACATATCAAGAAACTGATTCCACTCTAGAGTCTGAATTATTTCTTCGCCATATATGCTTCTCTGGGTTTTCCACCATGCTCGGGCAGCACCGACAAATAAAGCGGACGCATAACTTACTTTCTTCGAGTCTAAACAGTCAGAAATCCGGAAGATTTCTTCAGTGTGACTAATCCAATCCATTGCCTGAATCGGATTAACTGTACCCTCGAAGTTCAGGGCACCGCTCGCTATGAAATCTTTAAATTTGCAGCCTTTCGGCTGAGCAGTTTGGGTTTCTGGATTAGATTTATCAGAATCAGATTCATTAATCTAGACTTGCTTTTCTTTTCTCTTATTCTTTTTATCTTCACGTCTTTTAGCTTCGGCCCATCTCTGGCCTGAAACTGTTCTTGCATTATTTTGTTTTGTTGTTCTGAGTGTTGGGCTAGAAGTTGTTGCATCATTTCAAACATTTGTTGTGGGTTCATATTGCTGGGAATATCACCTGATCCTGATCCTGACATCTTCTACTGAAAATTAAAATCAATTAACTATCAGTTTATAGACTTAGATCTATGTACCCTTTTCCCATCCTAACAGTCTGTACATCCTATCTCAGTTCAAACCACCTAAATGATTGATTTATATGTATTGCTTCAGTTTGAGACCAAGTATACTTACGTAATACTTGGTTCACTCAAACTAGTGCTCTGATACCATCCTGTGAAGACCTTCCCTTTCGGGTCAGTCCTCAGAGTCTAGGTCCCACATCATGCAATACGATATCAACCATACTAAGATAGGGTAATTAAATTGCGGAATAATAAAATTACATGTACATTACAGATTAAGATTAAGTTACATATTTCAAAATAAAGTTATAAAAGGGTAACATCTAATCTAGTCATAACATCAAAAGTCACTTCAAGTCTACCCAAAACCACCACATTTGCTGTCTTCCAATCAGTACCAGAAAGTTTGTTGAGTAGTGGACTAAGAAAGCTTCAAAACTTGGATCTTGAATGACCTAAGTACTAGGTCCTGCAGGAGATTTTCCTTTGGCTTTTCCTGTAAAATATTAATGCAACATCTGTAAGCAAAGCTTAGTGAGTTTATAGATTTTCAATATCAACATGCGTGTCAAGCGGGGTCATTAGTCTTAGCGTGATATGTCTTGGCTGCCGCTACAGCCCTCATGATTGAGATATAGTATCATAAGATCGGATGATGTTCAAGCCACACTCACGCTTAAATCGTGGGGATCAGCCACATACTGGGCTAGCTACCAGTAAATCAATATGGCGGAACATCGGAGGTCATTACCAAGTTCATAAGAACTGGTGAAATAGCCGGGTCTAGAACAATAGACCATAAGGGCTAGTCAAGCTGAATCAATCTATCAAATGTCTGATCAATGATGGAAGCATATGTCTTAGAAGTCATGATAGCAATGAATCATAAAGCAAAGTCTGAAGCAGTTATTAAATGCAATATGAAAAGATAATCAAATAGCTATCATGATCCACTGGGCAACACCCATCCATGGTGTGCACAGGTCTCATTCCAGCTGATAAATGAATGTCAATAAATCTAACAGCAGCAATATATCTCAACCGGATCTTATGCATGTTCAATCTGAATATCTATAACTCACAGGTCTGGGTCTTGGTCAAACAGATATAAGGATCTGCCACCTGAGTTATCTCAGGATTTTATCTTTGTCAATCTGTTCTGTCAATTCTTTTCAAATCTTTGACCCGCTTTAGATCTTTAAGTCTTTAATCTTTGTTCAGAATATACTGAACCTGTTCAAATTCATTCATGATAATATCATGTTAATTTCATCATCTGTATCATCATCATTATCATGGAATTTCATTATTTCTTTTGGTCATTAAAATCTGTAATTCTATCTGATTCTGATAACTGTATACTTGATCAATCTTTTGGTCATTAAATTCTCAAAAGCTTTATACATGTATATATATATATATATATATATATATATATATATATATATATATATATATATATATATATATATATATATATCCATGCATACAATCATCATTTCTATTAAAATATAAAAAAAAATCAATATTTAAGATTCGGGACCAACCCGGATCCGGATTGGGACCCGGATTCGGATCATTTCGGATCAACCATCCGAATTCGGACCATAGTATTTAATCCAATCTTGACCATCCGAATTAGGACATTTTAGGACCGAAAATGGGATCATCCGAATTTGAGCATAAGTCCGAATTATGTTCATATTCGAAATAGGCACCGAATTTCGGATCATTAAAACCCAAAATAGTGTTGTCCGGATTTATGAAGCATCCGAATTTGGACCCATCATTCGAATTCGGACATATCCGAATTCGGATCCTAGACTTAGTATTTTTCCCAGAAATTGTTCTTGATGTTCTTCATTTTATTCATACGGATTTTTATTAATTTTCACCAAACATATTTAAAATTGACATGCAACTAAATATTTTGATGTATTATCATTATTTGAGTGTTTTTATACTAATTTCCCTATTAATAACATCATAATTTGACTAAATTCATCCAAAATATACCATATTTGTCAAGAACACTTATTTTGTCAAAAATTCCAATTTGTTGCTTATTTTGGATGATCTAATCCTCGAATTTTGTTTCTGTTCTATTTATTAACATTAATTCATCATAATCTACTAAGATTTAAAACATGCAACCTAAAATTCATGATTTTTAAGTCTTTGGTTTCGGTTTTTATCAAAACCGAACCAAACTTCTATAATTTTTTTGAAATATAACTCAAAATTACCTCAAATCTTGTAGATTATTGTTGATTGTTGCTATTTGTAACTTCCTTGACTTTAACCTTCAATTTAATGGCAATTTCATAGAGCTTTTTGATGGATTTTGTGAGAAATCCGTAGGTTTTAGAGAGAGGTTAGTGAGAGAGAGTTTGAAATCTTTAAATGGTGTTAATGACCATTAAGTTGAGTTTATATATTTCATTTTACCTATTTGTGTATTTAACCCACTAAACTTTTGTATTTTACATCTCTTTTATTTTACTCAATTTAATTATATTATAAATATAATATAAAATTATATTTACTTAATATATTTTTATTCTTAATCAATATTTGCAAATACAAATAATATAATAAGAATTATATTATTATCTCAAAATAAACTTTACATAACTGATCAAAAGTTAGGTTGTTACAGAATGGGCTCCACCACGCACAAACTTCGTCCCCGAAGTTAGCTATGTTCGAACAGACTTGGATATGTAGCTTTCATAACATCTCTGGATTCCCAAGACTGATGCGAACCTTTGCGGTGTTTCCACTGGACGAGCACCATCTGTATCTCTTTATTCCGAAGCTTTTTGGTCTTCGAGTCCAGAATACACTCCGGCTCTTCAACCACGCGAAGCTTCTCATCAATCTGCAAATTAACGTGTGCTATCTGAACTTCCCTTTCATCGGCTAAACTCTTTCTCAAGTGACTGACATGGAATACAGGATGTATTCCAGCTAAGTCAGCTGGTAGTTCAAGACGATAAGACTGATTCCCAATCTTTTCAACGATCTTGAACGGACCGATGAATCTTGGAGCTAGCTTGTTTCTTTTAATGAACCGCACCACATTCCTCATTGGAGATACTTTCAGCATCACCCAATCGTTAACCGCAAAACTGATTGATCTGTGCCGGTTATCATAGTATGACTTCTGCCTGCTTTGAGCTTCAAGAATATTTCTTCTAACAAGTTGAATCTTCTCGTGAGTCAACTGTAGAAGGGCAGGTCCTGCTATTGGCGATTCACCTGTTTCGCGCCAACAGGTAGGAGTTCTGCATTTTCTTCCGTACAAAGCTTCAAAAGGAGCCATCTTGATCGTAGAATGATAACTGTTATTATACGAGAATTCGACCAACGGCAAGTGGTCATCCCAGTTACCACCTAGATCAAGAATACAGGCACGAAGCATATCTTCCAGAGTTAGGATAGTACGCTCACTCTGGCCATCTGCATTTGGATGATAAGCAGTACTCATAGAAATCCGAGTACCCATCCCTTCTTGTAGTGCTTGCCAGAATCTCGAAGTGAAACGACTATCACGATCTGATACGATAGACTTTGGCACACCGTGACGAGAAATGATTTCAGTGATGTATAGCTGTGCCAATCTATCGAGGGAATATGTTTCCTTCATCGGTATGAAGTGAGCTGATTTAACATTGGACCCATTTTTACCCTTCTAATAATGGTGTATTTCAAGTATAAGACCCTAGCAAAGACTCTTAATGCCAAAAATTAATTTTGAAACCCGAGCTCTAAGCATGTCACGCTTAAGAGAAAGTGTGACACTCTCACAATAACCACCATTTACAATACACCCAGGATTAATCACCAACATACAAATTACATAATGATCTGATTACTTAATTAAAGTGCGGAAGCATAAAAGTACATAATAAAATAGAATTACAACAGAGTCAAACACCCTACGGTGCTACAAGGTTCCAATACTAAGTCTACATACTCAAAGTTATTACAACATCCAGGTTATATTTCAACATTAACCCCAATATTCAATTACCGAAGTGAGTAGTAGAAATCTTCAAATACTTCAACAGCTACCTAGCTAGATGGTCCTGCAGCAGATTTCCCTTTTCCTGTAAAAATGCAACAACTGAGGGGTAAGCGAATTGCTTAGTGAATACCAAATGATTTTACACATTCTGCAAATCCTTATGATGCCACCCAGAGTAACCGCGGTAACACATACCGTATACTCCACACGTACTCAAAGTTCGTAAACCCGAGCCGCAGCTCCTTCGAGTTGACACTCGACATAAGGAAAACCAACCATCTGAGGCAGACATAACATCGGGGATGACTTACTGTCTATCCTGACCACAGAGGTGTCAAACTCTTGGTCATATAGCACAGTAACATCAGAGTACAGATGCTACCACGCAGGTCCATCAATAGGATGCACAATAAATGAACGGACATGCAACAAGTATGAATGTGCATCAACATATATGTAAGTTAGTAGAGTGCCAAACGATAACGAAACAACATGCCTCAGCAGGCAAAGCAAACATAAAGCAGATGCAGACATGTTAAAAATCAAAGGTACTCACAGTGGGTGCGTTAGTTAACTTCAAGTTATCTTATTTCTCTTCGGGATTTCAAACGGACTCAAAAGTACCCCACTGTGGGTTAAACAACACCACAAGGGACCTGTTACATTTTCATATGGAAAAGATATCATCATTATATGTTCTTTAACAAATTAGCATCAATTTGTGCAAATAAAAGTGTTACAACATTCAGAACCGTCATCCGAAACTCACATTTAAATCTCATCACTTGAGGTGTTATTATTCCCAATTAACCATCCTTTATTTACCTTAATATGTTACAAAAGGTATCCCAAAAAGGTATTTATTAATCCATAAATTCGGGTCCTTAATAACCCTTCCGTATTACACATGTACAGCATAGAACTCGCCGAGTTCAGGTCCGAATTTCGGATCCTTGGCCGGATTTCGGACCCATCCGAATTACATTACCCATCCGAGTTCGGTTCCGTCCGGATTCGGTCTCATTTAGGTTCGGTTCTCATGCGAAGTTGAGCCTCATCCGAATTCGGGTCCCAACCGAATTCAGATGCAACCACTTATGAATTTTTGAAGATTTGTTCAAGTGTTCTTGGGAACTCGCCGAGTTCTCCAGCAGTTTTGCTGGTCGCAGCTACGGGTTTTGCACTAAAATTTCCATACATTCATTTCTAGCCTCATGCAATTAGTTCTAATGTTATATAAACATATATGGGGTGCTTCTACATCGTTTTCCATATCCTTAACATCCAATTTCGTCCAGATTGGACCAAAAATGAGCAAAAACCTCAAGAACACATAACTTAATAAAAAGTCAGATTTCTAACCTTTTTGGAAGAATTAACCGTTGATTCTTGTTTCAAATGTTTCAGTAATCTTCAATTGATGATTTCCAACTAATATAACATACATGCATTAACATTTTCCTCAGATTAAAATCCAAATTTTGAATTTTAAAATCTCCAAATGAACCCCAAATTGAGATATAATGTTTCTTACCTTAATTCCTCTTGAATCTTGTTAATATCCAGATGTAATCCACGAATTCACTTCGACAAATTCGAATTTCAGCAGAGATTTTAGAGATTTTTAGAGAGAGATGGAGAGATTTTGGAGTTCAAATGTTGAATGAACCAAAATAAAGACCAAAGGTCTTTTATTCTTCAAATTTAGACTATTGACACATTTAACCCCTTAACTTACCCGGTTCCATTAAATACTGATTTTCATCATAATTTTTCAACATCACTAACTTTTAACACTCATACTTAATAACGGAATTTGAAACTCTCAAATTTCTTAATTTCTTAAAATAGCAACCAGCTTTTAATCATCCAGATACATAATTATATTTCATAATTCAACTTAATTATACAAAAGTTTATCTAATTATCCAATTACAATGAATTAAATTCAAGGATGTTACAGCATGGGCTCCACCACGCTCAAACTTCGTCCTCGAAGTTACTTGGATCCAAAAAGTTGCAGATACTTTTTCAACATATCTGTCTTTGTCTCCCAAGTGTGATTCGCTCCTTTGTGATGCTTCCAACGTACAAGCACCATCTCTATTTCTTTGCTCCTTAATTTCTTCACTTTTGTATCTAACACACACTCCGAATCCTCCACATAACAAAGTCTTTCATCAATTTGGAACTCGGTGTGATCAGCCCAATCCTCATTTCCGGTAGTGAATGATTTCCTGGGATTTCCTACATGGAACACCGGATGTATGCCTGACATTTCTTCCGGTAACTTCAAACGATACGACTGATTTCCTACCTTTTCTATAATCCTGAATGGTCCGACGAATCTCGGAGCCAACTTTCCTCTCTTCACAAAACGTGTAACACCTCTCATAGGTGATACTTTCAAATAAACCCAGTCATTTACCTCAAAGTTGATTGGCTTGTGCCTTTTATCGTGATAACTTTTCTGGCGATCCTGGGCCGCCTTCATGTTCTGTCTAACCAGCTGTATTTTCTCATTTGTTTCCTGTAACAACGCCGGCCCAGCAATCGGTGTTTCTCCGGTTTCTCTCCAACACGTAGGATTCCTACACCTTCTCCCATACAAAGCCTCAAACGTCGCTTTCTTTATAGTTGCGTGATAACTGTTATTGTACTAGAATTCTATCAGCGGCAGATGGTCGTCCCAATTGCCACCAAGATCCAATACACATGATCTCATCATATCCTCAAGTGTCAGGATAGTCCTTTCACTTTGGCCATCAGTTTGTGGACGATAAGCCGTACTCATCGAAATCCTCGTTCCCAACCCTTCTTGCAAAGCCGACCAGAAGTTTGAAGTAAATCGGCTATCCCGATCTGATACTATAGACTTAGGAACTCCATGTCTAGAAACAATCTCGTCCATATAAATCTGAGCCAGCTTCTCCAATGAATAGCTTTCCCGAATCGGTATAAAGTGTGCCGACTTAGTCAATCTATCAACTATTACCCAACTGCATCATGTTGACGCCTAGTCTTCGGCAACTTTGTAACAAAATCCATTGTTATATGTTCCCACTTCCATTCCGGAATGGGAAGTGGTTGCAAACTACCATAAGGCTGCTGGTGTTCGACTTTCACTAACCGACAAGTTCTGCATCTTTCAACATACTGGCCTATATCCTTCTTCAATCCCGGCCACCAAAAGTCTGCTTTCAGCTCGTTGTACATCTTTGTGCTCCGGGGATGTACAGAAAACTTAGATTGATGTGCTTCTTCTATGATCACCTTTCTCATACCACCAAACTTCGGCACCCAGATCCTTCCATATATACCTTTCAAACCCAATTCACTAGTTTCCATATTCTTAATTTGTACTCTTATATCCTCAACACCAACATTTTTGTCTTTCAAGGCTTCCTCTTGAGTGGCCTTAACATCATTTATAATCGTAGATGTTAGCATAGTAGACGTCATCATGTAGCAGCAGTCCTTAGCATAAGCTTTGCGACTCAAAGCATCGGCTACCACGTTAGCTTTTCCGGGATGATAAAGGATTTCACAATCATAATCCTTTATTAATTCCATCGAACGTCTCTGCCTCATATTAAGTTCTTTCTGACTGAAAATGTACTTCAAACTCTTATGGTCCGTGTAGAGTTGACACTTAGTTCCATAAAGATAGTGCCTCCACAATTTCAATGTAAAAGTAACCGCAGTCAACTCCAAGTCATGAGTCGTATAATCCTTTTCATGCTGCTTTAACTGTCTCGAGGCATACGCGATTACCTTTCCACGCTGCATCAGTACAGCGCCCGGTCCCAACCTCGAAGCATCCGTGTAAACCACGAAATCCTCATTGCCCTCCGGTAGAGCAAGTAGCAGTGCTTCACTTAGCGTCTTTTTCAAAATCTCAAATGCTTCTTGCTGCACGGTTTCCCAAATAAAGGGTGCCTTCTTCTTTGTTAATGCAGTCAAAGGAATTGCAATTTTCGAAAAATCCTTAATAAATCTCCGATAGTAACCCGCCAACCCAAGAAAACTTCTAACTTCAGTAGCTGAACGAGGCGGCTCCCAGTTTCTTATGGCTTCAACTTTAGCTGGATCTACTGAAATCCCAGCTCCCGAAATAACATGTCCTAGAAACTGTATCTGTTGTAGCCAAAACTCACATTTTGAGAATTTGGGGTACAACCTTTCCTTCCTTAACAATTCTAACAATTCTGTGAGATGAACAGCATGCTCCGCTTCCGTCTTGGAATACACTAAAATGTCGTCAATGAACACAATCACCGACTTATCTAGCATCGGTCTGCAAACTCTGTTCATTAGATCCATAAAAATAGTCGGGGCGTTGGTTAACCCAAAGGCATCACCAGAAACTCGTAATGTCCATACCGAGTTCTGAATGTTGTTTTAGGCACATCATCTTCTCGTACCTTCAACTGATGGTACCCCGACCTCAAGTCAATCTTAGAAAATACACTTGCCCCATATAGCTGATCAAACAAGTCATCTATCCTTGGCAGCGGATACTTGTTCTGAATAGTCAGCTTATTCAGCTCCCGGTAATCAATGCACATCCTCATCGTGCCATCTTTCTTCTTAACAAATAATACCAGAGCTCCCCACGACGATGAACTCGGTCGAATGAAGCCCTTGTTGTTTCATCATTTCTTGCATCTCAGTAGGAGCAATGCAATACGGAGAACGAGCTACCGGTGCAGCTCCAGGGATCAAATCTATACGGAATTCCACTTGTCTCTCAGGCGGCACGCCAGACAAGTCTTTCGGAAACACATCCGGGAATTGTGATACAACAGGCACATCGGCCAAAGTCTTCTTCTCAGCCTTGGCATCAATAGCATATGCCAGGTATGCGTCACACCCCTTTGACACAAGCTTTTGGGCTTTTGCAATGGTCAACAAACATAGATTCCCGCTTCTCCTATCCCCGTAAATGCAAATCTCACGCCCCTCCGGAGTAGTTATCTTAATCATACGCTGCTTACATACTATGTGTGCTTCATTCTCAATCAACCAGTCCATCCCGACAATCACGTCAAACTCACTGAATGCTATCGGAATCAAATCAAGATTGAAGACTACATCTTCAATCACTAACGTGCAGTTACGGTATACGTGATCTACTTTGACTAGAGTGTTACTAGCAGTTTCTATGTCAAGTATAGTAGATAGCTTAGACAGTGACATGGCAAGTCGTTGTGCAAAAACAGTAGATACAAAAGAACGGTTGGCACCAGAATCAAACAATACTCTTGCAGGCAAGGAGTTAACTATGAACGTACCCGTAACCACCTCTGGGTTTTCCCTAGCCTCCTCTGCCGTTATCTGAAAAGCACGAGCCGGTGCCATTTGTGGCTGGTTCCGGCGGTTGACTGAACCACCACTAGATCCCCCAGATGATCGAGTTGAAGATGGAGCAGCAGCTGCTGGAGCATTCTTTCGACAATTCCTACTATAGTGCCCCCATACCCCACACTTATGGCAAGCATCCGATTTCCGTGGGCATTCATTATCAAAATGGCCCAACTCTCCACAGCAAAAGCAAGCACGTCCATTAGTACACTTGCCGAAGTGTTCCAGATGACATTTATTGCAGTATTGCGGCTCGGTGTTGATGGAGTAGGCACGAGCACGACCAGAAGAACTAGACTGTCGACGGTAAGATTGTTGCGGTGAATACTGCGATGATCGTGAAGAACCAGTGTAGCCTCCTTCGCATTGACGTTTCGGTGGTGAAGGTTGAGTTGGGTTAGCTGAAGCAGCAGCAGACCCCATTACTCAGAATCTGTTCCACATTCCTAGCGGCTTCCAGTAGGCTAGCAAAAGTGGGGTAGCGTACATTGCTCATCACCCTTCGGATTTCCAGATCAAGACCAGCCTCAAACCTGGTCACTTTGCTTTCTTCTGTATCGACCTGATGAGGCGCGAACAAACTTAGCCTCGTAAATTCTTCCGCATACTGGGACACAGACTTAGTCCCCTGAATCAGTGTCATGAACTTTGCCTCAAGTCTTCGGCGTTCATCAGCCGGACAATATTGCTGAGTAAAAACTTCCGTGAACTCAGCCCATGACATAACAGATACCTTCTCCAAAGTTAAAGCATTCAGCATCGAATTCCACCGCATTACTGCGTCTTTGGTGAACATAGCAGTAGCGAACCGGACCATGTCCTTCTCAGCACAATCGCTGATTCGGAAGGTCCTCTCTGTGGCTGTTATCCATTCCAGAGCGGCAACAGCATCACCCAGTCCATTGAATTCTACATCACCATTTCCTTTGAAATCCTTAAAACGACAACCTTTAGGTTTGTTTGATGACCCTGTGTTGTCATCTTGATTATCATCGTTGTTGCCCTCTTTTTCCTTTTTCTTTCTCTTGTCTTCCCTTCTCTTAGCTTCGGCCTCATCTCACAATAACCACCACTTACAATACACCTAGGATTAATCACCAACATGCAAATTACATAATGATCTGATTACTTAATTAAAGTGCGGAAGCATAAAAGTACATAATAAAATAGAATTACAACAGAGTCAAACACCCTACGGTGCTACAAGGTTCCAATACTAAGTCTACATACTCAAAGTTATTACAACATCCAGGTTATATTACAACATTAACCCCAATATTCAATTACCGAAGTGAGTAGTAGAAATCTTCAAATACTTCAACAGCTACCTAGCTAGATGGTCCCGCAGCAGATTTCCCTTTTCCTGTAAAAATGCAACAACTGAGGGGTAAGCGAATTGCTTAGTGAATACCAAATGATTTTACACATTCTGCAAATCCTTATGATGCCACCCAGAGTAACCGCGGTAACACATACCGTATACTCCACACGTACTTAAAGTACGCAAACCCGAGCCGCAGCTCCTTCGAGTTGACACTCGGCATAAGGAAAACCAACCATCTGAGGCAGACATAACATCGGGGATGACTTACTGTCTATCCTGACCACAGAGGTGTCTAACTCTTGGTCATATAGCACAGTAACATCAGAGTACAGATGCGACCACGCAGGTCCATCAATAGGATGCACAACAAATGAACGGGCATGCAACAAGTATGAATGTGCATCAACATATATGTAAGTTAGTAGAGTGCCAAACGATAATGAAACAACATGCCTCTCAGGCAAAGCAAACATAAAGCAGATGCAGACATGTTAAAAATCAAAGGTACTTACAGTGGGTGCGTTAGTTAACTTCAAGTTATCTTATTTCTCTTCGGGATTTCAACCGGACTCAAAAGTACCCCACTGTGGGTTAAACAACACCACAAGGGACCTGTTACATTTTCATATGGAAAACATATCATCATTATATGTTCTTTAACAAATTAGCATCAATTTGTACAAATAAAAGTGTTACAACATTCGGAACCGTCATCCAAAACTCACATTTAAATCTCATCACTTGAGGTGTTATTATTCCCAATTAACCATCCTTTATTTACCTAAATATGTTACAAAAGGTATCCCAAAAAGGTATTTATTAATCCATAAATTCGGGTCCTTAATAACCCTTCCGTATTACACATGTACAGCATAGAACTCGCCGAGTTCAGGTCCGAATTTCGGATCCTGGGCCGGATTTCGGACCCATCCGAATTACATTACCCATCCGAATTCGGTTCCGTCCGGATTCGGTCTCATTTAGGTTCGGTCTCATGCGAAGTTGAGCCTCATCCGAATTCGGGTCCCAACCGAATTCGAATCCAACCACTTATGAATTTTTGAAGATTTGTTCAAGTGTTCTTGGGAACTCGTCGAGTTCCCCCATGAACTCGCCGAGTTCACCAGCAGCTTTGCAGGTCGCAGCTACGGGTTTTGCACTAAAATTTCCATAAATTCATTTCTAGCCTCATGCAATTAGTTCTAATGTTATATAAACATATATGGGGTGCTTCTACATCATTTTCCATATCCTTAACATCCAATTTTGTCCAGATTGGACCAAAAATGAGCAAAAACCTCAAGAACACATAACTTCATAAAAAGTCAGATTTCTAACCTTTTTGGACGAATTAACCGTTGATTCTTGTTTCAAATGCTTCAGTAATCTTCAATTGATGATTTCCAACTAATATAACATACATGCATTAACATTTTCCTCAGATTAAAATCCGAATTTTGAATTTTAAAATCTCCAAATGAACCCCAAATTGAGATATAATGTTTCTTACCTTAATTCCTCTTGAATCTTGTTAATATCCAGATGTAATCCATGAATTTACTTCCACATTCGAATTTCAGCAGGGATTTTGGAGATTTTTAGAGAGAGATGGAGAGATTTTGGAGTTCAAATGTTGAATGAACCAAAATAAAGACCAAAGGTCTTTTATTCTTCAAATTTAGACTATTGACACATTTAGCCCCTTAACTTACCCGGTTCCATTAAATACTGATTTTCATCATAATTTTTCAACATCACTAACTTTTAACACTCATACTTAATAACGAAAATTGAAATTCTCAAAATTCTTAATTTCTTAAAATAGCAATCAGCTTTTAATCATCCAGATACATAATTATATTTCATAATTCAACTTAATTATACAAAAGTTTATCTAGTTATCCAATTACAATGAATTAAATTCAAGGATGTTACAGAAAGCATGACATGCTTTCTGTCTGACTGCACTTTTGTTCCATTGTTGCTACTTGCTCGATTCCATTCAGTCCAAACTTACTTCTAGACCTTTTAAACACTTGAATACACAATGTTTATGCTTTAACTTGCTATTATAAACATATATAAACACATTTTAACATCTCTATATAATGGAATCATCCAAATCGTTATCCCAATTTTCCTTGTTAACCTAACTTATAACTAACTCATGTTTCATGAGTTTTACTTGTTTTCTTGAGTTTATAAATTCATAAATCATACCAATAACTTCTTTACTTACTATTAAACTTCCTTGAACAATGCTCCTTTGGATTCACACCATCCATTATCATTCATATTTGATGATAGATTGGATGAATGGTGATGATGGTGGATTAATAAACACACACACACACACACACACACACACACACACACACTAAAGTAAGTGGATGATTACCTTGAGTTTGCTTTATTTGTTTGCACCACAATCTTGAACTTTCTTAGCCAAGCTTGCAGAAACCCCAAACCCTAGCTCCTTTGCTCTTCTAAAAGTGCAGAAATTTTAGAGATGAGATGGGTTTACACGATTGGGGGGTTATTTCACTCCCAATTGGTCAAAATTTTGCAACAACACCCCCATAAGTCTCATTCCTTCAACTTTAACCACCAAAAGTTATTACTCTTCATATTTGAAACTACTAGCCCACACATAAGCTTAGGCTACTTGTACATTAAGTTTTGGGTCTTGTACATATATGTGTGTATTGCAAAATTTACAAGGCTTAATGCATATAGCTCAATTTGTTGAAGCATGGCTAATTACATCCATCTTAATCATAATAAAACATTGATTCATTTGACAATTTAATTAATCTAATTATTACCATAATTTGTGACGATGTTACATTAAGAGAGAGCATCAGAAGCCACACGATAGACGACAACATTTAGAGATCCGAGAGTGGAAGTGGAATGACATCACTATAGACTTTATGGTTAGACTTCCATGGACCGTACGTGGAAATGATATGATTTGGGTTATCGTTGACCAGCTTACGAAGGGCGCTCACTTCTTAGCCGTTCGCTGGACTATATCGATAAATCAGTTAGCACGACTCTACATCAACAAGATTGTGGCGAGGCACGGAGTTCCCCAGAAGGTCATAACTTAGCACAACTTAGCACGACTCTATATCGATTGAACAACCATTGTGTGTCGCGTTTCTGGCAGAGCTTTCATAGGGAGTTGGGCACCCGAGTCCAACTTAGCACAACTTATCATCCGCAGACAGGGAGACAGACAAAACGAACGAATCAAACGTTAGAGGACATGTTGCGAGCATGTGTTATTGATTTTGGGGGTAGCTGGGACTTGCATTTGCCACTTTTAGAGTTTGCATATAATAACAGCTACCACCCATCCATCGGTATGCCTCTGTTAGAGGCTCTCTATGGGCGGAAATGCCTGAGTGCAATGTGTTGAGGTGAGGTTGGAAAACATCCCATCAGTATGCCAGAGATACTTCAAGAGACCAGTGATAACGTCGCCATGATTCGCGAGTGGATTAGGACAGCTTAGAGCCGGCAAAAGAGTTATGCTGATCTCTAGATGTCAGAGTTAGAGTTCCAGGTCGGAGACTCTGTGATGATGAAGGTCTCGCCTTGGAAGGGAGTGATACGCTTTCAGAGACTGGGTAAACTAGGTCCACACTACATTGGACTGTTTGAGGTCATCGAAAGGATCGAGATCAGGCTTATCACCTGAATTTACCCCAACAGTTAACTGGAGTTCATAATGCATTTCACGTCAGCCATCTTCGTAAGTACCAAGCTAATGATCATCTAAGAGTGCCCCTATCAGAGATCGATGATAGACATCGATATGCAGAGCAGCCTGAGTCAGTGACCGATAGGAAGGTGAGGATGCTATGTAACAAAGAGGTGGCGTTAGTGTTAGTGCAATGGAAACATCATAAGGGTACCAACACCACATGGGAACTAGAGTCAGAGTTGCGTAGCCGTTACCCTCACTTGTTTGATGTGAGTTAAAATCTGAGGACAGGATCTCTATAAAGGGGGAGGACCTATAACATCCCAATTTTAAGTAAGGTACGTGAAATTATTTGATTGGGTCAATTTAAATATTATATTGAGTTGGACTAATTAAATGAGTTATACTTGAAACAATCACGTGATGAGTATACGAGTTAATCAAATTGTGGGACCAAGTTTTATAAAAGATTACAATCTTATTATATATGGATTAAATTGGAGCTCGGTGATATAAACTTGTAATTATAATAGCGGGATCAGATATTGGGTATTGGACCAAGCTATAACTAAAATGTGTATATATATTTTTCACCTTGTTGCTTGATTGCCTTCATAATTCCATTCCAAAATCAGAAAGTTAAAGTGAGGTGTTGTGTGTGTTTCCCTTCCAGCAACAACAAGAACAACAATGGAAGTTACAATCGGTGGTTTAAGCTATCAGTTCCTTATCACCTTCATCAACTTGGTTGAAAGCTTTCAAGTAAGTTTGAGCTCCAATTCGTGGGTTAAATGTGTTGAATTGATAGGTGATTGTTACATATGAGTTGTGAAGTACTTCCCATTAAAAATCAATGTTTAAAAGTGTTAAAATTGGATTTTTGAGTGAAATCCTGAAGATGTCAAAAACAGTGCAATATGTTGCTGATATTCGGTTTACGTGGGCCACATGGGGTTAGCTACGCGACAGCATAGATCTTCGTCTACAAGGGCAGTGTAATAAGCTTCAGGGTGGTGTAGAATTGAGGCTACGTGCCCGCGTGGGTCGTGCTTACGTGGCCACATAGATTGCAGCCACACCATCTTATAGAAAATCCTACACCATCGCGTAAAAAGACTATTACAACACCTTGTAGGAAATACTACAAGGCCACGTAAGAAATTTGTTACATGGCCGTGTAAGAAATCCTAAACGGCCGCGTGAGAACTCAAAAAAATAAATATATTTTAAGCGTTTATTTGGGATGAGTTACTGATATTGGGTTACTAAATTGTGTTACTCGTGTTGAAAGGTCGGGTTACGGGTAGGGGACCGAGACTTGAATAGTGTTATTTCATAGTCGGGTGAGTTTGCAAGATTCTTTAAGATACATGTACAATTATTTATCTTATACTTGCATGATCTTTTCGTGAGATTTACTTACGAGTTTTACTACTGAGTTTACTTACATGCATGTATTACTAAGTTTTACTTGAGAATTGTGTTTTATAATATGAGATTTGGGACACATGAGCTACCGAGATATTCCGATAAACCGTACGGCTGGGCAGGGTTCGGGTCGTTCCTAACAACTTCTTTGTGAGGTCTAGGGATTCGGGTATGTGGATTATTCCACTTGGATGAGTACCTATTACGAGCTTTATATGTGGGATCTCATACACTGGTCAGCAGAGAACGCTGAACAGTTTATTACTTAGTTTTTAATAATCGTACTACTAACCCTTGCACTCTCGCTAGCGTTAGCTGACTCGTTGTGTTTAATTTGTGTTTATCTCAGGTGACCAGAGTAATAGTAGGCCTGTTGGACCCAAGTAGCCTTCATATCTTTATACGAGGAGTTGCTAGCTACCATCCTAGAGGTAATTATGATTTTGTGGACTGTATATACTTCGGATATTGTGTAAAATAAACAGGGATTACCGTGACTATTATGTAAATTAAAGTTTTGTAATAATCGAGGTTTTCATGTTTTTACATTGTGAATAGTTAAGGATTACTATATTATATTATATTGACACGTCACGTGGCATTAGGGAGTAGATCGACGGTGTTACAAGCATGGTATTGGAGTCTAGGTTCTAGAGGTTAAGTATCTAGTGGATACTTAAGTTTAAAACATAGTGTCTAGATCCTTGTATTGTAATCCGAAGTAGATTAATTAAGTGCTAAAAGAGTAGTGTGTATTGTTATGTAGAGTTAATACATGTTATTACTTATTGTGCAGGCGACTATGGACCGTGAGGACGACATGCCTCAGGGGGACGAGTCTAGGGGTGACAAGTATGTGTGTAGGTCAGACCTTTATTCTCTGTTAGGTCAGGTCTTCAATGAGTGATTTCTAGCACAGGGAACGGGTTAGGGCTAGAGTGGTGGGCCCCAACCAGAGACTGGGTCGGGTCGTGGGGCTGGTGCTTCATCTAGTCAGCCACTACGAGGGTCCTTGAAGGACTTTATGACGGGACATCCTTCTGAGTTCTCTTGGGGAGTTGGTGCCTCTAAGGCTCTAAATCGGGTACGAGACATTAAGGCCGCCTTCCGTATAGCCCACGTTAACCGAGGCGATATAGTGAGTTATGCCTCGTACCTGCTGAACGGAGGAGCTTTGCGTTGGTGGGGATCAATGTTGAGTGCCAGAGGCTCGACTTTGGCCTATCAGATGATTTGGGAGGAGTTTAGGACCGAGTTTGAACTGTAGTATTGTCCTCAGGACATGAGACGTGAGTTAGAGCACGAGTTTATTAATCTTCAATAGGGATCCATGACTGTCCAGGAGTATATAAATACATTTAGTGATAAAGCTCGATTTGCGCCATATCAGGTGGCTACGGAAGATGGTAAGGTAAGTATGTTTATTGAGGGGCTCAGATCAGATTTTAGGGAGTTTGTGGGCATGCTACCTTACCCCACTTTTTATCTTGACGTGTCATTTACAATTTTACGTGGCATTAGGGAGTAGATCGAGGGTGTTACATTATTTTAGAAATTAAATCTGGTATAGAACTCTAGAACCAAAAATTAGATTAATCTAATGGTCTTGATTAAATGGTTCAAGTATGGACTTAGTAAAAAAAAATTAGTATAGTAATTTATTAATTTATTCAAATGTAAAATTAAAAAAATTAACAATAGAAAAAATATTAACATTAGCAAAAAAAAAATGTATTTTTTTGAATTAAAATAAAATTAATATGATTAACTTTTAGATAGAAAAAAGTATACCATAAAAACAAAAATTTTATACACTTTAAAACGTGAACGATCATGATATTTTTTCAAAAGGTTTTTACGCATTTAATCTGTGTAAAAAAAGTTATTCGGTTATAAATTCAATACATGATATAAAAAATATATGCTTTTGAATTACATTGTATATCGTATATTCAACACTGCACACTCTAGGTGGCTACTATTGTATTTTATAAATATCATATATATTCAACATTATATATTATAACTATAATATATATAGGGGTGGGTTCAATGGAGAACCTCTATGCATCGAAGAACCTTGTAGAACCACAATGCATCGCTAGAAAATCGTAATGCATCACGTAAAAATCGACGCATCACGTGGGAATTTGATGCATCACATGGAAATAATGTTGCATCACGGGGGAATTGTGATGCATATGTGGTGGTGCATGGATGTTCTTCAAGGTTTTTCGATTCATGGAGGTTCTTCATTGAACCCACCTCTCTCTCTCTCTATCTCTATCTCTATCTCTCTCGATTTATTAGATTTGAGTTAATTATATATTAGATTAGTTAGATTATATCATAATGGATTGAATTGGATTTGAGTTTTATTAAAATTTAATTTTAGTAATAACATATGACATATTGAAGTTCTGACACGTGGTGAATTAAATGAGAGGTCGGCACGTACCAAATTAATTACTCATTTATATACCGATGCAGATATAGACATAGATATAGATCGACTGTATGACATAGAAAATTTGATTAAATGAAGTACGATCTTTATTAAGTAGCATAATAGCATATATTCATATAATGATAAGCAAGAGAATAATGTATAGGTTGGTACCTTTTTTCAATGCGGTAGAACTTTGTTTAAAGATCATCATCAATTTTGACTAATTTTCCTTTTGGCACTTTCTCCGGGGTGTTTTTCTTTTCCATTAACAAACAAAGATACAAATTAGGGTTAATTACTAAAATAGCCACGTATCACAAATGTATCAAATTCCCCGCGTGATGGATCAAAATCTCGCATGATGCATCAAATTTCCATGTGATGCATCAAAATCCCGCTTGATGCATTATCTTATTTAAGATCACGCCACCGCGTTTTTCATGAAATGCACCAAATCGGACGGTATGCGTAGGTTTCCATAGTTTTCAGGTACATAGTGGTTTTCCATTTAACCCACCCATATATATATACATACATATATATATATATATATATATATATATATATATATATATATATATATATATATATATATATATATATATATATATAATTTGTAGGGATAATTACTAAAATAGCCACATATCACGCCCCTTTATCACTTTTTAGCCATTAAAATTTCATTTTACCAAAATAGTCACACTTTACGTTACCACATTTACGTGATAGCCACCATTTACGTGATACGTACTTTTTATTCATATTTTAATACATTACGTTACAAAAGGTGTTTGGTAACGTAAATGCTTGTACTTTACGTGACCACTTTTAAAAATATGCTCCTTCCCCATGAAAATGTAATGATTAAAAATGGTCACGTAAAGTACAAGCATATACGTTACCAAACACCTTTTTTAACGTAATGCATTAAAATATGAATATAAAGTACATATCACGTAAATGGTGGCTATCACGTAAATGTGGTAACGTAAAGTGTGACTATTTTGGTAAAATGAAATTTTAATGGCTAAAAAGTGATAAAGGGGCGTGATATGTGGCTATTTTAGTAATTATCCCTACAAATTATATATATATATATATATATATATATATATATATATATATATATATATATATATATATATATATATATATATATAGGGGTGGGTTAAATAGAAAACCACTATGTACCTGAAAACTATGGAAACCTACGCATACCGTCCGATTTGGTGCATTTCATGAAAAACGCGGTGCCATGATCTTAAATAAGATGATGCATCACGCGGGATTTTGATGCATCACATGGAAATTTGATGCATCAAGCGAGATTTTGATCCATCACGCGGGGAATTTGATGCATTTGTGGTGGTGCAGTGCGGTTTCTCATAACCATGTTTAATTTAATGGTATGCCCATGATATATGGATTTCACATACATTCACACTTTCTGTGTCCTTAAAAATTATGTGAATGCTCAATGTATATTGAATGGTTATCCATGTGAATGGTCATTCACACCATTCATGGTGTGAATGACCATTCACATGATTTTTTTTACCATTCACAAGATTTATGATATTGCTCCTTTTGAACAAAAGTCTTATAATGTTGTCTTATACATGTTTATTCAAAAAAAATACATGTGAATGATCATTCACATTAGGGTACGCTGGGTATGCTGGAATCTCATAGGTACGCTGATGAACCTGATTCTATATATATATATATATATATATATATATATATATATATATTTATTTATTTTTATGTATATTGTTTTTCTTTTCCATTAACAAACAAAGATACAAATTATATATAAGAAGCTAAATATATCTTGAGAAGCATTGTGCTTCATTAATTTGTATATTGATTCACTATTTTATATATTGGTTCATTTATTTTTGATTCATCATTTATACATTCAAAAACAAATGAAACAATATAATAAAGTAATAGTTTGTTGATTTATTTAATCCGAAATTTATGATTCATAATTTATCTATTAAAAAAATGATGAATCAACACATAAAAAAATGAATCACATTGCTTCTCACACTTCTCAAGATATAATTAGTTTCTTACATGTTATACATATATATATATATATATATATATATATATATATATATATATATATATATATATATATATATATATATATATATATATATATATATATATATATATATATATATAGGGAAGTTCAATGGAAAACCACCATGCACCGGAAAACTTGTGAAAACCGCACTGCACCACCACAAATGCATCAAATTCCCCGCGTGATGCATCAAAATCCCGCGTGATGCATCAAAATCCCGCGTGATGCATCAAATTTCCCGCGTGATGCATCAAAATCTCGCGTGATGCATCACCTTATTTACGATCATGCCACCACGTTTTTCATGAAATGCACCAAATCGGACGGTAGGCGTAGGTTTCCATGGTTCTCAGCCACAGCAGTCTCAGTACCGACAGTTCAGCTCGCCTCCGGCGCAGCAATCTAGATCTTATGCGGTGCATTCCGAGCCGAGGCAGTGTCGCCGCTGCCAGAAGTCACACATTGGGCGTTGTAACCCCAATGATGTGAGGTGCTATGTGTGCAACGAAATAGGACATAGCAGTGAAGAATGTCCTAACAGAGTTAAAGTTTGCAACAATTGTTTACGCCCTGGACATAATGAGCATGCATGTACACATCCGTTCAGCATGATTTACCCGAGTGCAGAGCATCATCCGCGATTGCAGCAGCAGCAATACCGACCTCAGCAACAACATCAACAACAACAGCAAAGACAAAATCAACCGGCCCGGCATAGCACATCGCGAGGAGGTTCTAGTCGCCGTAACGAGCCAACTAGGAGTCAGAATCGCGCATTCCAAATAACAGCCGAGCAAGCGAAGGAAATACCAGATGTGGTATCTGGTACGTTTCTTGTTAACTCTATCCCTGCTAGAGTTATTTTCGATTCAGGAGCCAATCGCTCTTTTATATCAAGTGCATTTGCATCTAAGCTTGGAATTACTCCGACAACTCTGCCTGTTATATTTGATATCGAAACGGCCAGTAACGTGTGCGTGTCCACCGATAAAATTTACCGCGACTGCATAATTCTGTTAGATAATTGCACGTTCCAACTTGACCTCATTCCTATGGACTTTCACGAATTCGACGTCATCGTCGGTATGGATTGGCTTGATCATCATGACGCCAACATTGTCTGCAAGAAGAAGTTGATAAAGCTCACTACACCGGATGGCCGCAGTATCTGCATCTATGGTGACAGAAAGAAAGGTGACTTATGTTTAATTTCTGTAGTCAAAGCTAGGAAACATATAGCTAAGGGTTGCGTGTCATACTTAGCATATGCAATAGATGCTAAGTCTGAAAAGAAAACTTTAGCCGAGGTACCGATAGCCTCTGAATTTCCAGATGTCTTTCCCGAGGACATCTCTGGACTCCCACCAGACCGTCAGGTGGAGTTCAGAATTGATTTAGTGCCCGGCGCGGCACCAATTGCTCGAGCCCCGTATAGACTTGCACCTGCTGAGATGCAAGAAATGATGAAGCAATTGCAAGAATTGCTTGACAAGGGACTCATACGACCAAGTTCATCTCCCTGGGGAGCTCCTGTTTTATTCGTTAAGAAGAAAGATGGGACTCTCCGGATGTGCATTGATTATAGGGAGTTGAACAAGGTAACAATAAAGAACAAATATCCATTGCCCAGAATAGACGATCTTTTCGACCAGCTTCAGGGAGCCAGTTACTTCTCAAAGATCGATCTTAGATCTGGGTATCATCAGCTCAAAGTTCATGAAGAAGACGTCCCTAAAACGGCTTTCCGTACCAGATATGGGCATTACGAGTTTCTTGTTATGCCCTTTGGCCTTACAAACGCTCCTGCGGCGTTCATGGATCTGATGAACCGCGTTTGTAGACCAATGCTCGATAAGTCTGTTATCGTCTTTATAGACGATATTCTCATCTACTCGAAAACCGAAGCTGAGCATGCTGTGCATCTTAGAGAGCTGCTAGAGTTGCTGCGCAAGGAGCGACTTTACGCCAAGTTCTCTAAATGCGAATTTTGGTTGCGACAGATACAATTCCTTGGTCATGTGATATCTGGTGAAGGAATCTCTGTGGATCCTTCTAAGATAGAAGCCATTCAAAATTGGGAAGCTCCCAAATCAGCTACCGAGATCCGAAGTTTCTTGGGATTGGCGGGTTACTACCGTCGATTCATTAAGGACTTCTCAAAACTAGCCATGCCTCTTACATTTTTACTCGCAAGAATGTTCCCTTTATTTGGGAAGAAGCTCACGAGAACGCATTCCAAACTTTAAAACAGAAACTCACCGAAGCACCTATTTTGGCCTTACCCGAAGGCAATGAAGACTTTGTGGTCTTCAGCGATGCTTCATATCAAGGGCTTGGGTGTGTTTTGATGCAAAGAGGCAGAGTCATAGCATACGCTTCTCGCCAGCTTAAGGATCATGAAAAGAGTCATCCGACTCATGACCTTGAACTTGCTGCTGTGACTTTTGCGTTGAAAACATGGCGGCATTATCTCTACGGCACCAAATGTCAGTTGTATACGGATCACAAGAGCCTTAAGTATATATTCAGCCAGAAGGAGCTCAACATGCGCCAGCGACGCTCCATGGAACTCATCAAAGACTATGACTGTGATATTCTTTATCACCCTGGCAAAGCGAATGTGGTGGCCGACGCATTGAGTCGTAAATCCTACTCCGCCAAATGTCTCTATACCTTGACTCATACTTTGTTTTCATCTACTCTGATTGATGAAATTCTCGTTTCTCAAGCCGAAGCCCTAAAAGAAGAAAACCTCAACTCTGAGGACATGAAAGGGCAACTTCAGTTCTTAACCGATAGCCCTCGTGGCTTGAAGCTTTTCAAAGATCGTGTCTGGGTTCCCAAATTTGGTGATGTTCGACAGAAAATTCTTTCGGAAGCCCACTGTTCTAACTTCTCGGTACATCCTGGCAGCACCAAGATGTACAACGATCTAAAAGCCGAATATTGGTGGCCCGGTATGAAAAGAGACGTAGGCCAATATGTTGATAATTGTGTTACATGCCGATTAGTCAAAGCGGAGCATCAGCAGCCTTACGGCAGTCTTCAGCCCTTACCGATCCCCGAGTGGAAGTTCGATCACATAACGATGGACTTTGTGACGAAGTTGCCGACTACACGAAGACAGCACGACGCAATATGGGTTATCGTGGATCGCCTAACCAAAGTCGCACATTTCATTCCGATTCGCGAAAACTATTCACTTGAAAAACTAGCCAAGTTGTATATAGACGAGATCGTTACTCGACACGGAGTGCCTCTGTCTATTGTTTCCGATCGCGACAGCCGATTTACTTCGAGGTTCTGGACTGCATTACAAGATGGATTAGGCACTAAGATCAGAATGAGCACAGCGTATCATCCACAGCCTGATGGCCAGAGTGAGCGTACGATCCTTACACTCGAAGACATGCTGCGGGCATGTGTTCTTGAGTTTAGCGGTAGTTGGGATGACCACTTGCCGTTAGCAGAATTTTCTTATAACAATAGTTACCACTCATCTATCAAAGCCGCACCTTTCGAAGCCTTATACGGACGCAAGTGCCGAACTCCTACGTGTTGGCATGAAGCCGGTGAAGCACCAATCGCCGGTCCCGAGCTACTTCAGCAGACAAATGAAAAGATCCGAATCATACGTCAACGATTGGAAACTGCTCAATCTCGACAGAAATCGTATCACGACCGACGCCATAAACCTTTAGAATTCCAGAAGGACGACTATGTTGTATTAAAAGTCTCGCCGATGAAAGGTGTGTTCAGATTCGGCAAGCGTGGCAAGTTAGCACCACGATTCGTTGGTCCTTTCAAGATCACCGAGCGTGTTGGAACTCAATCTTATCTGTTGGACTTGCCAAGCGAACTGTCCAACATACACCCCGTGTTTCACGTTTCGCAACTAAGGAAGTGCAAAGAAGATGACAGAGAAAAGTGGGCCGATCATCTGACTTATAAGATTAATGAGAAGCTGCAATGTGACGAGCCTGAAGTCATTCTAGAGACAAAGATGAAGAAGTTGAGAAATCGAGAGGTAGCAATGGTGTTGGTGCAATGGAGAACTTCTCACGGAATTTCTCAGACCTGGGAATCTGAGAAAGACATGAGAATTCGATATCCACATCTGTTTGAGTCTTAGGTACTTCGAGGACGAAGTGCAAGCGTGGTGGGCTCATACTATAACACCTTGCCTTTTTATTTGCATTTTTATTTTTATTTTTAAGTATTTTTGAGCAATTTGCGTAAAAAGATGTAATTTCGAGATTTAGTATAAATAGGAGTTGGGGGCTCCATTTTCTCACTTTTGCAAAACCGTCTAGCATTTCCAGAGCTCCTCTCTCTAGAATTGAACTTCTCTCTAGCTTTTCTCCCAAACCGACCGGCCAAATCTCGTGTTCTATACGTTAACGGAAAGATCTCGAAGAGTACTACGTGAATCTCCTATTGCATGTACGATTTCATACGGATTTGAGGTAAGAAATGTCATTTTCGACTTCTGCATTTTCGGTTTGAAGTACAAAATTCGAGTTTATTATTTTTAGGCGATTTAAAGCTAATTTCGTATGAATTTTAGCTAGAATATGATAGATAATGTATAATATAACTAAACCGAGGCTTATTACTTAGATTATTTGTGGATTTGAGGCTTGAAAATGCATGTTTAAAGCTGTAGTTTATGAACAAACTCGAGTATGTATAGAACAGACTCGAAATGCCAAGAACAGACTCGAATAGAGCTAGATTCGAGATATGGGTCTCGAATCTATCCTCAGATTCGAATGAGGTTCGAATCTAACCCCTCCCCTGTTCGAGTCTGGCTTCGAATCTAACCCAGTTCGAGTCTGACTTCGAGTTTGTCACTCAGATTCGAATCTGACTTCGAATCTGATGCTCAGATTCGAATCTAACCCCAAAATTTCGAATCTAATTGATAAAATTTACGAACAACGCATAAATTAGCAAAATAAATAGCAAAATATTTAGCTAGAACTTATGGCTTATAGATGTTGGAATATTGAGCTAGCAATATTAATTTAGCACATGTTCTGTAATATTGAACTTCAGATATTATACATAAGCTGTTTAGCCCAGCTGCGAGTCAAAGCCAGTGCCAGTCTATATTGAGCCTAGATAAGCAAGTGCAAGCATTATAAAGCAATTTAAAGCGTAAATAAGCCCGAGCAAGTATTTCAGAGCATTTCAAAGCAATTAAAAGCATAGAAAAGCCAGTGCAAGCATTTTCAGTACTGTGAGTAACAGTTATTCTTGTTTACATGTTTTATATGAAATTGAGACATAAATTGCTTCTATGTGACTTCTTTGGAATTCAATAGACTTTTGTGAGTGAAGGCGAACACTGTGGTACAGGTGATGCCCAGCTTAGCCGGATCTTACATTTGATCTATTAATATGCATATTTATCTGCTATCTGTTTATTGTTCTGCATACTATACAGCAAGCCTTGTTTTAGCGTTTCTTTGTGCATCTCATATGCATTATATTAGAGAGCAAGCAATTCTGATGTTCACCACTATCCCTTGAGCATTATGCGGGTAGCTAGCCCCGCATCACAGATTGATCATCTGTCAGCGGTAAACCCCTAGTGGTGGCATCTCCGTTCTGCGTGAAATGTCTCAATTGTGCAGCGTTCTTTCTGGGTATTAAGCAAATGAGCAAGCAAGCAAGCATAACAGCCTTTTTAGGCACTTTCGCCTCATATTTTACATGCATTCATGAATATCTGTTTACTCACTAAGCATTAGCTTACAGTTGCTACTTACAATTTTTACAGGAAAAGGTAAAGAACAAGCTGGACCTTCTGCTTAGGTCTATTATCTGATCTGCCCAGAGGACTTAGCTCATTTTCAGCTTGTGGTATAGCTTATGATGCCTTGGGTTTTGGGTAGCTGCTTTTATTTATGTTATGATGTTTTAGCAACTTAGTACTGTAACCTTGAAGCATGTGTAGTGCAAGACTTATTGTAATGTTTTATTTAGCTTTATGCATTTATTGTTATTCCTGGGATAAGCAAGCGTGTTTTAAAGCAAGGATGTGACAAATTACCGTATATTAATGGTACATTTGGGTTTTAAAAAGTACAGATATAATAATTTATTTTGAAAAAAATATTTTGTAAATGATGTGATCGATCTATATAAATATACACTTAAATATTTATATCAAATCTCGAATGACGAATAACAATAGTAATCACATTGTTTAAATATTTAATTTTGAATGCATATGCAGTGTTTAATGTATAATATATAGTATTACTTTGACGTTCAATGTTCTGTTATTGTATATATTTAATATACATCTGAGTAATTTATATATATATATATATATATATATATATATATATATATATAAAATGTGAAATTTTATTTTGAAAAGTATATATCATAAACGGTTCAATCGATCTATATAATATAAAAACATTAAATTTTTACATCAAATCTCGAATCATTAATTATAATAGTAATCACATTATTTAAATATGTAATGTTACAAATATATGAAGTGTTGAATATATGTTATATATGAAATATAATAGTAATCACATATGATATCCAACGTTGAATATATGATATAATTGTTAGTTCGACATTGAATGATCTCGATATGATATATTGGATGATCATCTGGTAAATATTTTTTTTACAAATAAAAAACACCTAAAAGTTTTACGAAAAAAATACATCATGACCGGTCTTGTTTTAAAGAGTATATAGTTCTCATTTTTATTGTATAGATTTTTTAATTTAAAAATTAATCATATTAATCGTATTATACTTTAAAGAAATAAGATTTTTTTTCTAATATCAATATTTTTTCTATTGCCAATCTATTTCATTTTTACTCTTCAATGATTTAAAATATTATTAATTACAATCTTTTTTCACTAATTTCACACCTGATCTTTTTAATCAAGACAATTAGATTAATTTAATCTATGGACAATATTGGTTCTAATATTGTACATTAAATATAGGTATGCAATGATCTCATATATATATATATATATATATATATATATATATATATATATATATATATATATATATATATATATATATATATATATATATATATATATATATATATATATATATATGTATGTATGTATGTATGTATGTATATGTATGTATATGTATATATGTGGATGAGTTTAATGGAGTACCTTTATGCGTCGATAACGTTGTAGAACCGCAATGCGTCGCTAGAAAATCGTAATGTATCACGTGGAAGTCGATACATAACGCGAGAATTTGATGCATCACGCAGGTATTGTGATTTGTTTGTGGTAGTGCATGGAGGTTCTTCGATGCATTGATGTTCTCCATTGAACCCCTCCTTATATATATATATACATACATACATACATACATACATACATACATACATACATACATACATACATACATACATACATACATACATATATATATATATATATATATATATATATATATATATAAAATCTCTGTTTGTGTAGATATATATATATATATATATATATGTGTGTGTGTGTGTATATGTATGTATATGTATGTATATGTATGTGTGTGTGTGTGTGTCTATATATATAATAAAGTTCCTCAGTGTACCAACTGAAATCTCGCGTATCCAACGTACCCCTCACATGCACTGGTATTTTCGTAATAACAATCATTATTCACATCACTTATAAAATGATCATTCACAACACTTATTTAATCATTCACATGAATTATTTGACTATTTAAAATTCTTTTACACTTATTTGATCATTCACAACATTTATTTGATCATTCACAATATTTATTTGACTATTTACACTTCTTCTACACTTATTTGATTATTCACAACACTAATTTGATCATTCACATTACTTAATCAACCATTCACAATATTTATTTGATCATTCACAACACTTAATTGATCATTCATACTTAATTGATCATTCACATTACTTATTTGACAATTCACATTACTTAATTGATCATTCACAACACTTATTTAATCATTCACATCATTTATTTGATCATTCAAAATAATTATTTAACTATTTATAATTCTTCTATACTTATTTGATCATTCACAACACTTATTTGATTATTCACAACACTTATTTGACCATTCACAATTCTTCAAGAATTATTTGACCATTCACAAGAATTATCTGACCATTCTGATATTCCAGATTAATCAATCAAACAATCAATATAGACAATTAAGAACAATTTCAAACACTAACCGAATGATTATTGCACCCAAAATGATGCTTACAAAATGATGAACTTGAACGAATATTGTAGCCCTAATCACAATTGTTTCCGTGCAAAATGCAATTCCTGATCCGTACAATTACAATGTCAAAACTGTTACATTTACAAAAGGGAATATTCTATTTATATGAAAAAGTCAACTATTCACTAATTACAAACTACACCCTAGACATATTAAATTCATCAATCTAAAATTGATTCTAACATTCTCCCCCTTTGATGAATTATAATAAGTCTTCAGTTTGATAGTCCCAGCTTCATTTCAAAACACCTGATACTTTTTCTGTTGAGCTTTCTATCATTCACACTCAGTGCTCCCTTCTTTGTCTTTCTTTTCTTGTCATCTTTTAACTTTCCTTTCAAGCCATTCATCACCTTTTGCAGTGTTCCATCACAGAAATTATTCAATTCCATGCTCCGCATACCCCTTAGCTTTTGATCTTTATCTTTGTTGATTGCTACAGGATGCTTGGCCATGACCACTTAAAATTCTTTCAGATTTTCCTTAAATTTGATAAAACGGTTTGGCGCAGTAATATTTATCTTTTTCATCGCTCTTTCAACTCCTATCTATAGATCTTGCACAAATATAAGCACCAATTTGGTGTGTATGAAGTGAAAAAGAGTCTTTAGTGCAAATCTACAGTGCTCATTCATCTTATTTCTACACAGTTCATCAAATAAATCTTCAATGTCAACCAAATGCATTCCAAACATATCAGCTTCGGTTAATGTATAAGTATTTCCATCAGCTCTGGTCACGGTAAAGGTAGGATAGAAGATCTTAACAAAACGATCCTTTTCAATCTTAACCAAATCAACAATCCTAAACTCACTTCGGACCTTATCCACCAACTGTGCTTTATTTTCAAGAAGCTTGCATAATTTGCAAAGTTTGGAATATTCGGCTCCAGAACTCTAAATAGCTTCAAAAATGTGTACGGAGCTAGCTTCTTACAAAATATTTTCTTTTCGAGATGATCTTCAAGATAAGGAAGCTTGTTCCTCTTTCTGATATACTCGGCAGTTTGCTTTGCAGATAAGTCTAACACTTTTATCTTCTTCTTACTAATTTCATCTTCATTGAGCAATGTGAGCATATCTCTGATTTCTTTCTGGACTATTTGCTGAGCTTCAAATCTTAATCGATGTTGTCTTTGTGACTCATCAGCCAAGATATATTCATTGAAGAATCTGTCCATTACTTCAACCTCATTTAACTGCTTAACCACTTGTGGCATAACATTCTCTACTTGAAACTGTTCTACTTCCTCTTCTTTAACTGTAACCGTAACCTCAGGCTTTTCAACCGTCGGTGATGGTATATCATCTTTCATTATATCCTGAACCAGATCCTCTTCTTCTTCAATCCTATCAGCTCTCAAAGAGATATCATGATTAAACTTATCGTCATCATCAGATAGTTCAATTTCCACCTCTTTATCCTCTCCCTCAATCATTAGAGTTTGTCATTGAGTTTCATAATCTGAGTCTTCATATTCTTCAAAATTATAAATTTCTGATTGAATACTTAAAGGAACTGGAACATCTTCATGAAGAATCAATTCCAGCTCACTTTGAGCATCAACAGACTTTTCTTTGGAACTCCCTGCTTCACCAGTCTCTTGTCCTCCTGTCTCTTTTTCCTTCTCTGGATATGTTATCATTAAAAAGCCAGATCCTTGATCACCAAGCTTCCTCCTCTTCTCCCCCTCATGAGGAGCATCATCAGAGTCATCATCGTGCTCATCATGCTTTCATTTCGGAGCAGAAGCTTGTGCCTTACACATCTGTTCCACAGCAGATATCCTTTCAGACATATCACCTAAAGTTGTTATCACTGTGCTCTCTAGCCCAATCATCCTTTCTCGCATCTCATCAAATTGATCATATACAAAATCTCTTAACTCATCAATCGTTTGATTTGGATCTCTTTGTTTCACCTCTTCAGCCACATTCTTTCCCTTCAAAAGTTTGTGAATATTTGCCATCTGGTCCATCATCTCAGAAAATTGATTTGTCATCTGATTTGAGACGCCAACAACTGCTTCATTCAAAGCTTTAGTCAGTTTTTCTTCGGTCACAAAAGGTGAAAGTCTAACCACTAGGTCACTAAGACTTCTAGTTGTCACAACAGTCGAACTTGTATAAAGAACATCTGTGTGGCCAGCGCTCAGAGTTGGCAATGTTGTATCTCTGACTGGTCTTCCAACCTCTTCAAGTGACGGAGCAACAGATGCTTCCGACACTAAGGTTGTTCTGGCAGGAACACTCAGTTCAACTGCACTTACTTCAACAAATGAAGTTGACTCTAGTGTCCTAAAGTGTATAGGTACTATTTCATGTGCAAGAACAGAAGTTGTACACCCGGGCAGTTGTGTACTATACTCAATATCCATAAAATCCAAAGGATTTTCGGATAGATCATGTGCTTGATCCCGGTGAGAAAGTGAAACATCATCCTATTGAGAGGAAAATGAGCGGCTGGGGGGGGGGGTGTAGTCGTCAGTGGGATACTGACTGATTCAATGTTGACTCCCATTTGGAAGCCAACAGCAGATGTGGCTAGATACCGGCTGTTTGGGCTTGGGAACTCCCTCACACTCTCCCTAGCAATCTCAAGAACATCAATCTCCGGAATTCTTTCAGCGAAAGAAAATTCAACCATTCTAGCACCACCCTCATTTGCATCATTACCATCCTCATCATCATCATCATTTCCTTCATCAGCTCCTTCAGCAATGTTTGATAATGTCCTTTCAGAGTCTGAGCTTCTCTCACCTCCCCTTACCTGCTCCTCTACTCCCTCACTCTCAGGTTGGCTACCCTGAACATCAGCCCCTTGCTGATGTTCTGCTCACCTAAAGCTCCTGGGATAAGAAAACCCGGTTCTCGGGTTTCTATAAGAGTGTGAATATTTCTGTATAATTTGACATGTTCAGTCTCTTGATCCGCATACTTCAAAAGAGCCTCTGGAATAGGCATCACATTCGCATTCGGTGCATCTTGTACCCCATGTAGACTCATCATAACATAATCTGGGCACTTCTGAGCATTTGATCTTTTTGGGATTTGTTCATTAGCCCTCAAGATTCCCCTTATCAAAATCTGAATGAAACGTTGTAGCGGTATAAACTTTCTTGCACGATTTGTTGTTTTTGCCAACAAAACCTCTTTCAAATCCTCCCAAATACATTGTGCATAGTCGTAATGCTTGTTGAAGGCAATCCCATGAAATATTCTTAAACAATGTATATTGCATCTGTCAATTCCAGTATGTTTAGACGTCATGCATCTGTTGACTATGCCAAATAACGTGTACCATTCTCCATTCAGGCCATTCATATTTATCCGCTTTCTTGCCACTGCTCTCTCCTGATTTATCATATTTGTCCTTATTCTCATACTTATGTGAGTCTATCTTGTACCTCATCTTATTGTTGGTCGGTTTGCGGTAGAACTTCTTCTGAAATGTCTTCGTCAGTAAGGCCATCTGTTTCTTCATCTCTTCAATTTCAGAATCAGTTGAAGAATCAGATGAATCTTTATCTTCCTTAAAACAACTTCTTGGTAGTTGTTAATGTTTTCAAAAACCATGTGGAAATCCATGTCGTCAATCTCTTTTGTTTGCTGAATTATCATTGAATACTTATCCCATTCCGGATTCAGCACGTTCAGGAATTTGACATTAATATCCAAATTTGACTTTGTCACACCATTCCTTTTCATCTCACTGACCAGATTGACGAACCTCATATACGTACTTTCCAACAGTTCCCCTTCTCTTGCTCTGAAGTTTTCAAAGGTCATCAAACTGTTTCGGGCGCTATTTGTTGCTACCCTGTCTGAACCTCTCATCAATTTACAGACCTCATCTCAGATGGATTTGGCTGTTTTTGTATTGGTTAGACAGGTGTATATGTCATTGGGTATTGATATTAGCAAAAGCTTTCTAGCAGTCTTGTCTCCCAGTTTTCTTCGTTTTTGTGCTTCAGTAAGTTTTGTGACCTCAACTGTTCTTTCCGGGATAGGAGGGTTGCCGGTTGGTACTGCGGGTATGGTTTCAAGGAAAATAGTTAGTCCCTCATTGAGTGATTTCAGCATTTCTTCAGACAAATCATAGAAACTGATGAAATCTAGGAATCTTTCCCTCCATTGTACGTATTCACCTCTGTATAGAATTGGAGGTTTCGTTTCCGACCCCATGGCTAGTGCATCTTTTGACATGTTGACGAATGATTAAACGGAATCTTCCAAGATCTTTTAAATGGATATTGATTGAAATTGAAAAATTGACCACACTTGTTGATAAGTTGATCAAACTCGAATGAAAGTGGAATGAAACTCAAAATGAATGGGATCAAACTCGATCAAAGAGTGGTAAAACTCGAATAATGAATTGAATCAACTCGAATTATAAAGAATGAAACTCGAATCTAGAAGGAATCAATCAAAGCATTAGTAATGAAACTCGAATTAAGATTTGATGAAACTCGAATGATACTTCAATAAAACTCGGATGAAATAACAATGAACTCGAATCAAGTGGACTGATGATTGATTAAACTCGAATCAAACTTGATTTCACTTATCAGTTGATTTATTAAACTCGAATTAGTGTTTAACTCAACTCGATAAAAACTTCCTTCCAACTCGAATGGAATAGAGTTCAACTCGATTGAAACTTCTATTTAACTCGATTGAAGAAGCATTCAACTCGATTGAAATAGAATCCAACTCGATTGAAACTTCTATTCAACTCGATTAAAATTCCTTTTCAACTCGATTAAAACTTCTTAAAACTCGATTATACTAACTTTTCAACTCGATCAAAGAAGCCTTCAACTCGATTAAAACATGAATTTCAATTAATTTCGAGTTTTACGCATTTTGAAAAATTCAAGTCCAGATTCAACTTATTTCACTTAAAATGCTTAAAATGATCCCAAATTGAAATCGAAGATGTATTTTTCAATAACAAACACTTTTTATTAAAACACTTTGTATATTTTCAGATTAAACGCACAATTTTCTCAACAACAGTGAAGAACATTCGTTTTTCAAAAAATTCGAAAATTCAGTCAAACTTTTTGTGTGTTTTGAATTACAGATTGAAATTATAATCAATCTGTTCGTTTTTAATTCCTTGATCTTCGATCCAACTTTCACAATCAATTTCACACAGAATCAAAAACCCTAAGGGTTTTCCGTTTTTTCCGAATATGCGATGAAACAGTGAAAAAATGTTCAAAAACAATCAGTTTTAATCCATTTCCATCTCTGATACCAATTGATATTTCAGATTAATCAATCAAAAAATCAATATAGACAATTAAGAACAATTTCAAACACTAATCGAATGATTATTGCACCCAAAATGATGATTACAGAATGACAAACTTGAACGAATATTGTAGCCCTAATCACAATTGTTTCCGTGCAAAATGCAATTCCTGATCCGTAGAATTACAATGTCAGAACTGTTACATTTACAAAAGGGAATATTCTATTTTGTCAAGATCAAAATCACCTAAGTTTAACTGGTTTTAATAAATCAGAGTGTAAACCAATAACCTTGTTTTGAATCAAAGTCCAATTAAGAAGTTTGCGGAATAACACTTAATTGTTTTAAGAAAACTTTCAGAGTAAATAACAGATCAATATAACCAATATCAAATCCTTTATATTGCCAAAATCTTTGATTACAATCACCTCTAATCTGTTTGACTAGACGAAGAACACAGATTGTTCTTAGGGTTTTACAACCTTAGAGGCTTGAGAAACTTATCAGAAAGCAATTACAATGAAGCACCACAATTACAGAACTTACAAGTACACGCACACATTAGAAAGACCTAGTCTATCTATATATATAGCCTTCTGATTTGTTTCCTTGATAAACTCTGATTTCTTTGGTAATAGATATGCTTGGAAGATCTTCAAATCTTGAAATATAAGTCACTTCCTGAATTTCAGCACTTTCTGTTATCAATCTGTTGAGCAGCTTGAACTTTTAACTCTGGCAGCTTGAACTATTGAACTGGCAGCCCGAACTTTATAATTTCACAGAAATACTACTAACAACTTGAGAAATCTAACTAACAGCTTGACATACTTAGATTATTTCCCAACAATCTCCCCCTAACTTAAATTCGTTACATAAGACTTTAAGTTTCTATACAAATAAGGAAATAAAACAAAGTAAAACTGTTATATACAAACTAAGGCATCCAAAAACTTACAACTGTGAAAGTTTTACCTTATAGCCTTCATGAAATCTCTCTTTAACTCCACTTTATCACATTCAATCTTCATAGAGCTTATTTGGAGTAGCCATGCCTTTTGCAAATCGAGAAATTCAAAATTGTAGAATCTGCTGGATCTGTCTGCAAGCTTGAGTCTATATGTCATGGATTTGGCATATAAATCAATCTGTACAATCTTAATTTCCTTGGCAGAAACTATATCCATTCTGGTGGATTCTGGGTCAAAAATGCTTCTGAGATCTTTCAAGTTTGTTTGTACCCACACAATTGGTGACCTAGAGTGACTGGCAGTTCCAATATTATGCGTTTGTGTCAGCTCATATTTAGTCAATCTTTGAACCAGTTGAATTAGGCTCTTGTATTATTCCTCTGGACCAGCTTCTCTTTTGACTACAAAATCATATACTAAATCAATGTCATCCATTGACTTAGCATACCAGTAAGTAATTGGAGGTTTTGAGAAGTCATGCTGATCCAGGACCTTTTCAATTTCCATAGCCTTTTGCAGTTGTTGGTCAAACAACACTCTCTTTACCTGATCAAACTTTGCATGTTGGATGGGTTCAGATTGAGGAGCATCAGCAACAGTTTGAACTGATTCTTGTGGAACTTGGACTTGTTGGGAGGCTATGGCGGTCTTTTCTTTTTCCTTTTCTTTGTCATACAGAGCCTGAAGCTTCTCAGTTGACTATGATTGAGCAATTACCTTCGATATCCCAGCTGTTGCAGAGAAATTTATCAAAAACCTTTTGTGTTCTGCCTTTGAAGGCCCTGTTGGCCTTTTTCTATTCTTTTGATTATCTTTGACCACAAACCTTCTTAGGTAGTCTCCTAAGGTTTCATCATCTCCCATTGGTTCATGGGTTTGCTGGTCTAGGATCTGGTCTTGTTCTTCTGCCAATTTTCTGGCCAGTTCAGCATCATGGGCAACTTGGGCTTCTTTTGAAACAAATTTAATCATTGGAGGCTCAATCAAAATGCCTTTTCCCTTGTCTGTGGAGGATGATACTGTGGCTTGGACTGCTAAGGCAGGAGGTTGAGAACCTTCTCTGATGCATACTCCACTTGGCCTGATGGGAACAGCTTGAGCTTCTAGACTTACAGCTTGAGAACTGATGGAACTGTTAGCTCGGAGAACTGAAGCAGTTGTTGGGAAGGTTGACATCGTTGTTTGGACTGGGAATAGGGAGCTCCTGATTCTCCCCCTTTTTGGATGGCATGGTTTGGACCAGGGGGACAAAACCTTTTGCACAGCAGGGATCGAACCTCTCTCAAGCGGATGATCTTGTTGCCACACAAAGTGAAACCAAGGTGAAACTAATCAAGTCTGTGTTGTTGAGCTGTCGTGCAGTTGTGCAGGCTGTTTGTGATTTGTGATCCCGTGTGCAACACCTATGGACTTTAATGTCCAAAATGGCTAACAACAGGTTTCAGCTGTTGATCGATTTAATGCCTAAGTTGACTTCATAGCTTCAAGAGCTTCAAATGATAGTGGGGATTTGAGATCTATCACTGCATGTATTCCAGACATAAAACACTGGGCCCCTTTGTTCTTGGTACTGGGGACTTCCAGAAGGTGCTTGCACACCCTCTGTTGCCATGGGTGTGGTCTTAGATATGTTGATACTGTCCTGTGCCCCTTGTGTAGAGACATCAGTAGTACCAGCCACAAATCCCATATGAACATCCTCTGATGGAATGTTCACCTCCAAATTGAGGGTGGGAGTTTCCTCAATGGGTGCTCTATTGATATTCTGTGCAGGAGTGTCCCCCTGCACAGGGCTATTTGGCTCTGGGAATTGGATTGAGGAGGAAGGAGCTCCTACAACCCTTTGTCGTTTATATATTTTTAGTGAGGGGGCAGGAGAGGTATATATAGTAGAAGGTACAGAGGAAGTATTTGTATCATGAGGAGTGGGTTGGGGTCCTGGGGGTGAAGCAGTATAATGGCTGAGCCTGCTCAGGACCCTCTCCTCCATTTCTTGGATGGACATCCTGCATTGCATGAGGCAAAAAGGGACATCCACAGTATGAAAATTGGCACTTGGTTTCAAAAGTCTTTTAATAGTAGGTAAAGAGTGCCTATAGGAAACATGTATCCTTTTATGCACTTTTAAATTGTTGCAAGATTTTACGATTATTTCTGCCAAGAACCGTGGATACCACAAAAATTTTCCATTCTTTAAGGCATGGTGCCTTAACATTCCTTGAAAAATCATATTTGAAAAATTGAACTGTTGGCCTGTTGATAAGCACACTAAGGAAGTGGCAATGTGTGAAGAAAATTCAGACCAACCAGTCCTTTTAGGGCTTAAACACTGTTGAATAATATGTACAAGATATTTCCATTTAGGACCAAAATGTGCTTTATAGAAGGTAAAAGATTCAGTAGGGCCCCTATACCCGATTTCAAAAAGACCTTCATGTAGAGCAATAAGGGAGAGATCAGATTTACATGTGGCATCTTGAAGATGTAGATGTTGGTGAATAGTCTCCTCAGTGATGGTAATGGGATTACCATCAATGATTGATGCAAAAGAAGTGACCCCATCAGTGGTATTGACAGTGGTTTGATTTCCAAAACTACTCTATATGTGAGACGTATATGGTGGGATTGACAGTTAGAGCATAATGGATATGGGAACTTCGTAAAAATCCATCATGTCATGGAATAGTTGTAGTTCAGCGTGTTTGAGAGAGTAGGGAAGGCAGTTATGTTCTTTGACAAACTCCTTTGGAGATTACGACGGGGATTTAGGGTTTTGAACGACTGTGTGAGAATCGCACAGAGAGAGAAGATGAAAGATTGTGGAAGATATTTTTGCAACTGGTAGTTGCAATCGGACGAAACTGGGACTTTAAAGGTTTTGGAGTTTCAAAAATATCTAGTCCCGCGCACAATCTTATGAAGAATGTCTAAATTACCCTGCACACTTGACAGACAAAGTGAAACAACTAACAGTTCGAGAAAATGAACTAGCAGCTTGAGAATAGTCTCAAGCTGTTAGTTGGAAATTAAGCATCATCTAATGAAACAGTGTCTCCCCCTTAACTAAGCACATTTTAATAAGTATTTTCCTCATGAAATAGGGGAGAATAATGAAAAACAAATTAATCCATATTTACCATACCAATATTTGATACTAGAAAGGTGAATCTTTCTAGATCAAATGGTTTTCTAAATAGATCAGCTAACTGATCATCTGTATGCATTTTGGTAACTTGGATTAATTTCTTCTCATTGCAGTCCCTTATAAAATGAAATCTAATGTCTATGTGCTTGGTTTTGGGAAATTTCACTGGATTTTGTACAATGCTTATTGCACTTGAATTGTCAATATAAATAGGAGTAGATAGAAAGTTCATACCATAGTCTCTTAGTTGGTTCTGAATCCACATCACTTGGGAACAGCACCTGGCAGCTGCAACGTATTCTGCCTCAGTGGATGAAGTTGAGACTGTGGTCTGCTTTTTGCACTTCCAAGAGACTAGTCTTGCTCCTAGATATTGACATCCACCAGTTGTGGATTTTCTGTCTATGTTGCAACCTCCATAGTCACTATCAAAATAAGCTGTTAGTTCAAGAGGAGAGTCCTTAGGATACCATAGGCCCAATTTTGGTTGACCCTTGAGGTATCTAAAGATTCTCTTAACAACAAATAGATGTGAATCCTTTGGAGCACATTGAAACCTGGCACAAACACAAACAACAAACATTATATCAGGTCTAGAATATGTGAGATACATTAGTGAACCTATCAAGGATCTGTATAAATGAATATCCACATCCACTCCTTCTTTATCTGCATCAAGCTGTTTATGAGTGTCCATTGGTGTGCTGGCAACCTTAGTGTCCTTGTATCCAAACTTTTCCAGGATGTCATTCACATACTTTGATTGACTTATAAAAAGTCCAGTGGGTTTCTGCTTGAGCTGCAATCCTAGGAAGAAAGTTAGTTCCCCCAATGAACACATTTGAAACTTCTTGTGCATCAAAGTTTCAAATTCCTTGCACAGAATATCATTTGTTGATCCAAAAATGATATCATCAACATAGATCTGAAAAAGAAGAATCTCTGATTTGATGGACTTTGTGAATAATGTCTTGTCCAGAGTACCCCTCTTGAACCCATTCTGTAGAAGATATGAAGACAAAGTATCATACCATGCTCTTGGGGCTTGGTGGAGTCCGTAGAGTGCTTTGTCTAACTTGTAGACTCTGTCTGGATACTTATAATCTTCAAATCCAGGGGGTTGACACACATAAACCTCTTCTTCAATTGTACCATAAAGGAATGCAGATTTCACATCCATTTGGTACACTTTGAACCCTTTGAAGCTGGCATAAGCTAGGAACAGTCTAATGGCTTCTATCCTTGCTACTGGGGCAAAAACATCATCATAGTCATTCCTTCTTCTTGAGTATATCCTTGAGCTACCAACCTTGTTTTGTTCTTAATCACTACACCTCTCTCATCCTTCTTGTTTCTGAACACCCATCTTGTACCAATTGCCCTCTTACCTTTAGGCAAGTCAACTAGAGTCCATACATTCTGAATCTTGAATTGCAAAAGTTCTTCTTGCATTGCCTCAATCCAAGATGGATCTTTCAGTGCCTCAGATGCCTTCTTTGGCTCTAATTGTGACATGAAACATGCATGTTCAAAGGCAGCTAGACTGAATTCAGGAACTGCTGATTCAGCATCAGTGGACTCCGTGTGAATCATTGTCCTTGTTTGCACAGGAATGCGTGGATCTCCCATTATCTGGTTAAGAGGATGATACTTGTGAACTCTAAGTGTAGGTTCCCATTCTGTCTGAATTGAGCTTCCCAGATTTGTATCATCACCTTGAGTACAACTTGAGGATTCTGCTTCAGTAACAGTCTGATCAGAAGATGGGACTGTTTTCCTATTGAATGGAGTTGTGACTTCAGGGCTTGGGGTTGGTACTTCAAACTCTGTATGTTTTTCTTGTTGGTCAGTCAGGACCCCAGGTGGGTCACAAGAGAGAACTGGCAGTATAGTATACTCATCCAATGTAGCAGAATCTGCAATTGTTGAAAACTTTGTGCCAACAGCTTGAATATTTGTGTTACCAGCATGAGAATTTGGGCTGGCAGTTTCAACACTATTTCCAACAGTTCCTGCAAAATACTCAATAAAGCTCAGAGAATTTGTTAGTGAATCTAAATCAAACAACCAATCAGGACCAGTGCCTTTGACATTTGCAGTGTTTTCATTAAACTCAACATTAGCACTTTCTTTAATGGTTTTAGATACACTGTTATATACCCTATAGGCTTTGCTTTGAATAGAGTATCCTACAAAGAATCCTTCTTCAGCCTTACTTTCAAACTTTCCTAAGTGAGTTTTGGTATGGAGGATAGTGCATGAACAACCAAAAGGTTTTAGGAAGGATACTAAGGGAATCCTGTGATGGAATAACTCATAAGGAGTTTTTCCTTGTGACTGAACAATTTGAACCCTATTTAGAACATAACAGGCTGTATTTACTGTCTCTGCCCAGAAGGTCATTGGCAGTTTGGAGTCAGCTAGCATGGTTCTAGCAGCCTCTATTAGAGTTCTATTCTTCCTTTCAGCTACACCATTTTGTTGTGGTGTTCTAGGTGCACTATATTGCCTTGCAATGCCTTTAGACTCACAGAAACTGTTTAGAATGTGACTTTTAAACTCAGTTCCGTTGTCTGATCTGATCACCTTGACTTTTAAGTTTGATTGGTTTTCAATCTTAAGAATGAAGGATTTGACTAGCTCAGCAGTTTCATCCTTAGTCCTAAGAAAATAAACCCATGTAAACCTGGTGAAATCATCAACAATGACTAAATAGTAAGCTCTTTTATTCAAACTCAAAATAGATGTTGCACCAAACAGATCCATATGAAGAAGATGAAGAGCAGATGAGATTGAATTTACTTCCTTGTCCTTGTGAGAAGTTTTGTGTTGCTTGCCTTTGAGACATGCTACACAATGATCATCACAAATGAACTCATTTTGTGGTAAACCTCTTACCAAGTTCTTTTTGACTAAAACATTCATGGATTTGAAGTTCATGTGACACATCCTTCTGTGCCAAAGAGCAGACTCATTTGATAATGCTTTGGATATCAAACAGCTTAAAGTATGTGAGTTGGATAAAAGATCTGTGTCCAAACAGTAGACATTGTCCTTTCTTGGTGTTCTGAGTAAAACAAGATTTTCAGGTATTTTAAAATCTTTTGAAAGGACAATGCACTCAGAGTCTGTGAACAAACAATATTTTGTTTGTCACAGATTTGAGAAGCACTTAGTAAATTGTACTTCAACTGTTCAACATACAAAACATCATTGAATAACATATTGCCTGCTTTGACAGTACCCTTACCTGTTACCTTACCTTCCTTGGAATTTCCACCAAATGCAACAAACCCTCCTTCAAAGCTTTTGAAATTTGACAAGCATTCAGAGTTTCCTGTCATGTGCCTAGAGCATCCACTGTCCATATGCCATCTTGTCTTATGTTGGATCTTGTGGTTGCCCTGCACAGAAAAAGCTTAATTAGTAGTGGAGTAAACGCAAACCAAATTGGTTTTGGGTTGTCCTTGTGCATTAACATAACTAAATACTGTTTGTGTCTTTTCAAACTTAGTGAGATCCACTGGTGGATTCTGTGAAGAGTATTTAGTTATCACATGAGGTATCCAGGTGTTCTTGCCAATCTTTTCTATAACAGTCTCAGAAGATCCACTACCAGTTCTAGTTTTAGACTGAGCAGCTGGAACTGGGTTCAAAGTGCTAGCAGCTTCAGAATTTGTACTACCAGTTCCAACATTTGGCTTAACAGTCCAAACACTTGCATTGACAGTTTGATCTGTGTTTTTGCGTTTAACACACCATACCTTTTTTATGTTTGAGTTAGATTTTGCTAAAACTTGTTTTTGGTGTATAGGCTGTCTTTTGTTGATTTTTAAGTACCTATGATCAACTGTCTTCTTTGGAACTGGTGTGACAGGTGTTTGGGAATATTGTAGCCCTAATCATAATTGTTTCCGTGCAAAATGCAATTCCTGATCCGTACAATTACAATGTCAGAACTGTTACATTTACAAAAGGGAATATTCTATTTTGTCAAGATCAAAATCACCTAAGATTAACTGGTTTTAATAAATCAGAGTGTAAACCAATAACCTTGTTTTGAATCAAAGTCCAATTAAGAAGTTTGCGGAATAACACTTAATTGTTTTAAGAAAAATTTCAGAGTAAATAACAGATAAATATAACCAATATCAAATCCTTTATATTGCCAAAATCTCTGATTACAATCACCTCTAATCTGTTTGACTAGACGAAGAACACAGATTGTTCTTAGCGTTTTACAACCTTAGAGGCTTGAGAAACTTATCAGAAAGCAATTACAATGAATCACCACAGTTACAGAACTTACAAGTACACGCACACATTAGAAAGACCTAGTCTATCTATATATATAGCCTTCTGATTTGTTTCCTAGATAAACTCTGATTTCTCTGGTAGTAGATATGCTTGGAAGATCTTCAAATCTTGAAATATAAACCACTTCCTGAATTTCAGCACTTTCTGTTATCAATCTGTTAAGCAGCTTGAACTTTTAACTCTGGCAGCTTGAACTATTGAACTGGCAGCTTGAGTTTGTTGAACTAGCAGCTCGAACTTTGTAATTTCACAGAAATACTACTAACAGCTTGAGAAATCTAACTAAGAGCTTGACATACTTAGATTATTTCCCACAATCTCCCCTAACTTAAATTCTTTACATAAGACTTTAAGTTTCTATACAAATAAGGAAATAAAACAAAGTAAAACTGTTATATACAAACTAAGGCATCCAAAAACTTACAACTGTGAAAGTTTGTGCCTTATAGCCTTTATGAAATCTCTCTTTAACTCCACTTTATCACATTCAATCTTCATAGAGCTTATAAGGAGTACCCATGCCTTTGGCAAATCGAGAAATTCAAAATTGTAGAATCTGTTGGATCTGTCTGCAAGCCTGAGTCTATATGTCATGGATTTGGCATATAAATCAATCTGTACAATCTTCATTTCCTTGGCAGCTTCTATATCCATTCTGGTGGATTCTGGGTCAAAAATGCTTCTGAGATCTTTCAAGTTTGTTTGTACCCACATAATTGGTGACCTAGAGTGACTGACAGTTCCAATATTATGCATTTGTGTCAGCTCATCTCTAGTCAATCTTTGAACCAGTTGAATTAGGCTCTTGTATTCTTCCTCTGGACCAACTTCTCTTTTGACTACAAAATGATATACTAAATCAACACATATTTGACAATTTACACACTTCTTCTACACTTATTTGATCATTCACAAGAATTATTTGATCATTCACAACTCTTAATTGATCATATAAGTGTTGTGAATAATCATTTTATAAGCATTATGAATGATCAAATAATTCATGTGAATGATCAAATAAGTGTTGTGGATGATGACATAAATAATGTGAATGGTCAAATAACTTTTGTGATTGATCAAATAAATGTTGTGTAAATGATCAAATGAGTGTAGAAAAAGTGTAAATAGTCAAATAATTCTTGTGAATAATCAAATAAATACTATGAAAGATCAAATAATTCTTGTGAATGATAAATAAGTGTTGTAAATGATCAAATAAATATTATGAATGATCAAATAATTATTGTGAATGATAAAATAAGTGTTGTGAATGATCAAATAAATACTGTGAATGGTCAAATAATTCTTGTGAATGATCAAATAACTGTTGTGAATGATCAAATAAGTATAGAAGTGTAAATAGTCAAATAATTATTGTGAATGATGAAATAAATACTGTGAATAGTCAAATAATTCATGTGAATGATCAAATAAATATTGTGAATGATGATATATATATATATATATATATATATATATATATATATATATATATATATATATATATATATATAACATTAATGGGTTACCATATTAAACTGGGTACTGAAGTACCATATTACATGAATATGTTTGTTATGATGAAATGTTAAAATTTATGTAAAACTACAATATATAAATGTTCAAATGTGAAGTATTATTGACTAGTTCACATAATTTACATGTTCATTATGATAACATGTTTTATTTTATGCAAAATAACAATATGCACATGTTCAAAACTGCAACATGCATGAACATGTGCAAATTGCACTTTTGCACGAAATTAAAATTTTTAACATTTTTAACGTAATGCATATGAAAATGATGCGCATTAGTTAATCATAATGTAATTTTAAACATATGTATATTACACTTTTGCTTCAATTTAACATTTTATCGTAACGAACATTAGTATTGTACTCCAGTATCTTAGTCTAATATGATACTACATGGATCTCAACCCTATATATATGTCAAATGTTGCTAATACAATATGAGTGATTCTAACTCCACACCCTCTATATTACTAATCTCACACCCCCTTTCTAATCTTCCTTCTAATTACCTTAATCATTATATAATGATTAGTTGATTTGACTATATAATAATTAAAATAATTATAATTTATTAATACTTAGTAATAATTATTTAGTTTAATAATGACTATATTTTTTAATTTTATTTAATTTATATTAATACATAATAATGATTATTGAATGGTTTGAATAATTAAACGATGATTTGACGATATTACATAATATCCCTTATTAATAATAAAAGTGTATACATTATCACTTGAATCATACAACATTAACATCAATAGTAAGATAGACTTGTTTATAGGCGAGTAACTGATCTTTGTACATTTCAACTTGACTTTTTACAGAAACACAAGTTACACCCATAAAGATCAGGCATTGAGTGACCTTTCTTCCAAATCAACTTTTATACAACATGCACATGTGCGATTTTAATGTATTGATTTTCATTAGGCTAACGTGGATTTGATCACAAAGAAAATTATGTAAAGCAACATGCAATTATCGCATTTATTAAATAGTAAACAATGCAGTTATACTTGTTGGCGATCAAAAGACCAGTGTACGGCATCGACATCCAATGGCAAGTTGGTGCAAAACCGTAATCATAAAAATCTAAAGAGTCTTCCAACCTTTTATAAATCATGATCAATAATAGTTTTATGCTACTTCACACGACATTAACTGATGAAAATCGTAAGTTTCATCGCCTTCAACATCTTTATTCCCAATGACATATTGATAAAAAAAAAATGATGAAATTTTATGGATCAATGGATGTGTATTAGTGTATATCGTCTTGTTCCTGAATAAAGTCGATAATAAAATAGACACTTATTTTCTACTAGTAATTTAAATTTCATATAATTATGCAGGAAACATGTAGTATAAAATAACACTACTTTCATGGTTTGCTATTAATTGTGATAAACATATTCATATTGTGTTGATCTTGATGGCTCCTAATAAATGTATTATATAAACTAAACTTAATTAAATGGATAATAATGAATATCAAATAAACAAATTTAAAGTAATTATAAATGATACCGAAATGTCTCTGTCATTATTAAAGTAATTTCCATATTGCATTGGAGATGGCTGTTAATTTATAAAGTTTTGCATAAATGGTCTTGATCAAAAAAGTCATTTACTATTGATGCCGGTTATCGATATATATATTCCCCGTATGTTTGCATCTGCTCGTTCTGGCATGTTGGCAACTCTCTGTCTATGACAATCACTTTTGCGAAAAAACCAACCTCTATGTTCATCATTGACTTCTGTTGGTTCAATGCCCATACCTAATTTGTTAATTTTTCTCTATGCATGATGGGGTGGCAATTTGAGCCCATTCAAGCAAACGGGTCAAACGGGTTGACGATCAAAAGTCATAAATTTTACATAATTTTGAAATTTTTTTTCCAAAAACATTTTTTGAATACATCATTTTATTGATTTTCTTTTTTTAAAAAACTTATGTTTTATCTTACTTTTTTACAATGGGTCCATTTAACTCTTCGGCCCGTTGGGTCAAGATTGTCACCCCTCCATAACCAATTCAAAAGGTCTTGTTGGTTGAAGTTACGCCAACCATTTGTAAAAGTGACATATTATATTTGAACGAAAATATAAGTTATATGATTAGTCAATAAAATTATTAATAAAAAATAGGTAGAAATTATCAAATATATTTATTATATTTGTTTGTCTTGTACGTTACCTCAATCAATAGAACTTATGGAAACGATCTCCCGGTCACCAAAGATATCGGAGACAAAAAAAACCTTCTAATTCATTAGTATATTCACTTTTATTAACTTGATACATAAACCTATTATTATCCAAAACACGGAAAAGAATCTCCATAGGGGTTTTACCGACATCGCTAATGGTTTTAACTTTGAACCTTCTTGTACACATTTTTTAGCGACGATGCATTCTTGTCATTTCGAGCTTTTATTATAGTAATAATATTATGTGTACTAACATGAGCCCTAATATATTTTGCAACAAGAATTTTTATCATTCTCATTCAAACGCATTGCATATGGATAACTTTGCTAAATGAGCATGTGTACCACAATCCACCATTAACTTCCATGATTTAGTTAGATCATTTACGACAAGCAACTAGATTGAAACGACACCCAATTTTTTTGTTGGACTATCTCTACACCTAGAACCAACATCTTTATAGACACCACCCCGATCACACATCAACCAAACTTTTCTCAATTCATTTTTTGAAAAACTTCAAACATTTTGTTACAATAACTACTCCTACGTATATTGCTACATTATTCACCCTATTCATTAATACTTCAAAAGAAAGCAAACTCCGATATAAAAAAATTAATATACACATTAACATTATTTTTACGATAAATAAGAAATATATTCATAATAAATTTACAAAAATACCTCAGAAGCAGAAAACTCTTTAGTGATATCGATAACATGGACTTCAACCCTAGACATCTTGAAAGATTTAAATGACGAAAGAATTGAAAGTTTCAAATAACAAATTTAATTCAAGTAACAAAAAATACGATTATAAAAAATGAATTGAATGTTCCATTATCATTTATAGAAAATACTATTTTCATTTTACATCCCTCGATTTTTATAAAACTTGCGATTTAAAACTTATGTAATAATTCATAAAGCATAAAAAAAATAAAAATAAATAAGGTGATGTGACAATAGAAGTTGTGTGGTTAGTACTATGCGGATCCCACTCCACTAATAAACAAAGCTTAAAGTGATGTGACGATAATGGGTGTCTGGTTAGTAATATGTGGGCCCCACTTAATTAAAAAAATAGATTTGACATTTATGAGACCCATGTCATTCATCAAAGTAATTAAGGGGGTTGTGTAATTAGCAAAATCTTGTCTTTGGTTTGTGGATTTTCTAAGATTTATTAGGATTTGTATTTAAAATTTTGTGTTTCGTTTACAGATATCTTTAAATCTCAGAATTTCTTTAAATCCATTCATTCTTTGTTATTTAAAAAACTCAGCTTCCCCTTAGGATTTTAAATCTCAGTTACATTGCATTCTTCAGATTAACAAATTTTTCCTAAAAGATAATGCAGATTCTTTGACAAAATCCTCACAAATGCAAATGCTGCATAATACAAATCCTTTGAGAAATTGCAAGATCCAAAGAAAAAATTTACGAACCAAACGCCTCAAGGGTTTGGGGGTGTGCATATAGAATAACCCTACTATATATATCAATGATATATTATACGAAGAGTAATTACACAAATGGTCTCTATGGTTTGGGGGGTATTTACGGTTTTCATCCTTCGAACCTTTTTTTACAGTACAGCTACAAAAATGCAAATCTTTCATACGAATGGTTGACAATGCTAATTTGAGCCGTTAGACTAGTTAACTTATAGAGCCATTTTGTCATTTGCAATCTCAAGGACCATTTGCTTAATTTTCTAGTAGTGTATCTTCTTAATTTTTTTAATGTTAATATCTTTGCTTTTCTTACTTTATCGTATGAATTTTTTTTTTTTTTTTTGTATATTGACTTATCATTTAATTATTATGATGCCAAATTTTATATTTCTTTATGTTTGGAAAAGAGGAAAACCAAAAAAATAAAAAAATAAAAAAAATAAACTATTACAAAATAAGGCAAATTGTCCTTGAGATGGCAACGATAAAAATACCCTTATGAGTTAACTAGTCTAATTGACACAAATTAAGTAGGGACGATTTGTGTGAAATATTTACAGTTTTGGTACTTATAGTGTATAAAAAAGTTTGAGGAACAATAACCACAAATAGTCCAACCGTAGGGACCATTTGTGTAATTTACTCTTATATGAAAAACATGTACAATAAGCTAATATAAATAAATGACTAAAATACACAAATGGTTCAGTGTAAAAAAAAGTTTGAGGAACAATAACCACAAATAGTCCAACCGTAGGGACCATTTGTGTAATTTACTCTTGTATGAAAAACATGTACAATAAGCTAATATAAATAAATGACTAAAATACACAAATGGTTCGTATGATTTATATAGAATCATGGTTTTAATCATTGAAAGAATTTTATTATGTCACAAGTCCCTAAAATCGACAATTTGTAACATCTTGGTCCCTGAAACTAATGGCGGTTAACTTGAGTCGTTAGCTTTAGGGGCACTTTTGTCATTCTGCCTTTCAAAGATTATTTGTGTAATTTCAATATTCTCTTATTAATTTTTCTTTAATTTTGCTTTATATTTATGTTATAATTTATTTCATGTATATTTTTGAATTTCCTTTTGCATCATTTATTTATCAAAATATCACATTTTATTATTATTATTTTTAGTTACAAACTTATTATCATCATTTGTGTGTTTATTTCTGTCAATAATGTTAAATCTTTTTCTATAATACTATAATCACTTATTTATGATCGGAATTGGTTACTAATTGCTTTAGTTGGCTATCGGAAAATGTTTCTTTTCATTTAGGAAAATTAAAAATCGGAATTAGTTGTATTTTTTCTGCTTGGAAAAAATTATAATCAGAATGTTTTTTTGTTCTCTATTCAAAAAATTCAAAATAAGAACATGTTGAACTTTTTTTCATTCGAAAAAATTATAATCTGAATGGTTTATCATTTTGTTGGGAATTCGCATCGTTTTTCATAAAAACATAAACTTTTAATCATATTAAATGCACAACGGAAGTCTTTTAAAATCACAAATTCCGAACACGGATCATCAAGTATACATAAGATAAGTAACTAGAAAACAATAAAAATCCATACCTTTGCATTCGAAAACAAAAATGCACGAATGAGATGCTTTCGGTATCCACCGGTGATGACACGACCGAGCGGCGCCAAGTATGCAATCAAACACACGAAGAACGGGAAAACCAAACGCGATTGTGGTTTGGTACGGCCGAAGCACCCCCCACACACACACACCTTGTGTGTGTGCGTGCCGTGAATCCCAAAATACCCTTAGGTCATCACATATTTCCCATATATATATATATATCCTATATGTATTCTTTTGACTCGGCCGTGTGTATATCTTATATGTATTCTTTTGACTCGGCCGTGTGTGGGTGTCTATATATATATATATATATATAGAATCAGGTTCATCAGCGTACCTATGAGATTCCAGCGTACCCTAATGTGAATGGTCATTCACATATATTTTTTTTAATAGACGTGTATAAGACAACATTATAAATTTTTTTTTCAAAATGAGCAACATCATAAATCTTGTGAATGGTAAAAAAGGATAATGTGAATGGTCATTCACACCATTCACATGGTGTGAAATGACCATTCACATGGATGACCATTCACACAAATATGCATTGAGCATTCACATAATTTTTAAGGACACAGAAAGTGTGAATCTATGTGAAATTCATATATCATGCGTATAATATTAAATTAAACATGGTTATGTGAAAAAAGAAATTTTAAAAAGTTCTTTAAGGTTGGTACCTTCGGTGCACTTGATTTCGAAAGGTACTTATTATATATATATATATATATATAGTTTTAGTTTTAATCAAACTCTAATATAATAATATCATATATATCTTAATAATTATCTTTATTATTTAAACCTTATATAATTATCTCTATAATTATATACCCTTTAAATAATATTAATCTTTTATATATTATCTAATAATATATAAATCATTATCTCTTATGTATTTGTTTATAAGTATCCATCCAATTATCTAATAATAGATGAAAATACTAATTCAAATAAATCAATCTTTTATTTAATATCAAATAATAAATAAAAGACCAGATAATTATATAATTATCATCCAATGACAATCAAATCACTACAATATCCAATATTGTACTTTTAGTCCCCGTACTTTAAGATATAATTAATCATCCATTAATTTAATCTCAATGATCATTTCGTGTCATAAACAATATTCAATCTTATTTATTCAATAGTTTAATTGCATCTGCTCAGTTGTGCTCATCGGTGTGACCCTCAAGTGTTTTATGAAACAAACCATGATGCAGTATGTAATGTCATCTTTACATACCATATACTAACATACTCCCACTTGTGTAAGACGACATACTGTCCTGCAGCATGCGCCTAAAGGAGGTCATGGCTAGACACTTTAGGCAACCAGGGTCATAAAAAACCCTGACTCCAATTCGGGCATTCTTGTTGAAACAGCCTTCCAAAAAGAAACTTAGGTTATATCCCATGCATCGCGATATTTCAATGTGAAAGCTAGGCATGGATTAGATCAACCGTAGCAAACACGATTATGTTTCTCGACTCCCTGATCTCATACTGAACTGAAACAGACAGATTAGAACACATCAGTTCTGTCCGAGCATGACCATGCATTTCTGTCAGTATCGATCGTTGAGGGGCCCAGAAATATCTCTTCTTAGTTAAAAGAAGGTGCAAATCCCATATTGACTATCTAGGCCTCCAGCATGACTCCCACTGCAACCAGCCTCGAACCGTTATGATCACCCAGTTACGGATGACGTTAGGTTAGGCCAAATGTACAGCAACACCCGCACTAAAGTACGTAGACATCTCAGGTACTAAGGATTACCTTTTTGAGACGACTCATGACTATGATCCACAAAGTGGTCTCAATCGATGGGTCAATCCAATATTTGTTCGCAACAAATGCCTGTGAATCTGGTCCAACCTTTGCTATATTCATCACCCATGAATATCAACCAAAAACCACAGTAGCCTTTTAATTCTCGTTGTGGTTCCCACAACAAGCTGCTATGGAATACTTTTAGAATAACTTCATTTTTTTGGATTTCTAAAACATGCAAAATAGAATGACATTAAAGATATCATGTTGATCTCCTTTATCTCAATAAACACAACATGAATTCCATCAATTTAACGCTACTGTTCCTTTATCAAATATAACGGTAATACGATCAATCGAAAATTAATTTCAGACAAGATCTTAGTGGGAGTGTTCTCTAGTTAACTGACTTAACTTCAATTACCGTTTATCTTTGAAAAATTACACTAGTTCTTTATTACAACTTCTTGTAATATTATTCAGACCCATTCTGAATCTCCTTACAAATTTATATCCATTATCTTTAGAGGAACTGGTAAATCCCTCATAAAGACACCAGGATTAAAATATAGGAGCTCTAGCAATTCAGACTAATTGCTACTAGTGGTACGTTTAGATGTTTAGTCCTGAATCTGACAGTATGCGGTTTATCTATATCTTAAAAAAATATCTTAACTTAATAACATTGTGTTCAAAATTTGTGATATGTATCCATAACCACCAGAACCTGGTTATCTACAACATTTCGTTGTGGTGTTCCATCAAGTTTGCCGACGAGTGTTTAAACAAGTCAAAGGCTATTACTTGATTAACCGTCACACAAGTTGTATACATTTCACATGTAATTTTATAAAATACGATTACTTTTTGTCTAAACAATTCTGACTTCTCAAGTCCTTAATTGTTTCTAACAAGTTAAGTGAATTAAGCTCCATGTAACTCATTTACATTTAATTCTGCATTTTATTAGTTTTCATATAATCACGGATGACTATCCAACTCATATAATCTCTTGAACTAACTTTCATGAATTAATAAGTTCAATGAAACTGCATTTGAACACTTGAACAATTTACACAACAATATGGTAACCCTTTTTATCTAAATATGACTACTAGCTTGTCCAATCTCCATTGACAAGTTACTATTCAAGCTCCACTTGAATCAATAGTCTATAACCATGGTTTAGTAATATTAAACAATAGGAATTTCAAGCAATAAATTTTCAACTCCAAAAATTTCTTTATCTATCCCAAAAATATTTGCAAGAAATTCAACTACAAAGTTGTTTACTACACCATGATAAACTATTGATGACATGTAAAATAGTGTCCAGCAGAGTATTCTCTAAGATGTCTCTATGCTCCCACTAAATCTGTAATCTCTTTTCACTTCATATTAGTCATTGTAGACATTATGCATGAAACTCTGTTCAATTGGGTATCACATATCCAAGAACAATAGAAGTGAGTGATTCAGATACATGAAGTCTCAATACGGTCAGCCTTGACTGTTTCCAAGTACTTGGGACAATTCCTTTTCTAGTGCCCAGTTTCCTAGCACTCAAAGAATTTGTCATCCTTAGATTTGACTTCTCTGGTTCTAGGTTTTAGCTACTTGTTAGCTTTAACCTCCGGCTTGGAAACTTACTTTCCCTTCCATCTCTTTCCCTATCTTCTCTCCTTAATCATTCCCTCAGCAGTCTATAGCATCTTATGCAGACCACTGATCATCTTCTCCGTGCATATTGTAACAAATTACAAATTTCTAAAATTCCTTCAATAAGGAATTGAGAATCAGATTCGTGGTCATGTCAATGTGTCACGGGATACCCAAGTCTGCTAAGATGATCCAGATAACCTTTCATCTTCAGTAAATGGGGTCTAACAGTTGTTCCTTCTGCCATTCTGCAGGAGCTCAAAGCCCTAGTTGTATATGTTTCTCAGTCCGAGCCTGAGTCTAGAACATATCCTTTAGCCGGCGATACATCTGGCAAGCTGAGACGTCCATAAGGCTAGTCCGCAGCTTAGATGTCATGGTTGCTAGCATTAGACAGGCAACATTGACCGAATCCTTAGAGTGCTTATTGTGGAGATTTCTCTCCTCAACTGTAGCAGTCTCTGCAGGAGCAGGTTCCGGTGCCCTTTCCAGAATATACGACTTTCACTCTGTACTCAGAACATTTGTCACATTTTATTTCCAGTTCAGGAAGTTGCCTCTTTTGAGTTCTCCATATCCCGAATGGACCTCAAAGTAGCAACATGTGCTTTTGGGGAGGATTTTCAAGTGAGGGAAGGATAGTGACGTTATCATTGTTGTTGTTACTGTTATTTTCATTGTTATTGTTAAACCGCTTCTACCTCTGTCTTTTTCAACCATCTTAAACAATTTTTCAAAAAATTAGTATTTGATTAACCATTAATAAATGAATAACCCAAAATTTAGAAAATGATTTATTAATCCTAAGAACCATTTTACTTATTCATGCACCCAACGGAGGCTGAATCTACATGAATAAGCTACTCAGGCAGGCAACTTATTACCAATTACAACCCCTTTGCAACTCTTAGATCTTATGAGATTTTCAATTTCTTAAATTTATCATGTTTAATCTGATCCACACCTTGGGCAACAGTCTTACTGAGGAACCACCACTGACACACACCATATAACAACTGCAAGTCACTGGCCCAAGTCTCACTTAGGATCCGCAGTGCTTACCTCACAGCTCTTCGAGTTTGCGGCGTAAGCACCCAACGAAGGCTGAACCTACTTACGACGACCGGTCACCATGAGTGCCACTATATGAACGATGTGTTGTGACAGATTTTTGATTTGGGTTTATAACCAGTCTTTTACCAAGAACTAGTGGCCATTCAGGTTAGTCAGCGGGCAGGATCCTTTCGGTTCTAAACTTCTCAGAAATTCCTACAACCATAGCCTTAGCGTGACTATCCTAGACACCACCTATTCTGGTAAACAATCCAGTTAATTTACCAGTTTTAAGATTTCAACTCTTTGATCATATGACATTTTAAAAATAAATCTCCTTTTATTTGAAAACAAATTTCATAAAAATGTCAAATCTAACACCTGACAAAATAATTAAAGTTTCCAATTTAAACTTCCTTTAAATACTTTAATTTTTTTTATCAAAAATGATTGTAGTTTTAGTTTCTTTTATTTATCTACTTTGTCACCACAACCACGCAGATATAAAAAAAGCATAAAGAAATAAAACATACAATCACAGGGTGACATAGCCTTGCCAAAAACTAAATTGGTTTCCGAGAGCCATACGGACAAACCAATTAGGCCAAAACCTAAAAGACAAAATCAACACACAAGGCAAAAAGGTTGAAGTCTTTCAGCTCCCACTAGCCTCAGCATCCGATGATGTCTCCGAGCGTATTTGATGGATGACCTCCTTCTTGATGGACATCTTCACCAAGATTTTTTTTACATAATTTTAATCTAAATACATTTGCCTATTTTCTAACCTATTACAGATTACATCATAAAACCTGGGATTCCAATGGCACGCAGGCCTTCCCAAAAATATAACCAATAATAAAATAGCAAACATTGAGATTAAACAAACAACCATCACAAACAAGGGGTCTCAAGGCTCGGCTTTGTCACAAACATAAATAAAGCAGTAAAGCATATTAATAATCCAGAATTCATTTTCATCTTGCCATGAATATAATTCCAAGACCAATTAATCTACTATTTGAAGTAATCATGTCCAATATCGTTCTTAAATTTAATACGGTTCTTAAACTTGAAATTTAGGAACACTTTCCATAATTAGAAACTTTTTCCCGAAAAATTTCAAATTTATTTCCATCTTTGCATTATCATTGGATTCATAACTGTACTTTTTTCTTAAAATATTCAATTAACAATTCAAACACCTTTGAAACACTTTTGATTTATTGATTCGATTTTAACGCATTTAATTTAATCGTTCGAGTTTAACCGTGAATTACACGACACGACGGAATAATCCATCCATAACTTCGGCTACCACATCATAACCGAGAGGTCATGAGTCTCAACCCATGGCCAAAAATCGCGAACCGGAACGTTTAATTTTCGACTTTAATCAATTAAACACTTTTAAACAGTCAAACATTAACTAAATAAAACGATCTAAGGTTTAAAAATCTCGAGTTCCGAGAAACTCCAAGGTTGGCCGAGAATCACCATAGGGTTTCCAAAACCTTTGGTCGATTTTCTCCAAACCAAATCAAAACCTTAAACATTTTAATTATTAATTTCGACCATTTAAACACTTTTAATTATTAAAAATCGAAACTTTAAGAACGTTGGACATAAATACACAAATAACACTATCATTATGTTACTTAACCTGGCTCTGATGCCACTGTTGGGAATTCGTATTGTTTTTCATAAAAACATAAACTTTTAATCATATTAAATGCACAACGGAAGCCTTTTAAAATCACGAATTCCGTGCACGGATCATCAAGTATACATAAGATAAGTAAACTAGAAAGCAATAAAAATTCGTACATTTGCATTCGATAACAAGAATGCACGAATGAGATGCTTTCGGTATCCACCGGTGATGACACGATCGAGCGGCGCCAAGTATGCAATCAAACACACGAAGAACGGGAAAACCAAACGCGATTGTGGTTTGGTACGGCCGGAGCACACCACACACACACACCTTGTGTGTGTGCGCGCCGTGAATCCCAAAAAACCCTTAGGTCCCTCACATATTTCCCATATATATATATATATATATATATATATATATATATATATTCAGGTTCAAAAAGGTACCTCTCGAAATCAAGTGCACCCGAATGTACCAACCTTAAAAAACTTTTTTTAAAGTTTTTTTCTCATAACCATGTTTAATTTAATGTTATACACATGATATATGAATTTCACATACATTCACACTTTCTGTGTCCTTAAAAATTATGTGAATGCTCAATGTATATTTATGTACATGGTGGAAATGACCATTCACATGATCTTTTTTAACATTCACAAGATTTATGATGTTACTTCTTTTGAAAAAGAGTCTTATAATGTTGTCTTATATATGTCTATTCAAAAAGAATATATGTGAATGATCATTCACATTAGGGTACGCTGGAATCTTATAGGTACGCTGATGAACCTGATTCTATATATATATATATATATATATATATATATATTAAGAGTTTTAGTTTTAATCAAACTCTAATATAATAATATAATATATATCTTAATAATGGATTATTTAAACCTTATATAATTATCTCTATAATTATATACCCTTTAAATAATATTAATCTTTCTTACATTATCTAATAATATATAAATGACTAGATAATTATTTATAATTATCTCTTATTTATTTGTTTATAATTATCCATCCAATTATCTAATAATAGATGATAATACTAATTCGAATAAATCAATCTTTTATTTAATATCAAATAATAAATAAAAGACCTGATAATTATTTAATTATCATCCAATGACAATCAAATCACTACAATATACAATATTGTACTTTTAGTCCCCGTACTTTAAGATATAATTAATCATACATTAATTTAATCTCAATGATCATTTTGTGTCATAAACAATATACAATATTATTTATTCAATAGTTTAATTGCATCTGCTCAGTTGTGCTCATCGGTGTGACCCTCAAGTGTTTTATGAAATCAGCCATGATGCAGTAGTAATGTCATCTTTACACACCATATACTAACACATTTCTTCCTTGGAAATACTAAAGCTAGGAATGTTTTGTAGTTTTTTTCGTTCAAACCATTTTGATTTTTTATTTTCCTGAAACTCGGAATTTAATTTTTTGATTAAAAAATGACAAACCATTTTGATTTTTGATTATTTTGAACAAAAACCGGTGGATTATAGTCATTTTAAATATTTTCAATGAAGGAACGGTGAACCATTCTTATTATAATTTTTTCGATGAAAAAACTTCAACATGTCCTTATTTAAAATTTTTGAATGGCGAAAAGAAATATATCATTCCAGTTTTAAATTTTCTGAACGGAAAAACTACAACTAAAGTTGGATTTTTTTAATTTTCATAGAAAATATTCGGATTTTAATAAACAGTAGAAAAAAATATAACGAATTAGGTTTATCATATAATAATTTTTAAATAAATACCTATAGCAATATATAAAAAATTCAACACTAATAATAACAATAAACATATAAAAAATAATAATAAATTAGTAATCAAAACAAAACAAATAAAACATAAAATATTACATTTAGATAATTAAATGATAAAAAAATAATCCAAAAAATATATATGAAATAAATTATAATATAAAGAAAAAGCAACAATAAAAAAGTATTGAAAATTACACAAATGATCCAACTGTTAAGTTGCTACTAAATTATCAATGGATTTCCAAATAACCTTGATTAATGATCTTGATATTATAAAGGATTTGAAGCCTAAAAAATTGTTGTAGACAAGATATTTATGATGATAGGCAAATTGACAATTATTTCTTCCATGATACATGTTAGATCTAGAATTGTGATAGTTTCAGGGTTCAAAATGTGATAAATGAAACTTAGCTTTGTGTTCATTTTGTAAGGTTTCAAAGTTTATTGTAAATGGGTTAAAAGACCAAAAGGTCAACTCATGGGTATGGATAGTATTTGTATCCATCTAGTTTGCTTATAAATAGTTGTTTATAGGTTTTCATTTGTAATCATTTGGCTGAATGTACGTACGTGATTGAAGTGCAAATTAAGGTCTTTCTAATCTTTGAATGTTCTTCTTATTCTTGATATCATTCATATTGTTCTTCATGTTCTTCATGTGATTGATTATATCATGGAATGTCTATTGAATGTTAATTGAATGCTTCTAATATGGGAATTACAATTGGTATCAGAGCCTAAAGATTGGTTTTAAAGTGTTTATAATATCTGATTTTTGAAATTTTTGCTTAAAAAATTCGGAATTTTTTTCTAAAAATTGTTAAAGTTCTTGAAAGTTTTTCGTGTTCTATGATATACACCTCTGTTTGATCTTTGAAATCGAAATTTCTGAACTGTTTGTGGTTAAATCTCGTTTGATACTATATATTTAGGTGAACATCTTACTGTTTAATCACAAATTCGTGAAGAAACTATATTTGATTCAAAAATCATTCAGATCTGTGCTTAATTACTGTTAAAATTTGTTGAATTTAAGAATTGTTCTTCATCCGAGAGTTATAACTCTCAGATATAACTGAGTAGTGTGCGTTATCAGCTTAAATTTTTCTTCTTTTATGCTTCATGTTTCATCCGCGAGTTATCACTCTCGGATAATACTACTAACGACTTAATTGTGTTGAATTGCCTTAGACAACCACACTTCATCACCAAGTTACAACTTGCGGATCACAAGGCATACACTCTTCACTCCAAAATTTTCCTAAGTTAATTTACACTTGTTATTTCACCCGCGAGTCACAACTTGCGGACAGAACCTACTTGCGGATCACATAGCAAACCAACTCAGGTTCAAAATATTCTAAGCCCCTAATCCACAACTCCATCCGAGAGTTACAACTCTCGAATGCAACATCATCCGCAAGTTACTTCTCACAACACTTAGAATATTCCTGAATCTCACTTAGTGTGTTTGCAATTAAGGCTATAATCACTTACCGATCTCGGTCCAAAGAAGCTTTCATCATGAACCACGACACTCTCGCTATGGGATTTGACGTTAGGCATCCAACTCTGTATCGGGGGACGCTACACTCTGTGTAAATCTCGTTTCCTCGATTTCATAGAACGTCAAGAGTTAGCTGATGACATTCTAGACTCCATCTACAATGTTCCAACACAAATCAATCTGCTTCAACCAAATCGAGTTGATTCCGGAGACGAGGAAATTCCTAAGATCGTTCACACGCCTGAACAAATCAACCGAATAAAGACTGATAGGATAGCTCGCTCATTCATCATCCAGGCTGTTCCGAATGAAATCTACATCAGCATAGACAGTTTTAAGACTGCCCGAGAGATGTGGGAGGAAATTGAGAGGCAAATGCAAGGGAATGATCGGAATGCCAAGCAACGTGAAGCAAATGCTCTAAACAACTACGATATGTTTTCAGCAAAAGATGGTGAATCCCTGGACACTACATATCATCGGTACTGCACGCTGATGAATGAACTCCGAAAGAATGGAGTCAACAAATCTCAAGTAGAGCTGAATAGGAAGTTTGTAAATTCTCTGAAACCAGAATGGAAACAATTCGTCTGGTTGATTCGCGAGATAAATGACATCAGCATCCATGATCTATTTGATAGTCTCGTAGTCTATCAATCTGAAGTCTCTAGTAAGCATGAACCTAAGAAGCTAGATGAACCCACCACATCTGATACCCTTGCCCTTCTCATAGATAGAAACTAAAGTCATCTAAAGCCGCTAAACTCCTCAAAATTTTGTCTGAGTCCTCTGAGTCCAACACTCACGATGTTGACAATGATCCTGAGGCTACTGAACTTCAAAAGCAAATTGCATTACACATACATGCATTTCACAAGAACTTTCCCAAATCGTCCAACAAGCTTTGACGAGAAGCCAAGAGTAAAAAGTATGACGACAAGAGGGAAGCCGCTGAGAAGCCAAATGAGGAAGACTGCAAGGCTGATGACAAAGAGAAAGGGTGTTTTAACTGTGGCAAACTGAGACACTTTGCACGAGAAGGTCGTTTTCCGAAGCAGAAGAATAGGAACTACTAGAAGACGAAGTACAATCTCACTAAGCAAAGGAATGCTGGTAGAGCTCTGTTCGCTGAATAGGAACAATGGTTAGAAAAGATAGGCAAATAACCAAAAATAGTAACATGTTTTGACAATTTTATCATTAATAGTAACATTATTTATTTTTTATCATCTATAGTAACAACTTTTTATTTTTCTATTAATAATAGTAATTGGTGACCTGCAAACTTGTTTAAAAGGTCACCAACAACTTTTTAGTTATCAAAAATAGTAACAACTTTTCATATTTGTATCAATAATAGTAACATATCAAATTAAACCAAACCTTTTTTTTTATTTTTTAAGTTTTTCTAAGATTTCATAAATACCAAAATAAACTCAATTTATGTTTCAACTTATTTAATTACATTACCACTATCTTTAGTGACTATTTTTTAAATTTATTTATTTACAATTTTTATTTTTTCGTAACCTTATAGAATTTAATATATATTCTGAATATTTATTTACGATTAGATAATATTTGATTATTTATTCACAATTATATATAATGTGAACGAAAGAAAATACTACGAATCATTTCAATTTCACTTTTTCCAAACGAAAAAACTATGAATCATTCTATTTTTAGTTTTTCTCATCAAAATATTATGAACTATTTTGGTTTTTTCAATCTAAATGGGTTGTAGTTTTTTCATATATAAAACTAAAAATAAAAATTGGTTGCAATATTTTTCAAGCAGAAAAACTATAAAATACAATTATTCATAATTTTTTGTGTTGTTAAAAATTGTAAAATCCCGTCTTTGAGAAATATTACGTGGATTTAATTTATTGGTTGATTAAATTATTAATATTGCTTGGGGCAATGGTATGGCGATTAGTGGAATGAATACGTGTCGGGGTCGAGTATACATGTCACCGGGTTATAATTCTAGCGGATTATTAATAATTATGAGACCACAAAATTAAAGGGGAATATTGATAGTAATTATGAAATATTGATAACGGGTCGGGTATCGGTACCGAACCCGCGTTATAAACGATATGTTTATATGTATAACACGTTTAACTCTTTGCTTTCTTTTCATTCCAAATACAATTCAGAAGTGTTGTGTGTGTTTGTAAGAGCAAACAGAAGGAAAAAAAGCCGTAATGGATTAGATTGAGATGTGGAATTCATCTTCGTCTTGACTTGTGGTGTTCTTTAACTTGGGAAGGTAAGAAACCTCTAATTTTAAATGAGTTGATTGTGTTATAAGTTGCTAAATTATGGAAATTGGTTTAGCAAGTGTTTGCAAGTGGTTATGTATCGTTTTTATGGGTTGCAATGATTTTTCATTCGGAAAAACTATAAACTGGAAATTCATAGTTTTTTTCATTGTTAAAAACACAAAAATAAATGAGTTGCAATTATTTTGTACGAAAAAACAAAATGATTTATAGTTTTTTGTAACAAAAAATCTAAAACATGATTAGGTTGTAGTTTTTCATTTAGGAAAGCTAAAAGTTAAATGGTTTGTAATCAATTTCGTTTGGAATTTACTAAAAAGCCAATCAATTTGAAATTTTTTTATTCGAATTAAAAGTACTACGAATGAAAAAGTATTGCGATTCATTTTTTAGTTATTTTATGAATGGAAAAACCATGACTCATTGTGGTTTATAGTTTTATATGAATGAAAAATATTGAGACTCATTTTGATTTTTTGTTTTTTAAATAAAAAAACTATGACCCATTTAGATTGGAAAAAACTAAAATATGGAACAATTTGTATTATTGTATTTGGAAAAACTAAAAAAATGATGATTCGTAGTTTTTTCGTTGGAAAAAGTGAAAATTGAAACGATTCATAGTATTTTTTTTTTCATTCATATTACATATAATTGTGAATAAATAATCGAATATTATCTATCCGTAAATATTCAGAATAAAAATTTGGTTTATTTTGGTGTTTATGAAATATTAGAAAACTTAATAAAATAAAAATGTATGTTTTTAGTTTGATATGTTACTATTATTGATTAAAATCTGAAAAGATGTTACTATTTTTGATAACTGAAAGTTGGTGACCTGCTAAACAGGTTTGCAGGTCACCCATTATTATTATTGATAGAAAAATAAAAAGTTGTTACTATTAATGATAAAAAATAATTAATGTTACTATTAATGATAAAAATGTCAAAACTTATTACTATTTTGGACATTTGCCCTTAGAAGATACTGACAATGAAGAGGATGCTGCAGATCAGCTTCATTGTCGACACCCAGCCAACAGAAGTTACAATTCCTGCACCTGAAGTCTCGCTGATGGCTTGTAACACCCACCCCGATCCCATAAATGCCACGTCAATACAATACACAAGTGGCAATATCGCAATAACTCTATCATGCACATGTCATAAGATAAGCTGAAATCACTAATAATAATATCATTAACAAATAATTCACTGGTTACATAACCCAAAGGATGCTAACATAAGCAAACTAATCAAATCATTACACAAAACCAGCATAAGACTTCCCAGCTACTCCCCAGTCCCAGATCAATAAGCACGGCTACCAATCTCTTCTCTGATACCCTGAACATGGTAGACTCGAATACGTAAGCTCGGAAGCTCGTGAGTACGCGAGGGTTAGACTCCGCACAATAAACACATAGCATGCGTACACATAGCACATACACACAGCACAAGTTCTATCTCTGTCCCTGGCAATCAACATCACTATACAGGTATGAGCACACAGTATGAGATCCGAAGCCCTGCACACATAATCACTGAGAGGGGGACCCTTCCCCAGCTAACGACCGCGGCCGCGGTGGTTAGCCACAACCCTGTAGCACGGGCGCGAACCGGCTACAGGCCCTGCCGTGTATACACGCCCCAAGGACTGTGATGCAGCATAGCAAATAGAAAACCAAAGATAATCAGTTGATTCCACGAATACTCGGAAGATCTTAACCAAACTCACGTTGATTCACAGGAATACCGCGAATTTGGCCTTCAAAATTGGGTCACACAAAGAACACAAATTTGGGAGAGAAAACTGAAGTTTCATAAAAATTGAAAGTGACCATCCAAGTTCACACATTACAATATTAAAAAGAAATAGAAAAACATAAACGGACCAAAATGATAATGGGCCAAACACACGGGCCAAAAAACTAAAGCCCAAACTGAAAGAGAAATAGAAAAATGCAAATTAAGTAGTCTTCGGGGCCTTTTTGGGCGAAAAGCAGGGCCCAAACCGCCTATGGCTGTTTGCCAGCACGTCGGGCCTGTCCATACGGTCGTTTTGATATATTATAAGCCCAAATCGGATACCTGAGGCCCAAGTTATGGCCATTTTAGTGAGCCAATGTGGTCATGGGCCTCCAAGTATTCTAAGGCCCGGTCTTCTGCATCATTCCCCCCTGGGTAGACAAAATTCGTCCTCGAATCTGCAACAGCTTCATCTTCAGAAGAGTCTCCATGAAAAGGCACCAAATGCTTAACACTGAACACGTCTGAACAGCGAATGTGACTTGGCAGCTTCAAACGATAAGCATTAGGGTTAATCTTCTCCAAAATCTCCACTGGTCCAATCTTCTTTGCTGACAGTTTGTTGTATTCACCCACAGGGAAACGGTCCTTAGTCAAAACTGCCCAAACAAAGTCACCGACCTCAAAATCGACATGCCTACGCCTTTGATCCGCATCTTGTTTGTACTTGGCGTTAGCCCGAACCAAGTTATCATGCACAGCTTTATGAACCTCATGTAACCTAACAACGAAATCCTGCACTTTCTTTGGAACAGAACATGAAACAGGGAGAGTCAGTAAATCCAATGGGCCTCGAGGCTGGGCCGAATACACCACTGCAAATGGGCTAAAACCAGTGCTTCTGTTAACAGCATGATTATGAGCAAATTCAGCCTGACAAAGCTTTTGATCCCATGCCTTCACATGATCACCCACCAAACATCTCAAAAGGTTTCCAAGGGACCGATTCACCACTTCAGTTTGCCCATCTGTTTGAGGATGATAGGCACTGCTGAAGTTGAGCTGCGTGTTGACCATTTTCCACAAACTGCGCCAAAAGTGACTCAAAAACCGAGTGTCCCGATCTGAAACAATAGAGGATGGCAATCCATGCAGACGATATACCTCCCGAAAGAACAACAAAGCCACATTAACTGCATCTGTCGTCTTCTTGCATGGTATAAAGTGAACCATCTTCGAAAAACGATCGACGATCGACAACAACAAAGATAGAATCATTACCACGCTGAGTACGAGGCAACCCCAGCACAAAGTCCATGCTGATGTCCACCCAAGGCTGTGAAGGGACAGGCAACGGCATATAGAGTCCAGCATTGGTGGCTGTTCCCTTGGAAGTCTGACAGATCCTACACCTCTTAACAAACCGGTCGACCTCTTTCCGAATAGTAGGCCAGAAATAAGAAGACTGCACCAACTGCAAAGTACGATCCCGACCCACATGTCCTTCACCATGTAACTCCCTGATAATATGTAAACGAAGACTGGAATCAGGAATACACAATTGGTTCCCCTTGAAAAGAAAACCATCATGCACAACAAAATCTGATATTTTTCCAGAGCTGATATCCTGCAATATAACAGAGAAGTATGGATCAACTGTTAGCTGCTCCATGATGGAGTCAAGCCCTGGTACACCAACCCGCATAGACACTAGCAGATTGCTCCTCCTACTCAATGCATCTGCCACCCGATTCGACACCCCAGATTTATGCTTCACCACAAAAGTAAACTTCTCCAAAAATGCCATCCACCTAGCATGCTTGTGTGAAACCTTATCTTGGCTACGAATATGCCTCAAAGAGTCATGATCTGTGAACAACACAAATTCCTTGTGAAACAGGTAGTGTCGCCAATGTTTAACAGCTTGAACCACAGCATAGAATTCTACATCATAAGTACTATAACGCAGCTTTGCTCCTGTCAACTTCTCACTGAAATAAGCTATGGGTCTCCCCCCTTGGCTCAAAACACCCCCAATGCCCACATGGGAAGCATCTGTGTGTAACTCAAACACCCGTGAGAAGTCAGGTAACACTAGCAATGGGGCTGATGTAAGTCGCTCCTTGATCAACTGAAAAGCAGAGTCGGCCCCCTCAGTCCAAGTAAAGGACTTCCCTTTCATACAATCAGTCACTGGTGCCATGATGGAACTGAAGTCTGGTATGAACCTCCTGTAAAAAGATGCAAGACCATGAAAGCTTCTCACCTCAGTTATTGACCTGGGAGTTGGCCAATGCCTCACAGCATCAACCTTGGACTCATCCACCTGTATACCCTCCCCAGAAACAACATACCCCAAAAACAGCACCTTAGGTACCATAAACACACACTTCTTCTCAGCTGCATACAAACTATCCCCACGAAGTAAGGTCAAAACCTGCCGCACATGACCCACATGCTCATCAAAGCTAGCACTGTATATAAGAATATCATCAAAATAAACAACCACAAATCTACCAATATAAGGTCTAAACAACTGGTTCATCACTCGCATAAATGTACTAGGAGCATTCGACAAACCAAAAGGCATAACCAGCCATTCATACAACCCTTCACGAGTCTTAAATGCTGTTTTCCACTCATCACCAGGCCTAAGCCTTATCTGCTAGTACCCACTCTTTAAATCCAGTTTAGTGAACACAGAAGCACCACTAAGTTGATCAAGTAAATCATCAAGTCTAGGAATAGGAAAACGATACCTCACTGTGATCTTGTTGATGGCACGACTATCAACACACATACGCCATGTCCCATCTTTCTTGGGAGTTAACAAAGCAGGGACAGCACAAGGACTCATACTCTCCCTGACATGTCCTTTGGAAACCAACTCCTCAACCTGTCGACGCAACTCCTCATGTCCGGTAGGACTCATCCTGTAGTGAGGTCTATTGGGCAACTGGGCACCTGGTTCCAAATCAATGTGATGCTGAATGTCACGTAGAGGTGGCAAACCATCAGGGAGCTCTGCTGGAAACACATCATGAAACTCATCAAGTAAAGGGACCATAGCATCGGGAACTGCAACCTCCCCAACTATCTCTTTCCCTATCAACACAAACACATTATCTGTCTCACTCAATTCATCCTCAAATTGAGCAAGGGTCAAAAGGGTTCCCGAGGGCTTCGTGACCAACTCCTTCGGCTTATTAGGAACCAAAGTTATCTTCACCCCACCAAAGAGGAAACTATAAGTATTGGTCCGCCCCTTATGTTCAATCTCACGGTCATACTCCCATGGCCTACCCAACAGTAAGTGGCAAGCATCCATAACAACAACATCACACCATACATTGTCCTTATAAGTTTTACCAACAGAAAATGAAACAAGAGATCGTTTAGACACTGTTACCTCACCACCTTTCTTCAACCACTGAAGCTTGTAGGGCTTGGGGTGACTTTCTGTTTTCAAGGACAACTTTTGAACTGCTTCCTCAGACACCAGATTATCACAACTCCCTGAATCAATGACAAAAGTGCAAACCCTACCCAAGATGGTACACGTGGACTGGAAAATGTTGTGCTTCAGCCAATCCTCATCAGTAGCTTTTGGAGTGAAGCAAGAACGCCTCACCACCAGATTCACACCCACATCTCCAGACACATATTCTTCCTCCTGCTCAACTTCCTCATCATACATTGGACCTCCATCATAACCATCATTCTCTTCCTGCCCCCAATCCTCCTCAGTGAACATGGTTCTTTTGCCAGCCCTTTTACACTCGGACTGTCGATGGCCAAGTTCATCACATGTAAAACACTTAAGTCCCCCGCTACCGATACCCCGTGAAGTCGAACCAGCACTAACACCCCCTGGTCTCGGTTGATTAGGCACCAAACGTGGTGTTACAACTCCCGATCCAGAATTTCCCCCACCAAAAGCAGTGGAAGTCGAAACCAACTCCCCGAAGGTTCTGCTTCTCCAAAACCAGCGCCCTTTGGTATGCATCAGAAACGGATACCGGATCAAACAGATTCACTGAGTCCATAATCTCAACCCTTAATCCGCCAGTGTAGCAGGCAACAAGTTGTTCTTCCGTCTCTTGAATATCATTCCGAGAGATCAACTGGTAGAACTCAGTCGTGTAATCATCCACCGATCGTGCCCCTTGTCGCAAATTCTGGAGTCTTTGGTACATCAACCGCTGAAAATTATGGGGTAAAAAGTTGGACCGTAGTGACTTTTTCATCTTCCTCCATGTCTCGATCCTCGGTTTCCCAAGCCTGGTTCAAGTTAACTTCAATTGTTGCCACCACGCAGAAGCCCTACCACGAAGTCTTGTGGCGATCAAAGAAACCCTTTTGTTTTCCGGCACCCCTTTAAATTCAAAAACCTCTTCCACGGTAGCCAACCAGTCAATAAAACCCTCTGGATTCAGACTAACCCCATCAAACTCTGGGATATCAAACTTCATTCCAGACTCCCAACGCCTGTTATCATCCCTACGATGATTGTTCCTCGGCCGCCCCTCCGATTCATCATCGGAAGACGAACGGTCACCTGCAAACGGATTATCTCCTTCATCATCGTGACCACGATTCATCATTTCCGCCATCCGATCCGTCAGTTGATCGACCATCTGATCCAATCGCTGGTCCATCCGTGCCATAAGACGCTCCTCCATCTCCACTTCGTGCACTGGTCTCTGTCTTCGTGGAGGCATTTCGAACAGGATGTTCGGCTTTGATACCAACTGATGCAGCGTAGCAAATAGAAAACCAAAGATAATCCGTTGATTCCACGAATACCCGGAAGATCTTAACCAAACTCACGTTGATTCACAGGAATACCGCGAATTTGGCCCTCAAAATTGGTTCACACAAAGAACACAAATTTGGGAGAGAAAACTGAAGTTTCAAAAAAATTGAAAGTGACCATCCAAGTTCACACATTACAATATTAAAAAGAAACAGAAAAACATAAACGGGCCAAAATGATAATGGGCCAAACACACGGGCCAAAAAACTAAAGCCCAAACTGAAAGAGAAATAGAAAAATGCAAATTAAGTAGTCTTCGGGGCCTTTTGGGCGAAAAGCATGGCCCAAACCGCCTATGGCTGTTTGCCAGCACGTCGGGCCTGTCCATACGGTCGTTTTGATATATTATAAGCCCAAATCGGATACCCGAGGCCCAAGTTATGGCCATTTTAGTGAGCCAATGTGGTCATGGGCCTCCAAGTATTCTAAGGCCCGGTCTTCTGCATCAGACTGTTAGGGACAGTCAACCCGCGCGATCACACATCGCGAATCACCGTCCGTATGGAACTCATCACGGACCCCGGACTGGATCTCATCTCATGCACATATAACACATATATGAGAACGGAATCATACCTGAAACCCGTGTCCCTGTCTCGTACACAGTATAGCACAATATACACAAATAACACGATACAACTCAGAAAATGGAGCGCTCGTTTGGAAAAGACTCGGGTACTCACCTGACTGTCAAACAACCCGTCTCAATCCCTAACTCTACGATCTTTAATTCGGCTTACCTCGCGATCAGCTCGTCCCTACAATCATACGGATCTCAACAATTAATCTCAATCCCAGTCAACACATATAACCGACTCACAATGAACCCATAGCTAACACGGACTTAAACAATCTCAACAAAACCCACGAACTCCAATCAACATATAAAACAAACCCAAACACGACCCTTTAATCGAACTGGACTCGACACACAATTCCAACCGGACCCCGAAAACCCAACCGAAACCCGACCTCGGAATCCCGACGAGACCCGCTTCCATACCCAGCCTCAAGCCCCTACGGAACCCAACTCAAACCCCACGCAGAACCCGGCCCAGCAGCTGACCGCGCCGCGCCCCTCGTTTCCTGCGCGTCGCGCCGCGACCTCCTGGCTGCATCCATCCCAGCACTTCGATTTGCAGGTCTACCCAGGAGTTAAAACTCCCATCTATACACGATTTCAGCCCCAAATAAACACCATATTCACTACATAACAGCCCCTTATAAACCCCTAACACTTTACACATATATAATCCAAATTTAAGCCACTAGAGGAAAACTTCCTTACCTTTGATGCTCAAGAACTCAAATATGAAGAAGATGATGAAGATTACTCCAAGGTTTTCACAATCAATCTGGAGCTTGGAGATTAACTTCTGCTGCTGGAGCTTCCCATAACACACACACACTTTTTGGCTCTCAATAAAATGGATAAGGGAGAAGGAAAGGATAAACATATATGTACGCTTCTATTTTAGGCCGGTCCCGAACCCATTAACCCGGACCCGATATCACATTTTCACAATTAATGTCCTTTTAACCCATTTAACTCCACGAACCCAAATATGTAATTAATCCACTAATACTATAACCCGGAGACACGTAACTCACAACCCGACACGTATAATCCACTACTTGGGATCTCATTGGTCCAACACAATAATAATTATTTAAACATCCACTAAAACAATTCCACGCAATTATCTCGAAAATGGGATGTTACAAATCCTCCCCTCTTAAAGAGATTCCGTTCCCGGAATCTATTGCAAGCTATTCGCAAATACACATCTCTAAGTCAAATCCCCAAAAATGTTGACTCACAACTCTCAATATAATTACCAACAACTCTAATGAATTCACATTTAAACTCTGAATGGCACAATCATCACTGATACATATCTTCGCTTCACAATCAGGCAATCCACTAATAACTCGGTTAAATCCTCTAACTCGCATACCGGCAACTGATAGATCCTCTATTAATAGAGCCTTCTCGTGGCGTCACCTCATAAGCCACTCGGTCCGCCTATAATCTCAATCCATCGATCTTCGCTCTCTTTTATCACATACTCGCATAGCTCTGTATAGATCATTCACTAACACGACTCAAATCCAGTTATGAATACACAAAAAGACATCTCCGTCGAATCACTAAACGCAAGCTCATAAACATGATTAAATCCACTCTCAATAGACTAATCTACTATCATAACAAAATTCTCAACTCTTTTCGCTACAACAGATAATCGCATCTCATAAAACGCAAAATCATAGATATGGATAGCACACACAAGAATTTAAATCCACTATCAGAAGGATCAATCCACTAGCACATCACAAACACATTCACAATGATTACTCATATAACTCACATAGCCCAACAGGATTAATCCACTTTCATAGCACAATTCTGAACTCAAAAGCCCAGATCACAATAAACCCGGATCTAGCACATTGACTCCACATATACACCCCAAACATAACGACCCTATTCAGCCCATACACACAATCCCGCCCCTCTGTCACTGAATCCCACAATCACAAACACAACAAGGCAATTGCACGCAACAGAACACATACACTTATCACAGACATAGCCCAATAACCCGCCCAACAACTGACACACACTCAAAACAAGCTCAGAAAGAGATGCCCGAAACCATATTAGTAGCATCTCGAGCTTCTTCTGCAGTCGCCTGATAGACCCGGCCCCTTGCTCTAGTATCATGACGACTGGATGACGACGGCTCTGCTCTGGCCCCACTAGAACTCGCACCCTACACCGCTGATCCCGGCTCTGGACAGTCTCGTACTCTGTGCCCGGTCTCCCACAACGGAAGCACAATGGCTCTGGAACAGTACACGTGGCGGCAGCATGCCCCCGCTGACCGCATCGATAACACCTAGGCACGCACGGCCCACTATGGCGACAGTGGCATATCGGGCACTCCCGATCTCCAGCTGAACTGTCTCCCCTAGTGTCTCCATCTCGAGACCTCTGCCCTACACTGCTCTGGCTCTGCCCTGTATATCTCGAGCTCTGCCTCTGACTCTGACTATCTGATCGCTGGCTGCCCCGGTCCACTCGACCTCCGCTCCCTATCCCTGTCTCTGTCTCTATCTCGATCTCGTCTGTCTCTTGAACTCTGTCCCGAACGCCGCTCTCTGGAATCGTCTCTTAAATGCCTCCGATCTCTCGAGGACCGCTCAGGAGTCCTCGCACGTGACTCTGAGAAGATGGCTCCTGCCTCTGCTTGGCTATCTCCCGCTCCCTTATGCGGGCCATCTCTAATGCTCTAGCAAAAGTAGAAGTCTCGTGCATCCCCACGAACTCCCTGATATCCGCTCGCAGTCCATCAACAAATGCATCAACCTTCCGCCGCTCGGTGACAATGTGCTGAGTTGCAAACTGGGAGTACTCATTAAACCGATCCACATACTGCTGCACCGTCATCTCTCCCTGCTGTAGATGAAGGAATCACCGCTCCATCTCCCGCCTCTCGTCTCTAGGAATGTACTGCAGCTCAAACACGGCTCTAAACTGGTCCTATGTCATCGCATAGGCTGCAGAAGATGTCATCGCTGACTCTATAGACTGCCACCACTGTGACGCCCCTCCCCTCAACAGATAGGTCGCATAACCGACCATATCTCTCGGCTCCACGTGCGCAACTCGAAAAGCGGCCTCCACCTCACGCTCCCATGCCATTGCCATCCCTGGCTCCCCCTCACCTCTGAACTGGGGTGGATCTCCTGTCATAGAATCCTTAAAGGACCCACCCTTCCTCGAAGTAGACGACGAAGCACCGGCCCCAGACTCCGTCTCAGTAAACCGAACAACTGGCCCCACATTCTGACCCTGTTCCCTCTCCTGCTCTTTCTGCTGTCTATGAAACTCGGTAAGGACCTCTAGCAGCTCTGATTTTCGAATATACTCATCACTGGGCGGCTTACCCGCACCCGATCCCTCACCCTGATCTGCCATAACAATCTGCACAAAACAAAACAGTTAAGAACCACAGATAAATCACCCAGCATTATACACTAAGCCAGGTCAGTTAACTCCACTAATATCAATCGCAATGGATCCCCCACGGATCGAAACAAGGTTTAAGTTAAGCATCCACTAATGATACTCAGACTTCAAACCACAAGCTCTGATACCATGCTGTAACACCCACCCCGATCCCATAAATGCCACGTCAATACAATACACAAGTGGCAATATCGCAATAACTCTATCATGCACATGTCATAAGATAAGCTGAAATCACTAATAATTTAAACTTTCGCAATGATGTCATTAACACATAATTCACTGGTTACATAACCCAAAGGATGCTAACATAAGCAAACTAATCAAATCATTACACACAAACAGCATAAGACTTCCCAGCTACTCCCCAGTCCCAGATCAACAAGCACGGCTACCAATCTCTTCTCTGATACCCTGAACATGGTAGACTCGAATACGTAAGCTCGGAAGCTCGTGAGTACGCGAGGGTTAGACTCTGCACAATAAACACATAGCAAGCGTACACATAGCACATACACACATCACAAGTTCAATCTCTGTCCCTGGCAATCAACATCACTATACAGGTATGAGCACACAGTATGAGATCCGAAGCCCTGCACACATAATCACTGAGAGGGGGACCCTTCCCCAGCTAACGACCGCGGCCGCGGTGGTTAGCCACAACCCTGTAGCATGGGCGCGAATCGGCTACAGGCCCTGCCGTGTATACACGCCCCAAGGACTGTTAGGGACAGTCAACCCGCGCGATCACACATCGCGGATCACCGTCCGTATGGAACTCATCACAGACCCCGGACTGGATCTCATCTCATTCACATATAACACATATATGAGAACGGAATCATACCTGAAACTCGCGTCCCTGTCTCGTACACAGTATAGCACAATATACACAAATAACACGATACAACTCAGAAAATGGAGCGCTCGTTTGGAAAAGACTCGGGTACTCACCTGACTGTCAGACAACCCGTCTCAATCCCTAACTCTACGATCTTTAATTCGGCTTACCTCGCAATCGGCTCGTCCCTGCAATCATACGGATCTCAACAATTAATCTCAATCCCAGTCAACACATATAACCGACTCACAATGAACCCATAGCTAACACGGACTTAAACAATCTCAACAAAACCCACGAACTCCAATCAACATATAAAACAAACCCAAACACGACCCTGTAATCGAACTGGACTCGACACACAATTTCAACCGGACCCCGAAAACCCAACCGAAACCCGAACTCGGAATCCCGACGAGACCCGCTTCCATACCCAGCCTCAAGCCCCTACGGAACCCAACTCAAACCCCACGCAGAACCCGGCCCAGCAGCTGACCGCGCCGCGCCCCCTGCACACCGCGCCGCGCCCTTCGTCCCCTGCGCGTCGCGCCGCGACCTCCCGGCTGCATCCATCCCAGCACTTCGATTTGCAGGTCTGCCCAGGAGTTAAAACTCCCATCTATACACGATTTCAACCCCAAATAAACACCATATTCACTACATAACAGCCCCTTATAAACCCCTAACACTTTACACATATATAATCCAAATTTAAGCCACTAGAGGAAAACTTCCTTACCTTTGATGCTCAAGAACTCAAATATGAAGAAGATGATGAAGATTACTCCTAGGTTTTCACAATCAATCTGGAGCTTGGAGATTAACTTCTGCTGCTGGAGCTTCCCATAACACACACACACTTTTTGGCTCTCAATCAAATGGATAACGGAGAAGGAAAGGATAAACATATATGTACGCTTCTATTTTAGGCCGGTCCCGAACCCATTAACCGGGATACGATATCACATTTTCACAATTAATGTCCTCTTAACCCATTTAACTCCACGAACCCAAATATGTAATTAATCCACTAATATTATAACCCGGAGACACGTAACTCACAACCGACACGTATAATCCACTACTCGGGATCTCATTGGTCCAACACAATAATAATTATTTAAACATCCACTAAAACAATTCCACTCAATTATCTCGAAAATGGGATGTTACATGGCTCAAGACGCATGTTCAAGCAATGCATCTCCCTCAACAGATAAAGAGTTAAGTTTTCTTCCCAAAGAATTTCTTGCTGAACTAACTGTTTTACGTAAAGAGGCCAAAAAGCTGAGGGTTTGTCAAACTCCCCTTCAGGATGCTCGTAATTAAACATCTGATTTGAAAACAAACATATTAGCATTACAGGAAGAACTTTCTAAAACTAGTACTGTAACCAAAGATGTAACTGCTAAATTGTGCAAATTAGAATACGATCATCAAGTGCTTAAGTCTGATAAATCCCACAGTGATTACAACTATGACTGTGTCCTGACTGAGAAACAAAATTAAACGAAAAACTCAAAGACATGGAAGATAGGTTTTACAAACATGGTCAAACTGATCAAACTATAAATATGGATAAGCCTAGAAAGTTGAAGTCTAAAGATGGCTTAGGTTTTACTGGTCCTAGAGTCATGGAAGAAATGGTCAACAAACAACATGATCCTTTATATGATATTCAGACTCTAGGTTGCGGTTTTAAAATGCCTTATCACAAAACCCTGCCAGAAGTGCTAACCGAAGAAAAAGAAAAATGAGCAAGACCTGATATAAAAGAAACTAAATTTGTTTATAACTGGTTAAATTACGATTCTCTTCAAGGAAAATTAGATAAAACATTTCGAGAAGATTAATTTGTTGAACCAAAAGAGATCACACTTGATCCGAACTTGCCAAAACCTCGTGAATACATACCATATTCTGTTCTAGAACATCGAGCTTCTGATCTAAAACAGATACTGGAAAATACAACACGAGATTTTGAGCAAGAATGGATAGATTTTACACAGAAAATATCAGATCTAGAAGCCAAAATTGCTCGACTTAATTCTTTTATGGCTGACACTTCACTAAATAATGATAAGTTCCATGACCTTGAATTAACATTTGAAGAAACCAGAGTTGTTTGATTCAGAAAGAAACAATTTTTTAATAAAAGAAAATGAGTTTAATGAGGCACGACGACAGTTTTCAGTTCGAGAACAAAATTTCAAAATAGACGCTAACTCATCATTTGACAAAGAATGAGATCAGCTTCTAGCCAATATTAAGGGACTAGAATCTCAACTTGTTTCTAATCAACATAGTTTATAAAAACAAGTTTCTGTCACTCACAACTCTAAGGTCATAACTTCAACTCCAGCCAGCAACACAAACCCAAATCTAAGAAAACATCATCTCTTAGAAATATAGAAAGGCAAAGCACCGATGATCGTACCTATCTCAGAACATGTTGGCAACACTTCCAAAATTGTTCCCGGAAATTTTGCTGCTTCTAGCAATAAAGGCAAACAGAATTATCGGAAACAGATATCACACACACAGTTTAGTAACTCAAAATCTGTGAACGCTAACAAACATGTTCGTTTCATTTCAGAAAATCGAGTAACACCAAAGGGCACATCTCAAAAGACGGCATTTAAAGTCAAGAGTCAAGGAGCAGTTTTTAATTCTTCAAAGTCTTTAATTTCCAATGTAATAAAAGACAAACGTGTGGTTGATTTACATTCCAGTACTATTTTGAATGATTGTAATGTTTCGAACGCTATTCCATTTAATGCATATTCGTTTGAACAGTTGTTTAATTTGTCCAAAACACCACAAAGTTTGTCTAGACCTACATTGTTAAATTATGCTCCTATACTCAAACATAAATGTCGCCGCAAACCTAAACAAAAGGTTAAAAAGGAATCTGACAGACCTATCAAATATAAGTCTGTCTGGATCCCTAAGAATTGCATTTCTGCAAACAAAGACATTATGTGCACTATCACTAAACCCAATGGTGGTTCTCACATTAAGAACCCAACTATCAACGCTAATCCATCTGGACTCAAATACCGTACAATTTGGGTACCAAAAGTAACTTAACTGTCTTGCAGACATTGGTTTCTAATCACATCGGATTAGGACCCGTTCCTCATTTTCAATGGCTTTTAAACACCCAGTTCAAAACCCGCTCTTCAATCTTCACACATTGATCTGTCCTTTTCTTTTAGGCAAACAGTGTGTGGATCCTAGACTCTGGATGCTCGCGACATATGACTGGCCGACAAGATCTTCTGTCCAACTACACGTCAACTGATGGTGGTTCGGTGAAATTCGGCAACAACGGTGATGCTCAAATCTGTGACTTTGGGGATCTTGAAATGGATAATCTAAATATCACTCAAGTCTCCTATGTCCAAGGTCTTGGCCACAATCTCTTTAGTATTGGCCAACTTTGTGATAAAAGACTTGAGGTCTCATTCAAAGCCACACAATGCAGTATTCGATCTCCAACGGGAAAGGAGATACTCGTCAGCACTTGATGTTCCAACCTATACTCCAACGATCTCACAAAGGTCAATGTCAACAAGAAAATATGTCTCCTCTCCAAGGCCTCATCTCAGCAGTCTTGGTTATGGAACAAGAGATTCTCTCATCTGAATTTCAAAAACATAACCAAGCTCGTATCAAACAAACTCGTAAGAGGTCTACCGGAGCTGAAGTTCGACAAAGATCAACTGTGTGCAGCCTGCAAAAAGAGCAAGATCAAGAAAGCCTCACACAAACCGAAGCCAGTCCCCAACACTACACAACCCCCAGATATTATCCACATGGATTTGTGTGGTCCGATGCGCATTCAGAGCATAAATGCCAAGAAGTATATCCTGGTGATGGTCGATGATTTCTCACGCTACTTGGGTAAAGTTCCTACGCACGAAGGATGATACGCTAGAATTGATCATCTCATTTCTGAAGCAGACCCAAGTCAACCTCCAACTTCAAGCCCAAACCATCCGTACAGACAACGGAACTGAGTTAAAAAACAAGGAGTTAACCACATTCATAGATTCCGTTGGTATAGCCCACCAATATTCCGCTGCCAGAACTCCTCAACAGAACAAAGTTGTAGAACGATGGAATCGAACTCTGGTTGAAGCAACTCGCTCCATGATCACATACTCGAAGCTGCCTTACACTTCTGAGCCGAAGCTGTGGACATTGCATGCTATACTCAAAACCGATCCATCATCAACAAACAGTTTGGCAAAACACCCTATGAGATTATTAATAAACGTGCACCTAATGTCAAACACTTCAGTGTTTTTGGCTGCAGGTGTTTCATTCTAAACGATAAAGATAATCTCGGTAAGTTCGAGGCCAAAGGAGATGAAGCAGTATTCATCGGATACTCAAAGAACTCAGCCTTCTACCGGGTGTACAACAAGCGGACTCGGACAGTTAATGAGAGTGTGAATATCACATTCGATGATTTAGTTGAGTCCGAGAACGATTCTGAACACATTAGTTCAGAACCGGCTCCTCAACAACCATCTGAACCAACTCAGACGTCATCTACATCCGCCTCTGCTACGCCAATCGGAGAAGATGATCTAGACCTAGACTTCTTATTTGATTTATTATATCCACACTCAAAGTCTAGTACTAACTCTTTTTCTAAATCTGATGCAGATACAAATGAAGTCAGTCCAAGCTTACCTACCCTTGATAAATCTGATCCCACACCTACAAACTTCACACCTAAATCTCCAACATCCCCAGTCGGTTCTTCTGTTCCTAACCTAAACCCAGATATAGCCCCAGAACCTTCTATACCGGTTGATGCCCCTCAAACTGATTCAACCCCATCTGATTCACCCCAATCCGCAGACGATCTCGTATTCCTACGAAAATGGACCTTATCCCACCCCGAATCTCAAATTATTGGGGATAAGTCCGCTTCGGTTCGAACCAGAAGAGCAATCAATGCAGAATGCCTATTCGCTACATTCCTGAGCAAGATCGAACCTACATCCATCATCGAGGCTTTACGAGATCCAGAGTGGGTGAACGCTATGCATGATGAGCTACATCAATTCGAATGCCTACGTGTCTGGAGGTTAGTCCCACGACCAAAGGATAGGTCCATATCATCGGCACAAAGTGGATCTTCAAGAACAAACGAGACGAGAACGAGATTGTCGTCCGCAACAAAGCCAGACTCGTGGATAAAGGTTATCGGCAACAAGAAGAAATCGACTATGATGAGAAGTTCGCTCCAGTTGCCAGACTTGAAGCCATTAGCATCTTTCTGGTGTACGCAGCCCACAAAGACTTCACTATTTATCAGATAGACGTGAAGACGACGTTTCTCGACGAAATTCAGAAGGAGGAGGTGTACGTTTCTCAACCTGAAGGTTTTGTTGATGAGTCTAGACCATCATATGTCTATGCTCTCGACAACGCTCTATACGAATTGAAACAAGCACCTCGGGCATGGTATGATATCTTAACCGAATTCCTGCTCGATTCCGGTTTCTCCAAAGGTACAGTCGACACAACCATGTTCATACGACATAAAGGTAATGACATCCTACTTGTTCAAATTTACATAGATGACATTATTTTCGGTTCTACAAAACCTTCGATGTGTGAAGAATTTTCATAACTAATGGAATCGAGGTTCGAGATGAGTATGAAGGGGAAAATGAATTTTTTCCTCGGATTACAAGTCAAACAACTTCCTAATGGAATTCTCATAAACCTGTCAAAGTACATCCATGATCTCTTAAAGAGATTTAAGATGGAAAACTGTACATCTATGAAAACTCCTATGCCCATTTCCTCAAAGCCTGATGCCAATCCAATGGGTAAATCCACTGACATCATAGCTTATCGAGGAATGATCGGTTCCTTATTGTATTTAACTGCTAGTAGACCAGACATAATGTTTGCTACATGTCTTTGTGCTCGTTTTCAAGCTGATCCCAAAGAGTCACATTTGGCTGCCGTAAAACGCATTTTCTGCTATTTAAAAGGCATGCCTGACCTTGGTCTCTGGTATCCGAAAGGAACCAGTTTCGAACTAACTGCCTACTCGAATGCAGACCATGCAGTTGCAAACATGACAGAAAGAGTACCTGGGGTCACGTCCAGTTCCTCGAAGACAAACTGGTAAGTTGGGCATCGAAGAAACAATACAGTGTTTCTCTGTCCACCGCCGAAGCAGAATATGTTGCCGCTGCAAGCTGCTACTCACAACTGCTGTGGATGCGCACTCAACTCCGAGACTACGATTTCAGACTTAGTCGGATTCCCATCTATTGTGACTCCATGAGCGCAATAGCCATTACTGGTAACTCTGTACAACACTCTCGCGCTAAACACATAGATATCTGGTACCATTTTATAAAAGATCACATTGAAGAATGTACCGTAGAATTACATTTCGTAAACACTGAAAATCAGATAGCTGACTTGTTCACAAAATCTTTGGATGAAAAACGTTTTAATTTTCTGGTGAACAAGTTAGATATGCTGAATGATAACATAAATTAATTTAAAATGCAACATTTTTGCAAAGTTTATCTGCCTTCTTAAAGACAGATTTTCTTTTCGCTAATAGTTGTTGTTAAACCTTTTACAGGAAAAGATAAGGGGAAAGCACCTGCCGGACCTAGTTCTTAGGTATTTCAAGATCAGCTGAAGTTTTCCTAGACCACTACTCAAACGACCCTTTTGGTACAGATTTGCAGATGATACTTATGGTGGTTTGGGGTAAATTTGCTTTGATCGTATGATGATTTGTATTAGGCTAGTCTTGTACCTTTGATAGTTTAATTTGAAAGCTGTAACTCGTACTAAAATTGTATTAAACTTAATCCTAATGTTTGTACCTATAATTCATAATTCCGCAACTTAATTACTCTATCTTAGTTATGACTGATATCGTATTGCAAATTGTGGGACCTAGACGCTAAGGACTGCCCCGTAAGGGGAGGTATTCACAGGATGGTATCAGAATGATAAGTCAAATAGTCATCATGATCCACAGGACATCACCAAACCATGGTGAGCACAGGTCACAATCCAGCTGAGCATATATGAATGCCAAAGTAAACTATCAACAACAATGTCTCAACCAGAATCAAGCATGTAAAACTGAATATCTATAACTCACAATTACTGGTTTATGCTGAACTGTTGACTTTATCAAGCAGATTTCTCCACCACATGAGTTAGCTTAGGATTTAATCTTTGATTTTCTGGACTTTGGTTTGGCTTTACAAACTCTGACCCACTTTTTGTACTTTAAACTTTATTACTTTGTTCAGAATTATCTGAACCTGTCCAGAATTTTATCATGCAAGAACATTAGCTTTTAAACTTTAATCGTCATGATTCTGATAACTCATCAATATTTATGTCATTTTACACAGACATTTGTGACTTTTATTAAGTCTTTTAAGCTTTTATTTGCACTTTTGAATTTCTCATAATACATACAAGGACATCACTTGATTTAATTATTAGCATTGAACTCTCATCAGAGATTTACAAGATGTGAATCTCGGGTCTCACACATAGTACACTGAAAATTATTGATATCAGTTTAAGTGTACTCTTTTAACACTTTTAACATAAAACATAACATAAATCATACCAAATCAGCCTCATTTTGACTGTTTTCAACAGTCCATCAAAAACATAGTAAATTTTGAAAATCATACTTTTAGTTCGAATCAGAGGCTGAAATTTGGTGTACTACTTCTCTAGTACTCGATTAATACTAATACACAAGAACATTTAACATGCAACAACATTCATGATTTAAATCTTAAATTCGGTTTTTCTCAAAACCGAACACTAAACCCTTATAAATTTGAAATTTTAAGTAAACCTTACCTTGAAATCTTGTAGATTTTTGATATTTGATGTTTGTTTGTTGATTCTTATTGGTTTAAATTTGAATTTTTTTACAAGATTTATGAATTCTTGGTGAAGATGATGGAGAAGCCGTAGATGATGAGAGAGAAAGAGAGAAAATTGAGTTTTCTTTGTTGTGATAAATGAGCATTAAATCTTATTTTTAATTTATATATTTAACAAGTTTGTTAAATCTACCATTTAACCCCTACACTTATGCATATTACATCTCTTTAACTTTTGATCATCTAAATAATTTATAACATATATTTAGCTTAATTAAAATAATTCTCTTACTTAATTAAATTACAATACAAATAATGTAATTAAATTACATTATTTAATCAATTACTGAAATTAAAGTCGGGTTAAAAGCTAGGTTGTTACACCCTACCCTCCAGAGCCTCAGAGTAAATCATCCCCATACAAATGTGGCTACCGATAAAACCAAACAATTTCCTCCTAGACCCAGCTTTCCTACATAAATCCGAGGAAGACCCAACCATCCGCCCATCAAACCGCGTAGTCAAAGAAATCCTTATGGGCCATCGAATTTCATATGCCCTAACGAGCCGACCCAGACCCCGTCCACCCCAAGTCTACGTCCAACAACCTATCACTCTGATCCAAACAACGATCATATCACTGGTGACATCGAGGACCACACCATCGAAATACCCTTCCAAAAATTTCACCACATCCTACGCCTCCCTCGCCGCCGTGACTTCCCAGGTCGTCCTGAATATGACGACGAATTGCCTGAGGAACAGATCTGCCGGGAAATTCAACAACTGGGCTATGATGGCCAGTTTAGTGAAGCTTCATAATCCTTCCACTGCAAGCTGTTGGGCCACTGGTACTACATGTACTCCATCCTCGACCCCTGCCTAACTGTCAAAGCCTCTGGAGCCGACAGAACAAGTCTGCGAATTCTTCAAATATTTCACAGCCTCGCATACAACCGCCACCATAACTGTGCTTGGACTCTATGGATCGAATTAATAGAGGTCATTCAAGCCAAAGGGAAACGCCAAGCAAGGAAATTTGTCCCAGCCCAAAGGTTCCTTCAACTTATCATATCTCACTGCATGACACAAATCCCGGATATCCGATGCAGAGATCATGAGACCGGGGTGAGAGACTTTCAGATAAAGTACTTTCATGATCTTATCTCTCCCCTGGGAATCCAAGTCAGACCTATACCAGAAGAGCTACTCGCTTACGCTGATCAAGAATCTCAGGTCGTTAGGCAATATCGAGGGAGAGATGCTCCAATGGCACAGCCAGAACCGGTTGCGCCTGCCCAAGGAGCCAACCCCGAGATATTAGGTGTAGGGGGAGAGCAGAGGGAAAATGAAAATGAGAGGGGCGATGCGGGTAGAGGGCTTGGATAGAATAAGTAGAAGATAGGGAAAGTGAGGAAACACATACTGCGAATCTTTCACCCCTCAATATTCCATCTCCTGACAATGACGACCAAGATGACGCTGATGATGACGTTACTCCCCCCTCCCAAGTTCCGATTCGCTCTCTCGCAACTTTGCGGGAGATAATCAGGAGTCGAGGGGGAGTTAGGACTATAGTGGAGAGCTCCCAGCCACAAACAAGTCGGGCCGCCACATCTGCTACTGGCGCTCATGTGTTGGGTGCCGGTATTGAAGTAGACACCACTAGCCAAGTGGTGCATGCACTAACCCCAAGCAACCACTCATCGGTTTCTCAACAAGCCGTTGTTTCATCTTCTCACGGGGATCAAGCACAAAATCTATCCGCGACTCATTTGGAGTCTGGAGATATTGAACAAGGCCGACAACAACCTCAGTCGCCGCCATCAATTCAAACACAATCGAGTCTAGAGCCCTTTGTTATTGAAAAATCTTTAGTTAGGACACTTGCGTCACTTCACAAACAACGTCTGAGTGATGTTGTCGGAACACTTGGAACCGTGCACACTGAAAGTGCGCTGGTGGTGATGAATGGAAAGCCTGTCATGGCCACATTGATGCCAACCATGAGCACAGGCCATCAAGGGACCTCTTCGGAGTCTCCCAAGATGTGAACGGAGAGCCTAAGTGGCGTTGGGTTACACCCGGACTCAGTGTCCAAAATCGAGTTTGCTGAGTTTAAGGTGCTCATGTCACAAAATTTAAGTGACAAGTTCACCTTCATGACTCAGCAGCCGGTCATTCCACAAGTTCCCTCTCTTGACGAAGTGAAGCAAACCTTCCACTCACTACTCAAGGCTTCATCCAACCTATCTTCGACAAATGCTCTTCTACTGGAGATATTAAATAATGAAGCTTCCAGATCTTCTTCTTCTCTACCAACAAACCCTCTGGTTACTCAAATGGGTGAGCATCTCAAAGTCATTGCTGAATCTCGTAAAGATGTAGCCCAAGGAACCAAAATAAAGCATGATGATCAAGAGGATCCTGATCACCATGAGGGGGAGAAAAGAGCCAGAGCCGCTGGCAAATCTCCAATGATAATCAAAGAATCAGCTCCACCATGTACAAATCAATCTGCACCATCTCGCCGAGCGAGGCCCCATGAAGCAGAAGCTGAATTCCCAGCTGAGTCTCTTGAGGAATCAGTCTCAGGAGCTCAGCTGACTCTCGTTGTCTGGAAAGAACCCGAGAATCTCACAGCCTTCATGGAACAAGAAGAAATTTTGACCGCTGTTCCTCTGAGGATATTCGATCCTTCAGATGTAATCATAATTGAATCCGATGAAGAGGAACAGGAAGCAAGAGAAGTTCAATTGAAAGAGTCGCTACACATTGAATATGCTGGTGAAGAAGGGGTAGATCCACAAGAATTCGAATTTAAGTTCCCTTCTAATGATCCAGTATCATCTTCACCATCTTCGTCTCCTAGTACAACTACCAACGCCAGTTCCATCTCTAGCTCTAACTCCGTCAGTCCAACAAGCCTCCGAAAGTCCATTAATAATTTCGGTAAATCCAGACCAATATTTCGAGCCGGCTGAATCTTCAAGAATATTTCTTATCTTCCGAGAGCGATCGGATGTTCCACCTCTTACCTCTGCTGCTCCCAATGTCCTCAAAGAAATCACAAGGCTGCAAGCGGGGACGTCTAGAGGTGCTAGTTCTTCTAAAAAACGAGAAGAACGACACACTAAAAGGCTAACTGCCCAAGCCATTGACTGGGTAAAGCAGAGGGTCAGGAGCCCATACATGGAAGATAAGTATAGGAAGATGTTTGTCCTTGAATTAAAGACTGTCAGAGCTGACCTAATCTGGTCCTTAGAAGGAATGAAGGAAAGGGACAAATCTGTCATGTTGTGATGATCCGAGATCTAATAAAGAGCAAAGAATCAGTTAGAAGTCGGTCGCCAATCGTCAAAGTGATAAAAATTAACTTCGACAAGTTCTTAAGCATATTATATCCTATCTCTGAAGTCGAACGGGAAGACCGGACTTTATCTACCTTCACAGAGGCAGATTTCCCTAACTTGTTTTTGCAGGATCTGGAATTTCTATATCTTCACTTGCTATATAACAAGAGCAGAGATCCTATTCATATGAATGCTCAACGTTGCATTATCAAGTTTTTTCGCCGCAATCTTACACTATCTATCATATTTGAATTCCAAATGGCATTAGAAGCGAGACAAAGAAAGGTTCATCTACTTGCGCTAAATCAAGATACTCCGGGTGTTGAACGCTTCTCAGTTTAAAAAGTAATTACATCGCCAACGGTCGGAGTAGTCTATCTAAATTCAAAGAAAGAAGGCGCTTATGAGGAGAGATAAATTGATGAAATATTGTGGTGGGACTTTATACATGGTCAGAAAAATGCTAATGATCAGAATCGAAAATCTTAAAGAAGCATTAAAGCTTGGGACAAGGATATGGGAACCTTAAAGCCATACTTCAACTCGTCAACAAGATGTCCGAGACAAGTTAGAGTACAGGATGACTATCAGACTCCTTGACCGATATTTTGATCAAAGGAAGCTAATCACAAACCTGAAGCCGAGATCAGAACCCTAATCACAAAGGGAGAGAATGTTAGATCTAGAATTGTGATAGTTTCAGAGTTCAAAATGTAATAAATGAAACTTAGTTTTGTGTTAATTTTGTAAGGTTTCAAAGTTTATTGTAAATGGGTTAAAAGACCAAAAGGTCAACCCATGGGTATGGATATATTTGTATCCATCTAGTTTGCTTATAAATAGCTGTTTATAGGTTTTCATTTGTAATCTTTTGGTTGAATGTACGTACGTGATTGAAGTGCAAATTATGGTCTTTCTAATCTTTGAATATTCTTATTGTTCTTGATATCATTCTTATTGTTCTTCATGTTCTTCATGTTCTTCATGTGATTGATTATATCATGGAATGTCTATTGAATGTTGATTGAATGCTTCTAACATGGAAATTACAATACACATTTCGCATTTCTTTGCTCTCGTACCACATGTGTTTCATTACATGGTATTTTACCTTTAATAACCTGATTTGTATTTTTTCAAAAATTTCTTAAGAAGTATAATATTGTTATTTTCATTTGTTATTTCCATAATAATTTCTAAATTTATACGGATTTTATAGAATCCAGTTATTTAAGTATACAGTATAATACACAGTTAATAAACTAGTATTTATGTGTATAAATAATTCAATACAAAATAAATGTGATTGAATAATTTGTATAAAATATATTTTGTTAGATAATTGATAAAAATATGATATTAATTTTATAAATATGGATCGAACCTTATTGATATAATAGTTATGAGAATAAATTGGTAGATACTATTACATTATAAACATCATCAATATTATAATATTTAATATATATATATATATATATATATATATATATATATATATATATATATATATATATATATATATATATATATATATATATATATATATATATATATATATAGACACACACACATATGTATGTATGTATATTCAAGATTTATGGAGTATCATTTTTTTATTGGAGTACTGAAGTATCATATTAAATGTACATGTTCATTACAATAAAATATTAAATTTAATGCACAACTACAATATACATATATTCAAATGAACATTATTATTAAATAGTTTACATCATTTACATGTTCATTATGATAGAATATTTCATTTCATACAAAATAACAATATGCACATGTTCAAATTTGCAATATGCATAAACATATGTATATTGCACACTTTTGAATGAAATTAAACATTTTGTCTAGACGAACATGTAAATAATATAAGCTAGTCAATTATAATACAATTTTGAACATATGTATATTATTATAATTTTACATGAAATTTAATATTTTATCGTAATGAATATGTACATTTAATATAGTTTTCCTGTACTCCAGTCTAATATAGTACTCCATTGATCTCGACCACATATATATATATATATATATATATATATATATATATATATATATATATGTATATATATATATATATAGACACACACACTAGTTTGTGTCCCACGTAAATACGTGAATAAATTTTATTTATAAAATATATATAAGTAAAAATAATATGTTGGGAAATATTCTAAGTAGTTCAAACTGTTAGTTAGACTTCTCAGACTGTTAGTAGAATTTCTATGTAAGTACAAAGTTCATGCTGTCAGTTGAAGAAGTTCGAGCTGCTAGTATAAAAGTTCATGCTGCCAGAGTAATTTCACTCAAGCTGCTCTGCTCAAGCTGCTAAGAGATTCAAGCTGCTCAACAGTTTCATAAACAGAAAGTGCTGATATTCAGGAAAAGATATTTACACGAAGATTCCAGCATATCTACTATCAGAGAAGTCAGAGTCCTTCAAGGAAACAAATCAGAAAGCATTATAAATACATAGAATAGGTTTTTCTATTGTAATTTAAGTTTCTGCATATTCAAGTTTGTAATTGCTTTTTGTTTAAGTTTTCATAAGCCTCTAAGGTTGTAAAACCCTAAGAACAATTTGTGTTCTTCGTCTAATCAAACAGATTAGAGGTGATTGTAATCATTGAGTTCAGCAATACAAGCAATTTTGTTTATTTCTTATGTTTATCTGTTATGAATTCTGAAAGCTTTTATCAAAATAATTAAGTGTTATTCCACAAAGTTCTTAATTAGACTTTGATTTAATACAAGATTATTGATTTATACTCTGATCAATTCAAATCAGTTAATCTTAGGTAGTTAAGTTTAGATCCTGACAAGTGGTATCAGAGCCACAGGTCGTTCTTTGTTTTCAAAGTCGAAAGCTTTCTTTTAATCTTTTGCAATGGAATTTGATAATAGCAGTAGTGGATCTGGGCAAGGACTCAAAGTGCTATGCTCAAGCCCACTGAGTTTGAGATGTGGAAACTCAGGATTCAACAGCATATTCAATTCATTGATTATGCCATATGGGAAGCTGTTGAATTTCCTCCTGTAGTTGATCCAGAACTTCATGATGAGGGAAAACCCGTCAAAACTCCTCCAAAAACTGAACTTGAAAGAAAGGCTAGAATGAATGAAGTAAAAGCTCTTACACTTCTACAAATAGCCATTCATAATGCTTATCAACATCAGTTCAAAAAGTTTTATACTGCTCATTCTCTTTGGATTGCTTTAGAGAAAAGATTTGCTGGTAATGCCAGTACCAAGAGAAATCAAAAGGATCTTTTGAAACAGCAGTATGAGAACTTTTCTGGTGGCAAGAATGAAAACCTTACTCAAATCTTTGACAGGTTCAACAAACTGATAAGTGGATTGGAAAGTGCAAAAGTCAGCCTGGATCAAGATGAGGTCAACAGAAGGTTTCTTAGATCTCTTGGAGAAGAATGGACAGTTTATGCTGCTCAATGGAGAACAAAAGACACTCTTGATGAAATAGATCTGGATGATCTGTACAACAGTCTGAGAATGTTTGAGACTGAGATTGACACTAAAAAGAAATCTCTTTCTTATAATCACAATACTGCTCTTTTGTCATCTGAAAAATCTAATTGCAGTGATTCCTTTTCAAGTGGTGATGGTAACTCTACTGAAGCTCACTATGAGGCTTTTGTTGCCATGATGGACTGTTTGCTCTAAATGCTGAAGATCTAGAACAGATTCATCCAGATGATCTAGAAGAGATGGAACTGAAATGGCAACATGCAATGCTGATCATGAGGGCCAAAAGGTTTCTGAAAAGAACTGGCAGAACCACCTTTCCAGCCAGAGTAGAAGGCAAACCAGCTTTTGATAAGTCAAAAGTTGAGTGTTTTAAATGTCACAAACTTGGTCACTTTGCTAGAGAATGCAGATCTCAAGGTCAACAGTCATCAAGGCCTCAGCAGACTAATCAGGCTTCATCATCACAAGCACTTGTCTCTCAAGAAGACAATGTGTTTGACTGGAGTGATCAGACAGAGGAAGAGTTTCAAAATCAAGCTCTAATGGCAGAAACATCAAATGTCTCCTCCACTGAACTACCATCTGAGGTAAATTCTAAACTCTGCTCTCAAACATGCAAAAATATGGTTAAAAAGTACAGAGATCATAATGAGAGCATGTGTAAAACTCTAGCTAAGATGGAAGAAAGGAGATATGAATACATGCAAGCAATAGAAGATCTTGAAAAACAGATCAATGACTATAAGGATAATGAGATTCAAATGGGACATGATAGAACATATCATGAGTGGGAGAAAAAGGAGCTAAATAAGAAAATAGAATCCCTAAATAAAAAATTAGAAGAGACTGAACAAAAGGTGTTAGAGGCTAATAAGAAACTAGAATCTGTCAATATAGATCTAGGTAACTTCAACTTGGCAAATCAAAAGCTAGAACACCTAATGGAAGTCCAATTTAAAGATAGGGTAAAATCTCAAGTTAATCCAGAAGAAGGTATAGGCTACAGAGCTACTCCGCCCCCATACAACAACAAATACATTCATCCAATGAGTGAAGTTGCTGATAGGCTTGTCAATGAACCATTAGATGAGTCTATGACTACTGTAGATCCTATCCTTGATAACAGTCCTGAATCTAAAGAAGATCAGATTCAAAATAGAGACTGTGAGTGCACAGCAGTTGAGAAAGAACACAAAACAATGAGTGCACCTATAGAAATCCAAATCCCCAATAAGAAAGGAAAGGAGAAGATGAGTGTATGCAATGCTGCTCCACAGGTTTCTGTACCTTCTAACTGTAACACTGCATCTTCTTCAAAGAATAATAAAAGGGGTAAAAATGTTCCAGTCTGCACATGCCAAAAGCATGGTGTCCAAAAGTTTCCCAAACAACAGCAGGTAAGGGGAAATCAGAGGAACAAGAACCAGAAATTGTCCAATAAAACTGGTTCTCCAATTCAAACAGTCAAAAAATGTTTTCATTGTGGCAGGAAAAATCACTTGGCCAGAGATTGTTTTTATAAATCATCTGTTGCAAAACAGACTGTAATTCATAAAAAGACAAACTCTCAAAATTTAAAAAATTCAAAGGACAAACCTCCTACTGCATCAGTTCCAAAGAAAACAATTGATCACAGGTTCTCAAAAGCTAATAAGATACAGTCCACACACCAAAAACAAGTTTTAGCTAAACCAAAGTTAAATTTTAAACAAATATGGTGTGTTAAAGGTAAATACTCAGGCGAACCTGTTGATACAAATGTTGAAACTGCCAAGTCTAAAGTTGAGACTGCTAGTGCAAATTCTCAAGCTGTTAGCACTACAGACTCAATTCAGACTGGTAGGCTCAAAGTTGGGACTGGTAATGGATCATCTGAGACTGTTACTGAAAAGGATGGACAAAATACCTGGATACCTCATGTGATAACTAAGTACTCTCCACAAAATCCATCAGTGGATCTTACTAAGTATAAGAAATCAAAGACAGTATTTAGTTATGTTAATGCACAAGGACAACCCAAAACCAACTTGGTTTGGGTTTACTCCACTACTAACTAAGCTTTTATTTGTGCAGGGCAACCACAGGTCACCTCATAAAACAAGATGGCATTTGGACAGTCAATGCTCTAGGCACATCACAGGCAATTCTGAGTGCTTGTCAAATTTCAAAGGCTTTGAAGGAGGATTTGTTGCATTTGGAGGCAACTCCAAAGGAGGTAAGGTTACAGGTAAAGGTACTGTTAATGCAGGCAACATGACTTTCAATGATGTTTTGTATGTTGAACAGCTTAAGTATAATTTATTGAGTGTGTCTCAAATCTGTGACAAACAAAATATTGTTTTGTTTACAGATTCTGAGTGCATTGTCCTTTCAAAAGATTTTAAAATTCCTGAAAATCTTGTTTTACTAAGAACACCAAGAAAGGACAATGTATATTGTTTGGACACAGAACTTTTATCCAAATCAAGTACTTTAAGCTGTTTGATATCCAAAACATCATCCAATGAGTCTGCTCTTTGGCATAGAAGGATGTGTCACATGAACTTCAAATCCATGAATGTTTTAGTCAAAAAGAATCTGGTAAGAGGTTTACCACAAAAGGAGTTCATATGTGATGATCATTGTGTAGCATCTCTTAAAGGTAAGCAACACAAAACTTCTCATAAGGCCAAAGAAGTAAACTCAATCTCATCTGCTCTTCATCTGATTCATATGGATCTATTTGGTCCAACATCTGTTTTGAGTTTGAATAAAAGGGCTTACTGTTTAGTCATTGTTGATGATTTCACTAGATTCACTTGGGTTTACTTCCTTAGGTCTAAAGATGAAACTGCTGAGCTAGTTAAGTCTTTTATTCTTAAGATAGAAAACCAATCTAACTCAAAAGTCAAGGTGATAAGATCAGACAATGGAACTGAGTTTAAAAATCATATTCTAAACAGTTTTTGTGAGTCCAAAGGTATTGATAGGCAATATAGTGCACCACGAACACCACAGCAAAATGGTGTAGCTGAAAGAAAGAACAGAACATTAATTGAGGCTGCTAGAACCATGTTAGCTGATTCAAAACTGCCAATGACCTTTTGGGCAGAAGCAGTCAATACAGCCTGTTATGTTCTAAATAGGGTTCAGGTTGTTCAATCACAAGGGAAAACTCCATATGAGTTATTCCATAATAGACTACCCCTAATAGCCTTTTTCAAATCTTTTGGCTGTCCATGTACCATTCTTCACACTAAGACTCACTTAGGGAAGTTTGAAAGTAAGGCTGAAGAAGGTTTCTTTGTAGGATACTCAAATCAAAGCAAAGCCTATAGAGTATATAACAGTGTGTCTAAAACCATTGAAGAAAGTGCCAATGTTGAATTTAATGAAAATACTGCAAATGTCAAAGGCACTGGTCCTGATTGGTTGTTTGATTTAGATTCACTAACACATTCTCTGAGCTTTGTTGAGTATACTGCAGAAGCTGATGCACACAGGTTTGAAGCTGTCAATGCAAATTCTCATGCTGGTAGCACAAATGATCAAGCTGTTAGCACAAAGTTTCAAACTGTTGCAGATTCAAATAATTGGGATGAGTATACAATTATACCTCTTCTGTCTTGTGACCCTCCAGGGGTTCTAAATGCTCAACATGAGTCAAATCCAGACACTGAAGTGCAACTCCCAAGTCCTGAGAGAACAGCTCCAACACAAAGGGAAAAAGTCCCAGATTCAAGTCAAGCTGTTCCAGAAGCTGAACCATCCACTGGTCCTGATGGAGATGATACAAATCTTGAATCCTCTTTTCAGACAGATAGAGAGCCTACACTCAGAGTTCACAAGTATCATCCTCTCAATCAAATAATGGGTGATCCATGTACACCTGTGCAAACAATGACAATGGTTCAAAATGAGACTGCTGCTGCTGAATCAGCAGTTCCTGAATTTAGTCTAGCTGCATTTGAACATGCATGTTTCATGTCTCAGCTAGAACCTAAAAAGGCATCAGAAGCTTTGAAAGATTCATCCTGGATTGAGGCAATGCAGGAAGAGCTTCTACAATTCAAGATTCAGAATGTATGGACACTTGTTGATCTTCCTAAAGGAAAGAGAACCATTGGTACAAGATGGGTGTTCAGAAACAAGAAGGATGAGAGAGGGATAGTCATCAAGAACAAAGCAAGACTAGTAGCACAAGGGTACACTCAAGAGGAAGGCATATATTATGATGATGTATTTGCTTCAGTGGCAAGAATTGAAGCCATCAGACTGTTTTTAGCTTATGCAAGCTTCAAAGGTTTTAAAGTGTATCAAATGGATGTGAAGTCTGCTTTTCTATATGGCACAATTGAAGAGGAGGTCTATGTGTGTCAGCCTCCTGGTTTTGAGGACTACAAGTATCCAGACAGAGTCTACAAGCTAGACAACGCTCTCTATGGACTCCATCAAGCTCCTAGAGCATGGTATGACACTCTGTCATCATACCTTCTACAGAATGGGTTCAAGAGAGGCACTCTGGACAAAACACTATTCACAAAGTCCATCAAAGCTGAGATTCTGCTTGTACAAATATATGTTGATGATATCATCTTTGGCTCAACCAATGACAGTCTGTGCAAAGAATTTGAAGCATTAATGCACAAAAAGTTTCAAATGAGTTCTATGGGAGAACTCACCTTCTTTCTAGGATTGCAGGTCAAGCAGAAGCCCACTGGTCTCTTTATAAGCCAATCAAAGTATGTTAAAGACATACTGGAAAAGTTTGGGTATCAAGATACCAAAGTTGCAAGTACTCCTATGGATCCTCACAAGCAGCTCCATACAGACAAAGATGGAATAGATGTGGACATTCATTTATACAGATCTCTTATAGGATCTCTTATGTATCTAACGTCTTCTAGACCTGATATTATGTTTGCTGTTTGTGTGTGTGCTAGGTTCCAATGTTCTCCAAAGGACTCCCATTTGGTTGCTGTTAAGAGAATCTTTAGATATCTCAAAGGCCAACCACATTTAGGCCTCTGGTATCCTAAAGACTCTCCTCTTGCACTAACAGCCTATTCTGACAGTGATTATGGAGGATGCAACATTGACAGAAAATCCAAAACTGGTGGATGTCAATACTTGGGAACAAGATTGGTCTCTTGGCAGTGCAAAAAGCAAACAACTGTCTCCACTTCATCTACTGAAGCAGAATATGTAGCAGCTGCAAGTTGCTGCTCCCAAGTGATGTGGATTCAAAATCAACTGAGAGACTATGGTATGTATTTCCTATCCACTCCCATTTATATTGACAATTCAAGTGCAATTAGCATTGTACAAAATCCAGTGAAATTTCCCAAAACCAAGCATATAGAAATTAGATTTCATTTTATAAGGGACTGCAATGAGAAGAAATTAATCCACGTTACCAAAGTTCATACTGATGATCAGTTAGCTGATCTATTTACAAAACCATTCGATGTAGGAAGATTCACCTTCCTAGTATCAAATATTGGTATGGTTAATATGGATTAATTTGTTTATACATATGCTTGATTAAGGGGGAGTCACTGTTTCATTAGCAGTCGCCTAATTTTCAACTAACAGCTTGAGTATTTTCTCAAGCTGCTAGTTCATTTTCTCAGACTGTTAGTTGTTTCACTTGATCTGTCAAAGTGTGCAGGGTAATCTGGTCATTTCCATAAGTGTGTGCGCGGGTTTAGATATTTTTCAAAACCTTTAAAGGTTCCAGTCTCGTTCAATTGTAACTACCAGTTGCAAAATATCTTCCAGAACCCTTCTTGATTCTCTGAAACAATTCCCACGCACATCACTAAAACCCTAAATTCTTCGTTCATCAATGGAGTTCGTCAAAGAACACAACTGTTTACCCTACTCTCTAAAACACACTGATCTTGAACCATTCCACGGCATGATGGACTTCCTTCGAAGTTCCCATATCCATCATGCCCTTCACATCAATCCCACTATCTACATATCTCATATAGAACAGTTCTGGAAATACGCCTCAGTCAAAACTGTTAATGGAGTCACATCTTTGACATCCAAAATTGATGGCAACACTGTGACTATCACTGAGGAAATCATACGCCAACATCTGCATCTTCAAGATGCCTCAGGTATATTAGACCTATCTCTTACTGCTTTACATAATGGTCTTCATGCTATTGGATATAGGGGCCCTGCTGAATCTTTTACTTTCTTTAAAACAAATTTTGCCCCTAAGTGGAAGTACCTTGTACATATTATTCAGCAATGTATAAGCCCAAAAAGAACTGGTTGGTCAGAATTTTCATCAAACATAGCCACTGCCTTAGTGTGTTTATCAACTGGCCAACAGTTCAATTTTTCAAATATGATTTTTCAGGGTATGCTAAGGCATCATGCCCTAAAACATGGGAAATTTTTTATGTATCCTAGATTTTTGGCTGAAATTATTGCAAGAACTTGCAGTAATTTCCATGTACATAAAAGGATTCATGTTTCCCATAGGCACTCTTTACCTTCCATAAAACGTCTTCTAAAACAAAGTGCCAATGTTTTGACTGTTGATGTCCCATTGCCCTCTGCAATGTTGGACATCATTCCAAGAAACAGAGGAGAGCGTCCTGAGCAGGCCAGCCAATCATTACTGCTTCACCCCCAGGACCCCAACCCACTCCTCCTGATACTCAAATGCCTTCTGTTCCTATTGTTAAGCCCACATCCCCAATCATACTATACAAAAGGAAAAGAGGTCCAGGAGCTCCTTCCTCCTCAGTCCTCATACAAGAGCCAAATAACCCTGTGCAGGAGGACACTTCTGCATAGAATATACAAAGGGAACCCATTGAGGACACTCCCAACCTCAATCAGGAGGTGGACATCTCAACAGAGATTTGTCCATATGGGTTCTGTGGCTGACACTACTTTTTCTTCTGCACAAGAGGCACAGGTAAGTGCCAACATCAATAAGACCACACCCATGGCAACAGAAGGTGTGCAAGAACCATCTGGAAGTCCCCAGTACCAAGAACAGAGGGCCCCATAGGTTTCTACTTCTGGTATTCATGCCAGTGATAGATCACAAGCACCACATTCGTTTGCTGATCTTGAGGCTAGTCTGCAACTCATGTTATTGACGGATCCTAAGCTGCAGCCTGTTGTAGCAATGTTGGAATACCATCAGACCGTCATTGCTGCACAGGGGGCACAACTCATTGCACTCAGACAAGCAGAAGCAGCTCAAAATCAAAGAATGGATTATCTCCATAAAGGGTTTACCCTCTGTGGGAATAAGATAATTAAATTAGAGCAGCTGATTCGAACCCAAGTGGCGAAGGTTGTAGGTCCTCCTGACCAAACCAATGCTTCCAAAAAGGGGGAGAATCAGGAGATCCTCAATCAGTCCAAGCAGCTCCAACAATCCAAGAATCTAGGCTAACTGTCCCAACAGCTTCTCAAGCTGTTAGCCTAGAAACTCAAGCTGCTTCTACAAGAGCAACTGGAGTTGTTATAAGAGAAGGAATTCAGGCTCCCATCAGTTCAGTCCAAGCTACATCTTCTGCTACAAAAGATAAGGGCAAGGGTATTCTCATCGAGTCTCCAAAGCACAAATTTTCTACTAGAGAAGCCCAGATTGCCTTTGATGCTGAGATTGCCAGAAAGATAGCAGAAGAACAAGATCAGGCTTAAAACCAGCAAACCCATGCCCCAATGCAAGATGATGAAACCTTAGGAGATTACCTAAGAGGGTTTGTGGTCAAGCAAGGTGAAAGGAAGAGGAAAATGCCAACAGGGCATTCAAAGGCTGAGCATAGAAGATTTTTGATTAATTTTTCCTTTTCAGCTGGCATCCCAAAGAAGATGGCTCAGTCCATGAGCACAGAAAGGCTGCAAGATATCCATGACAAGGAAATGGAAAAACGTAAGGTAGCCAAAGTCTCCCAAGAAGTCCAAAGATCACAAGATTCAGCTCAAGCTGGTATAAGTAATGTTCAAGCTGCTGCCAGTGACCCTCCTCCTTCTGTTCAAGCTGCTGCTCCTATTCCTCAATCAGATTCAATTTCACAAGCAAAGCTTGATCAGGTTAAAAGGGTGTTGTTTGAGCATCAGCTGCAAAAAGTGATGGAGATCGAGAAGTCCCTTGACCAGCATGATTTCTCAAAACCTCTTATTACTTACTGGTATGCTAAGCCAATGGATAACATTGACTTAAGATATCACTTTGTAGTAAGAAGAGAAACTGGTCTTGAGGAAGAGTATAAAAGTATGATGCATATGGTCCAAGGAATGACCAGAGATGAGCTAACAAGATTGTATCATGTTGGGACTGCAACTCAGGTTAGATCTTCCCTCCCACAAGTAAAGAAAGCCATTACAGATTTGCAGAGCATTTTTGATCCTGAGTCAATAAGGAAGGATATAGAAGATGCCAAGGAGATGAAGATTGCACAGGTTGATCTGTTTGTCAAATCAAAGACTTACAGAATCAGGTTTGAAAATGGATCCGGTATGTTCTTCAATTTTGAATTTTATGATCTTCCAAAGGCTATGCTACTTCAAATGAGGTCAGTAAGAATATATTGTGATAGAGAAGATTTAAAGAGAGAATTTTTGAAGGCAGTCAATCAGAAACTTGGACAGTTGTAAGTTTTTGAAAGCCTTGGTTTGTAAATAATAGTTTACTTATTTTATTTCCTTATTTGTATAGAACTTAAAGTCTTTTGTAAAGAATTTAAGTTAGGGGGAGATTGTTGGGAAATATTCTAAGTAGTTCAAACTGTTAGTTAGACTTCTCAGACTGTTAGTAGAATTTCTATGTAAGTACAAAGTTCATGCTGTTAGTTGAAGAAGTTCGAGCTGCTAGTATAAAAGTTCATGCTGCCAGAGTAATTCCACTCAAGCTGCTCTGCTCAAGCTGCTAAGAGATTCAAGCTGCTCAACAGTTTCATAAACAGATTGTGCTGATATTCAGGAAAAGATATTTACACGAAGATTCCAGCATATCTACTATCAGAGAAGTCAAAGTCCTTCAAGGAAACAAATCAGAAAGCATTATAAATACATAGAATAGGTTTTTCTATAGTAATTTAAGTTTCTGCGTATTCAAGTTTGTAATTGCTTTTTTTTTTTTTTTTAAGTTTTCATAAGCCTCTAAGGTTGTAAAACCCTAAGAACAATTTGTGTTCTTCGTCTAATCAAACAGATTAGAGGTGATTGTAATCATTGAGTTCAGCAATACAAGCAATTTTGTTTATTTCTTATGTTTATCTGTTATGAATTCTGAAAGCTTTTATCAAAATAATTAAGTGTTATTCCGCAAACTTCTTAATTAGACTTTGATTTAATACAAGATTATTGATTTATACTCTGATCAATTCAAATCAGTTAATCTTAGGTAGTTAAGTTTAGATCCTGACATAATAGAATGTATTTATTTTTTTATTAAATTAGTTATTATATTTATATTTTCTTATTTATAGATTGAAAAACAATAGAGTGTGTTTTTTTAAAAATAATAATAAATTGATTTATCTTTTATGTTTTTATAATAACAAGTTATATCTATCTTTTCTGATGAAATGAGAAGCTCACAGTCTAACACCTGACATTTAGTGTTCTCCTTCATTATATTTATTATAGATTAAAATAATGAATTGTAATTATATTTTATTTTATTTTAAAAATAAAAAAGTTTATTTACTTTCTCTGGTGTTATTTATTAATATTGCTTTTTTTCAATTCAAATAAAATTTTATTTATTTTAACACTTTTTTAATTATTAAAAAAACTAATTTAATTATCTTATATTTCATTTTATATTAAAAATAATATTGTTGTATTTATTTATTTATGTTTATAGATATTAAAAAATAATTAATTGTATTAATCTTTTATTTTATCTTATATTAAAATATAATAATGTTGTCTTTATCTTTTTTGGTAAAATTTATTGATATTAGAAAAAGTTAATTGTGTTTATATTATAGATAGTAAAGTTGTATTTATTTATTTATGTTTATAGATATTCAAAGAACTAATTGTATTTATCTTTTATTTTATTTTATAATAAAATAATAATCTTGTATTTATCTTTTTTTATAATAATAAGTTGTATTTATCTTTTATATTTAAAAATAAAAGTTGTATTTATCTTTTGTGGTGTTACATGGAAACGACACGTATGCGTTTGTTGTTCTCTTTTAATATATATATATATATATATATATATATATATATATATATATATATATATATATATATATATATATATATATATCTATCTATACTATTAAAAGAGTAACTATACTCATTTCTGGTGAAGCCACGTGTCGTCACCATGAATCGACACGTGGCATTTATAGATTTTAAAAATAATAAAGAAATTTAAATCAAATTTATCCAAATCTAATATAATCCACTTTTAAATTCAAATCAAATCAAATCAAACAAAATCTAATACTCTACTAACTTATTAATTAAAATCTATCCAAATCTAACATAATCTACTTTTAAATTTAAATTTAAATCAAATCAAATCAAACAAAATCTAATAAACTACTAACTTATTAATTATAAGATAATATAATAAAAGTTTAAAAATATATAAGAAAATAATTACTCTTCATATATTTAGAAATATACAAAATTAATAGGTCATAATAAATAATAATATCATCTTATATACTTTTGTTTAAAAAATAATATTTATATCTTTATCCTTTTATTTGTTATATTTTATATATATTAAAAATATTCGCGTAATACGCGGGTAATAAACTAGTATATATATATAGTTCAATGGGGAATATCGATGCATTGGGGACCATGGGAAACCAAAAATGCATTAAGGGCAATATTGAAAGAATTAATATTGATCTAATTTAATTAAAAATTTTAATTTATTTAATTATATTATCATTAAATTAAGAAGGTAAATCAAATAAACCAACCTTCCTATTATCCCTCCCACTTTCTCTCCCTCACCTTCATCTCTCTCCCCTCTCTTTTCTCTAGGTCGGCCGGCCGGCCGCCACCCATGGTCTTCTCTCCCTCTCGACGACCACCACCCCATCTCTCGGACGCCACCACAACATCGTCACCGGCCGTCGCACCATCATCAAAGTTTTTTTCGCGATGATGATGAAGTTTGAATATTTCAATGAAGATGACGATGATTTCGCGATGACGCTGATGGAATGATCTCATTTTAAAGGTATGGTTGTTTTTTCATACATTTTCTTAATGGAAAACTTCGAAAGATTAATCGTGATTATCCGATATTTATGGAAGATGAATTCGATGCATCTTGTTTATAAAGATGAATCCGATGAAGATGCATCATGATTTTTCATGAATCAAATGAAGATGCATCGTGTTTGAAGATAAATCCGATGAAGATGCATCACCATTTTGATGATGTATGATGGTGGGACGAAAAAGATGATGAATATGGCTGAAAATAAGGATGAAGAACCAAGATGCATCACGAAATGAAGGATGAACATTAGATGCATCGACATCAAATCATCCTTTTTGAATTTGTTTAGATTTTGTAATTTTGGAAGTGATTTATTGTCTAGCTATGTGATTGAATATTCAATTAATATTCGTTAAATTTTATTTGACTAGATATATTATTTTTCCCAAATTACCCCTATGCATACCAAATACGTGCATCGCGTGATGCATCAATGATCATTTAATCTAAACTTTGTGGTTGGTTTTCTTTTTGGTTCCCGATGCATATGGTTCCCCATAGAACCTGACCCTATATATATATATATATATATATATATATATATATATATATATATATATATATATATATATATATATATATATATATATATATATATATATATATATATATATATATATATATGTGTGTGTGTGTGTGTGTGTGTGTGTGTATAATATGGTTCGTGTGAGTACCTAAGAAAAGCAGAGTACCGTGAGTACCTGTGAACACACGGGTTTCGGATGTGAACACACTCTGAAAAAAAAAATTTTAATTTTTTTCATATTCATTTAGATACAAATAATATAAGGCTATTTGTAAAAAATTACACACATTCACACATTCGATCATCTTAAAAGTCATGTGAACGTGAAAAAATTTATGTGAACATATGTTCACAACTGTGCAGTTCATGTGAATACACATGTTTCACATAGTTCTAGTGTGTGTTTATGTGAGATTTTTACAAGTAGTCTTGTATTATTAATTTAAACATGTTCATGAAAAAAAAATTCAAAAAAATGATTTTCAGCTAGGTACCTCCGGTACTCCGCAAAACTAATGGTACTTATTTGAACCCAATTATATGTATGTATGTATGTATGTGTATATATATATATATATATATATATGTATGTATGTATGTATGTATATATATATACATACATATAGATATATATGTATGTATGTATGTATATATATATACATACATATATATATATATATATATATGTATGTATGTATGTATACATATATACATATATATATATATATATGTATGTATGTATGCATACATATATACATATATATATATATATATGTATGTATGTATGCATACATATATATATATATATATATATATATATATATATATATATATATATATATATATATATATATATATATATATATATATATATATATATATATATATATATATTCAAGTGACTACCACCCATTATGCAGCGCACCCGAACGTACCACTTTTAAAATTAATTTTTTTGAATTTTTTTCATAAACATGTTTTAATTAACATTACACAGATGATATAGAAATTTCACGCAAGTTTGAACACTAATATGGTTCGAGAGAGTACCGCCCCTTATGCAGCGTACCTGAAGGTACCACTTTTAAATAAAAATTAAATTTTTTTTCATAAACATGTTTTAATTAACATTATGAAGATAGTATGTAAATTTTACATACATTCACATCTCCTAGCTCCTAAAAAATGATGTGAACGTACACTTACGTAAATTTGAATATATGTGAACGTGCATTTATGTGATGCCACTGGCGGACCTAGGTGTGGATTGGGGTAGTACGTGCAACGGGGCTCCTTCCAAATAACCTCGTTTCGTAGTGAAAATTTTTAAAAAAATTTATATGTGTAACCAGTGAATTATTATTTATGCAATTTACAGTATTAAAAAAAGTATTTGTGCAACTTTATTAAAAGATTTTTTATTCCACAAAAAATTGATTGCCTAAATAACTAAATAAATAATTAATACAACAAATCAATAAATAAACAACATCCAATCATATTTCAAAAATTGAAACCCAAAAGATCCCATACTAATTTTTAAACCCATTAAACCAATATTAATTTTAACTCAATTTCAAACTCAATAATAATTTTACTTTAAAAGCCTAATTCATTTTCGTAATCTTTTATCTTTATGCATTCTAGTATTCTATAAATTCTTTTGAATCTTTGATCCTCATTGCTTGAAATTAGTAGTTAATTGTGAAATTGTGAATTGTGTTGAACAAAGTTTATGTCTTTTAGTTTTTAATTTCTTTGATTGAAAGTTTAAAGTGTGTGTCATTAATCAATTTTGTGATGTCTAATTGAAATTTGAAAGTTGAAACTGATTTGTGATTTGTTTTGTATTTTTAGTTTTTTGAATTGTTAATTTGTAATCTAAGGTTGGTTTTAAAGTTTAATTGTGATTTGTCATTTGTGTTTTAGTTTCTTTAATTGTTAATTTGTTAATTGCAGGATTAATGGATAAATTTTTTAAAAGAAAGTTAATGGAAAGTGGTAGTTTCGACGGTCCATCTTTTATAGTTAGTAGAAACGACCCAACTAAAATATTTGTGTGTTGACCCGACCCGACTAAAACAATCATTTTAAATTCTAAACCGTGAACGCGACGAAACTTTGTGCAACGGGTCCCTTCGGTGGCTGGGTCCGCCGCTGTGTGATGTGTGATTTCATGCACTTAGAGTGTTCGAATATGCGTGAAATTTCTATATCATCTTTATAATGTTAATTAAAACATGTTTATGAAAAAATTTTCAAAAATAATAATTTTAAGTGTGGTACCTTCGGGTGCGCTATGTAACAGATGGTACTCACTTCAACCTATACATACATACATATATATATATATATATATATATATATATATATATATATATATATTGTGAATTACAGTTTCATATCAATCATACAACAAATTAAGAACAATAACAATTCAGTAATCAAACAACTAACCGGATGATTGATTATCAGAGAATTTCGATTACAATGATGATAGAATAATTCCAATTCCAGTAACTGCTATTCTTCCGTACAGAACGTGAACTGTCAGATCTATTTCTATTGAAAGTCAAACATACTATTTATATACATATTTGACAACTATTAAAGAAATACAAAACAACCCCTAGACTTTGTTTCCATCAATTAAAATACAATCTAACATTCTCCCCCTTTGATGGAAAGACCAAAGTCTTTAAATTGATAAACCCAGCTTTTGTTCAAATCTTCTAATGCTTTTACGATCCGAGAGCCTCCATTCAATCTTTGAAATGAACTCAACCATGAGGGGCTGTTTGGTTCACAGATTCCTGAGGGAATCATGTGGAATTGGAATGGACATTCCATTCCGTGGCATGTTTGGTAGGTTTATCATTAGGAAAGAGAATTCCCTTGACAAAAAAGTTTTCCATTGATTGCTTGAATCTATTTTCCAAGGGGGAGGCCAAGGAATTCACATTCCATTCCATTTGCCTGAAGTTTTGCTAAATTTTATGTGCAAAACTACTACTGCAAAAGTAATCTATATCTATATATATTAATAAAAGAAAATAATTTTTGACATTTGTCACTTTCTAAAGTAATTATTTTTTTCGTTTTCCCGCTCTTTTTCCTAATTTAAAACATGATTATAATTAATTTAATTTAATAAAAAGTAAATAAAATTTGTTTTTGATTTGTTTCCTAATTTATGAGACTCAATTAATCAACAAAATTAATTGTATTAACAATAATTTCTTGATGAAATATCTTACAATAAAACCAATATTTATATCTATGTATATTAATAAAAAGCCTTTATCATCACGTGTCGTCATAAAATTACATAATAATTTTTTCACATTCATTTTTTTTATCAAATTAACCAATTATATTAGACTAAGAGAACGTGAATAAATACATTGAATTTTTCAAAGGCTATTGCTGTTTGATTTAATATCATCATTTTCAATTGCATATTTTATATCAATTCAATAACAATTGTAAATCAAATTATATTATTTCATTATTAATATATTTTTGATGTCTTTATAATATACTTTTAATGGTTATATATGTTTTAAGATAATAACCATTCATAAAATATACCCCATGTAATACATGGGTTAACAAACTAGTTGTAATATAAAAAACATTTTTAAAAAGTTCAATCAATAATTAACGTTAACTCTAGACATGCAGTTTATTACATTATTAATATATACTACATATTATACTATATTAGAAACTAATTTATCTATTTACGTATTATACATACATTTTTAAGACATAATTATATATATAAAATATATCTAAACTAACAATTAATACATACAAATATATATTTAAAAAATACAAGATCGAATAACATTATTATTTTTCTAGTATTCTAAATACAAATGAATGGTAATTACTTATTATTCTTTTAAAGTTTAATTTTTTTTAGTGAATATAAAGATAATATAATTTACATATGATTTGATTTAAGTTAGATTGGTATTGGAATTTGAAATTCATTCCTTTCCTGCCAACCAAACAAGTGACAGCTTTTGGATTCTGACAGATTTCATTGCTTCCAGAATTCCATTCCTTCGATAGATTCCATTCCTTCAATAAATTTTCCGTGAACCAAACAGTGCCTGAGTCTTCGGTCATTTACAGATAGAGCTCCTTTCTTCGTCTTTCTTTTCTTATCAGCTGCAAGCTTTCCTTTTAAACCACTCAAAACTTTATTCAGAATCCCATCTGAAAATTTGTTCAGCTCTACACTTCTCATAGCTCTTAACTTCTTATTTCTATCTCTATACATAACTGCTGGATGCTTTACCATGATAACTTGGAATTCTTTCAACTCTCCAGCGAACTTGATATCTCTGTGAGGAGCTGTCATGTTGATCTTCCTCATACCTCGTTCAACACCTATCTGAAGATCTTGCACTGACATCAATACCAACTTGGTATGCATGAAGTGAAAAAGTGTCTTAAGTGCAAATCTGCAGTGTTCATTTCGTTTGTTTCTGCACAACTCATCAAATAGATCTTCAATGTCGACCAGGTGCATATTGAACATATCTGCTTCTGTGAACGTATAGGTGTTTCCATCGGCTCTAGTAACATTGAACGTTGGATAGAAGATCTTAACAAATCTATCCTAATCTATTTTCACCTGATCAACAATCCTGAACTCACTCTTAAGCTTCTCAACTTCTTGTGTTTTATTTCTCAGAAAGCTGGCATAGTTGACCAGATTCGGCATGTTCGGCTCTAAAACTCTAAATAACTTGAGAAAAGAACATGGTGCTTGTTTCTTGCAAAAGATTCGTTTTTCAAGAATATCTTCAATGTATGGCATCTTGTTCCTTTTTCTGATAAACTCTGCTAATCTATTCTCTGGAAGCTCAAGTTTCTTAACTTTCTTTTTGCTGATCTCATCTTTGTTCAACAGTGTCAGCATGTCTTGAATTTCCCTCTGAACAACTTGTTGTGCTTCAAATCTGAGTCTATGTTGTTTTTGAGACTCATCAGCAAGCACGTATTCATTGAAGAACCTTTCCATCACCTCAACCTCATTCAATTCTACCTTTTCTTGAACAACCACGTTTTCAACTGGAAACTCTTCAATTTCTTCCTTAATTTGAATAACCACCTCAGGCTTTTCAACCGTTGGTGTCGATTCAGTATCTTTCAATATCTCCTGAACTAAACCTTCCTCCTCTTCAATCCTTTCAGCTCTAAAATCAATATCAGTCAAAGCAATTACATCATCATCTTCTGACACTTCAATGTATTCCTCTCTCTCTTCTCCTATTCCTTGAATACTCAACTCATGATGCTTATCTTGAACATCTTCATCAGAATCAATATATTCTACAAAATTGTAAATATCAGACTGAATGTTCAAGAGAACTGGAACATCTTCATGAAGAATCAATCCCAGCTCACTTTGTTCACCAGCCGATTCTTTTGAGCCCCCGGCCTCTCTCTCTCTTTAACTTCAGTTTCTTTTTCTGGGTATGTGATCATCAATACCCCTGGTGTAGTTTCATCAAGCTTTCTCCTCTTCTCCCCCTCATGAGGAGCATCATCGGAGTCCTCATCATGCTCATCATGTTTCCGTTTGGATAAGGAAGCTTGAGCTTTACATGTTTCCTCAACTGCTGCAACCCTTTCTGATAAATTGCCCAATGCAGTTATCACTGTGCTTTCTAAAATTATCATGCATTCTCTCATTTCATCAAATTGTTCGAACACAAAATCTTTCAACTCTTCTTTTAATTCATTGATAGCTTGATTAGATTCAGATTGCTTCATTGATTCCTCTGCAACAGACTTACCTTTTAAGAACTTGTGAATGTTTGACATCTGTGCCATGACCTCAGACAATTGAGCAGATACATGCGTGTTCACCCCAGCAACAGCTTCATTCAACGCTTGATTTAATGTTGATTCAGTTACAAACGGGGATAAAGTCACCACTGGGTCACGTAGACTTCCAGTTGTCACGACAGTTGAACTTGTAAAAAGTACGTCTGTGTGGCCAGTACTCAAAGTTGGTAAAGTAGTTGCTCTGACTGGTCTTCCACCCTCTTCAAGCGACAGAGCAACAAATGCTTCCGTTGCTGAGGATGTTCCAGTGGGAACACGAAGTTCAACCACACTAACTTCAACAGATGAAGTTGACTCGAGTGTCCTAAGTTGTATAGGATCTATACTCAGTGATTGAATTGAAGTCGTACACTCGGACAGCTGTGTACTTGTTTCAATATTCATCAAGTCCAAATGACTCTCGGATAGACTATAAGGCTCATCCCGGTGCTCAATTGAAACATTCTCCTATTGAGAGGAGACTGAGTGGATGGTTGGGTGTGCAGTCGTCAGTGGGATACTGACTTCTTCAATGCTAACTCTCATAGGAGAGCTAACAGCATATGTGGTTATACCCCGACTGTCTAGGTTTATGGTATCCCGCACACTCTCTTCAGCAATACTCACTATATCTATCATCATACTTCCTCCCTCATGATGATCACCTCCATCAGCACCATCATCATCATCATCATTATCATCACCTTCACCTTCTTCTTCTTGAATGTCCGATAGAGTTCTCTCGGAATCAGATTTTTCAGCCTCTTCCTCACCTCCCCTGACAACGTCATCTCCCTCACTCACAGATTGGGCACCCTGAACTTCAGCCCCTTGCTGAGGTTCCTCTAGTCCTAACGCTCCTTGGGTAAGAGATCCCGGCTCCTGGGTCTCTATTGGAGCATGATCTATCCTATACAATCTCACATGTTCACTCTTTTGATCCACATATTTTAACAATGACTCCGGGATTGGCATAATATTTGCATTTGGAGAATCCGGTATTTCGTGTAAACTCATCATCACATAATCTGGACATCGCTGTGAATTTGCTCTCTTCGGAATATTTTCATTTGCTCGAAGAATTCTGCGGATAAGAATTTGTATGAACCTCTGGAGCGGAACAAACTTTCTTGCTCTATTTGTTGTTTTTGCAAGAACAATCTCCTTTAAATCCTCCCAGATGCACTGAGCATAATCATAATGTTATTAAATGCGATTCCATGAAATATACGTAAACAGTGAATGTTGCATCTGTCAATGCCTGTGTGCTTCGACGTCATACACCTATTGATAATTCCAAATAGCGTGTACCATTCCCCATTCAAGCCATTCCTATGAAATTTGGAGCTCTTTGGTAGTGGCTTTGAGTAGCCCAGGCAAATCAGATCATGAACCAGCTCCTCATCCGACACAAAATCTTCAAAATCAGCCAACTCTGGAAAGTTAACTGTGTCTATACGTCTTGGAAGAAATAGATTGTGACGAAGTCTGGCGAGAGTGATTTTAGTCTTGAATTGGTCTATTGTTACTTTGAAATGGTGATTGTCGTCAGCAGGAACAAATTTGACTGTGTGCCAAAATTGTTGTAGGTAAACCTGTGGGATAGAAGGTTTATATTGAAGCAGATAACCTAACGGATGGCTTTTGAGAATGTCAATGATGATAGGATGACTGACTTTAATAACCTTGGTATCCAGACGATGGTTATTATCTCTAAAAGGTAGGCAATGTTTAGGTTTAACTAATTGGTTATCTGGGATAATATTTGACTGTGAGGGACGGGCAACAGAAGTTGAACGAACAGGTGTGGATACTAAAGTATGATTGGATGATGAATGGGAGTCAGATGAATTGGAATTTTGAGACTGCACTGGAGATGCCATTTGAACACCTGTAAACAAATAAAATTCATGTTAGTCAGACCAGGTACACAAATGAGAATCCTTCAAATGTAGAAAACTTGTAACATTTCATCAGAAATTATAAAAAGTTGTGATTTTCTGTTTAATGCATCGGGATTCCAGACAATAATAGACTTTTATTGAGAGGACTCCAGAGTCAATCGTTTAGAGACCAATGTTAGAAAAACACAAATTTATAACAAAATCTAAAAAAAATGTGACATTTTTCTTAAAACATTAAAAATTCAACACTTAGGAAAAATCTTCTTTTAAAACTCGAATGAAACTACAACTTTCTCAAATGACTCTTGATTAATCTCGGGTGACACATGAAACAACTCGACTTAGTCTATGAATAAACTCGAATAAGCCTATATGCAACTCGAATTACATATGTATGAAACTCGAATAAAACATGAAACAACTCGAATAGTTCTTGATTCAACTCGAATGAGTCTTGAAGGTTCTCGAATGATCAATTTGTCCATCTCGAATGAAATACATGTTAAATTCGAATAAACAAGTATTAAACTCGAATGAAACATGAGAGAGTATGTGGACTATCTCTATGATGTCTAACACTCAACTCGTATGAAGAAGACACTTTCTCGATAACCACATTGCCCCAACTCGAATAAACTATAAGTGTTCTCGGACAATGTATTAATCAAGACTTAAGTTCTGGAAATTTTCTAAGTACAACAAACTTGGTCAACTCGCATGATACACATAAGTTTCTCGAATAAACCCTTAGTCAACTCGAGTGACACAGAAACTTTCTCGATTATTATTTGAATCAACTCGAATGAACTAAGACCTTTCTCGAATATCATTGAAAGCAACTCGAATGATTCTTGGACTTTTCTCGAGTACAGCTTTAATCGAGAAACTTTTCTTGAAATTATTTTTCAAGTATACTTCCACTGATTTACCAAAAATCAATTTCATTGACCTTTTTATTGAATAAACACTTGTGTCCCACTCGAAATTCAATTTTAGACACATTTGATTTACTGAACTTTGAACAAAAACAACATTAAAGTTGTTAAAAATTCAAATTTCAGAATCATGAAGAACACGAACTTTCTAAAACTAAAATCGAACTTTCTGTTTGTGTGGTTTGATTTGAACCATGAAATTTCAGATTCATGTTCACATTCATAAACCAAAACTTACCACACATTTAATTTCAGATTTATGAACAACTAATTCTAAACACCATTAACATACAAATACGTAAAATATACGAACACATATATCTCAATACTGAAATGAACTCTGTACAAATACAAGAAACAACTAAAAACTTTTACTCACAATCTGATGAAAAGATATCTTTAGTCCGTTGATGATGTTTGTGGGTTTTTGGTTTCTTAAAGGTGAAGAAATGTTTTGGGAGAAGACGATGAATAGCGAGTATCCGAAAAATGAATTTGAAATTGAAATTTCAAATTTATATGTTGTATTTTAAACCGACCCATCTTTTATTTGAAAAAAAAATTGACCGGCCCAAATTTGAATGTAATAGAAAATTCGGCCCATCTTCAAGTCACATTTCTTAACCCAATTATTTAAACCCATATTATCTTTTCAACAAACATTGTGACTAAAAAATAATAATAAAAAAAATATCAAGATAAAATTTGATTTTCAAGAAAAAACTTTAAAACCAATCTATAAAGAAAGAAAGAAAAAGAAAAAAATTTGAAAACACACACACAAAAACAAAAAAACAAAAAAAATAATACAATTTTAAAAAATATTAACAACAAAAAAATATTAAACTCAAAAAAAATATTAAAATGCTCAATTGCTCCCCCTTTAATTTCTGAAAGCTGCTCCCCCTCAACTGTATATCATATTTATCAACTCAGCTTCCCCTACAAAATAACAGATAAAAGTTATCAGATTTATTCAAAATCAGATACATTTCTTTTCTGCTCCCCCTGCACATGACAATCCAGATCTTGTTAAATTCCAAAGAATATTAACTCTTTAAGATTCAAGAATTTAACATCAGACTAAAATCAATAAAAAATGAAAATTATAAAATTATAAAATGAAACTACTGAATTATTAAATCTTAACGATTCAACATACCTAATTTGTATACCAAAAAATTAAACCGTTTTTCATCTAACGCTTTGATAAACAAATCAGCTAGTTGTTATTCAGTAGGCACAAAATATAATTCTATATTTCCATTTTCTACATGATCTTTTATAAAATGATACCGAATGTCAATGTGTTTTGTTTTTGATGTTGCACCGGATTTGATGCAATAGCTATTGCGCTCTGAGAATCACAGTAGGTTGGTATTTTCTTTGGTGTAAACCCGTAATCGCGCAGTTGGCTCTTCATCCACAACACTTGAGAACAGCAAGAGGATACGGCAATGTACTCTGCTTCAGCTGTAGACAATGAGACACAATGTTGTTTCTTGGATGACCAACATACGGGTTTGTCACCTAAGAACTGTACTGCTCCAGACGTACTTTTTCTGTCCATCTTATCACCTGCGTGATCAGCGTCAGAAAAAGCAGTTAGATTAAATGAAGATTCTCTAGGATACCACAAACCAAGATTTGGAGTTCCTTTGAGATATCTTAAAATTCGTTTCGCAGCTGTTAAGTGTGATTCTTTAGGATTTGCCTAATATCTTGCACAGACACATGTAGCAAACATAATATCTGGTCTACTAGCTGTTAAGTACATTAATGACCCAATTATACCTCGATAATGAGTCACATTTACAGGTTTCCCTGAGATGTCCTCATCGAGTTTTGACTTTGAATCCGGAGCCATGGGAGTTTTCATAGGAGTACTGTTGACCATGTTAAATTTCTTTAACATGTCTTGTATATATTTTGACTGATTGATAAAAATACCATCAGCTAATTGTTTTACTTGTAATCCTAAGAAAAAATTTACTTCCCCCATCATGCTCATTTCGAATTTTTGGACATTAAAAATGCGAATTTCTTACAAAATTCTGGATTTGTAGACCCAAATATTATGTCGTCTACATATATTTGTATAACTATGATATCCGGCCCCTGAGGTTTTATAAACAGGGTTGTGTCAACTGCACCTTTTGTAAATCCACATTTCAACAGATATGTTGAAAGTGCATCATACCAAGCACGCGGTGCTTGTTTAAGGCCATATAGTGACTTATCTAAAATATATACATGATCAGGTCTCGAAGGATCAGTAAAACCTTCGGCTGATATGTATATACTTCATCTGTTAGTTCCCCGTTTAAAAACGCAGTTTTAACATCCATTTGATAGACTGTAAAGTTTTTATGAGCGGCAAAAGTTAAAAACATTCTAATGGCTTCAATTCGTGCAACTGGTGCAAACGTTTCATCGTAGTCAATCCCTTCTTGTTGGCTGTATCCTTTGGCAACGAGACGAGCTTTATTCCGAATTATTACTCCATGTTCATCTTTCTTGTTTTTAAAGATCCATTTCGTGCCTATAATGGATTTGTCTTTTGGGCGCTCAACAAGTCTCCAGACCTTTAACCGTTCGAACTGGTTCAGTTCTTCTTGCATCGCCACAATCCAATCAGTGTCCAGAAGTGCTTCTTTTACATTCTTGGGCTCTATTTTACTTAGAAAATTTGAAAATAGACATTCATTTATGGTTGCCCTTCTGGTTTGGACTGACGCGGATGGATCACCAATAATGTTTTCTATTGGGTGATTTCTTGTCCACTTAAAAGTATGTGGAAACGGTTCTATTTGGTCTTGATTGGGATTACGATCTAGATATGGTTGGGGAGTTACTTCAGATGTTGTAGGTGGGACATCTGAGGTAGGAGCTTCTGAATGTTCAGAAGTAATGGGGGTTTCAGAAGAATGTGGAGGTTCAATGGGTTGTACAATCTCAGTAGTCGACTGCACATTTGCTGTTGAGGCTTCTCCAGTTTCTTCTGAAACTTGTTGTTGAGAAAGATCAGAGACTACGACTGGATCTCCAGTAATCCTGTCAGGCACTAAATTTAGAACATTAGTTTTAGGCTTTTCAAAATAGTCTTCATAAAAATTCTCAAACAACTTATGTAATTCTGAGTGTTCAGCATTTTGTTCAGATGACTCCAATGAAGTCTGCGTCTGAGGTTCGGGTCCTGAACTGGTGTGTTCAGAAGCCATTACCACTCCTTCATCAAATTTGACATTCACGCTCTCGTTGACTGTCTTGGTTCTCTTGTTGTACACTCGGAAGGCAACCGACTCCTTTGAATATCCGATGAATATTCCTTCATCTGCCTTTTGATTAAACTTTCCAAGATTATCTTTGTCGTTTAGAATAAAGCATCTGCAACCAAAGACATGGAAAAATTTAATATTAGGTATTCGTTTATTAATCAATTCATAAGGAGTCTTTCCGAATCTCTTATTTATGATTGAACGATTCTGTGTGAAACAAACTGTTGCAACTGCTTCTGCCCATAAGTATAACGGTAAATTTGAATATGCCAACATCGTCCTAGCTGATTCCACTAGTGTCCGATTTCTTCTTTCAACGGCACCATTTTGTTGTGGAGTTCGAGCAGCTGAAAACTGATGTGTAATTCCTATAGAATTCAAGAATGAGTCAAGCGATTTGTTCTTGAATTCTGTTCCGTTATCTGAGCGGATTGTTTGAATTGTGAGTTGCAACTTCACTTGTATTTTCCGGATGAAGTCTATGATCGTTTCAGTTGCATCTGATTTGGACCTTAGGAAGAAAACCCATGTGTATCGTGAATAGTCATCAACTATCACCAATACATATCGTTTCTTATTAATGCTTTGTACTCTCATTGGTCCACATAAATCCATATGCAGTAATTCCAGTGCTCTCGTGGATGAGTGTTCTGTTTTGGATTTGTGTGTAGCTCTTGTCATTTTTCCTTTTTCACATGCGGCACACAACTGCTCCTTTTGGAATTTGAGAGTCGGTAGCCCTTTAACTAACCCTCCTTTTGCTAGGTTGGTTAACTCATTGAAGTTCAGATGTGAAAGGCGACGATGCCACAGCCATGCTGTTTTAGATGTAGCTTTTGACATTAAGTAGACATCTTTCTTCAGATTAATCGAGGCTAAATCAATGGAGTACAAATTTGTTTTCCTGTTTCCTGCCAATATTTCCTTTCCTTCTCCGGATCTGATGCTGCAACGATTGGCTTTGAAATTGAATTCTAAACCTTTATCACACAACTGTCCAATACTAAACAAATTGTGTCTAAGACCATCAACATAGAAAACCTTTTGGATGGTATTTTTGTCGTATTTGAGACTTCCGTATCCTTTGATCGGACAAAACTGATCATTTCCAAATCTGACCGTCCCACAGAACTTTTCTACAAAGTCCGTGAGTGTGTCTCGTTATCCGGTCATATGCTTGGAACATCCGGAGTCAAGATACCAGACATGGTTTACCTACAAGACGAAGTAGCACATGAGGTACCCACTTGTAGTTGGGTACTTTTGTTTTAGGTAGTTCATGCACAGTATTATTTGTTTTTCTAACAGATATGGCTTTTAGCTTATCATTTGAAGTTATATTAGGTACCCATTTTTGAACTGTTCTTTTAGGTATCCAATTTTGTACAATTCGCGGTGGAATTGTTTTTGAAATACTTTTCTGTGGAACCTTTTTCTGTTCATAAAATGGGTCCTTTTTCTTCGGTTGCCAAACGAGCTTATTAGATTTAATAATTGAAGGCTTACAAGCACAAGAATTCAAAGCAATTAAGTCCGTTCTTGAAAACTTTATACAAGAATTATTAACAAGTTTATTATTACAGACAGAATGTTCAATTATGCTATTTCTATCTGTAACAATTTTGTCCTTCACGCGCCACTCTTGTTTTATACTCTTGTTTTTCTGTTCTCTTTTCTTCTTTCGCCAAACTTGTTTTCTCGAACCGTTCACAATGATATCTGACATAAAAGAAGTATGAGAATTAGTAGATTTAGATACTCGTTTCTTCTGTAAATTTCTCATACCTTTTGAAGATTGGACTTTAAGTGCAATTGAGTCCGCTGATGAAGATGATTCACCCTTTTCAAAGTTAGGAATATTAACAATAATTTTTATTTTCTCTTTCTTTTGTTGTAATAATGGTGAATTTTCAGATGATTTTAAAGAAACTGTAGACATTCTTTGCAGAATTTTAACAGGTTCTTTATTATCATTTGATTGTTTGTTATGCAAAGGTTTGATAAATTCATCAATTTTACCAAACATTTGCTCTAATGAATTGAAGTCAGAGTGCATGTACAGATCAAATTCCTTTTCTGAATTTATAGTCTAGAGAAGTAGAAGATTGTGGATCAGACAACTTTACGTTTTTAGGCTGATTTTGCAACTTTTGTTCCATAGTTCTTAGTTCAGCCTTGAGAGTTCCATTCTCTGTCTCAAAATTTTTAACTTTCAATTCTAGATCAGAATTTATCTTTTCTAAAATTGAATATCGCAGATATAATTTTTGAGATTGAGTAGGTAATTCAGACAAATCCTTTTCAGAATATGTTTGAATGTACTCTTCTTTAGTATCATGAATATTACTTGTTTCATTTATTCTGGTATAATCACCAGAATTTTGCATTTTGTCTGATCGTAATCTTTTTTATTTCTTCTGATTCTACTTCTTCAGAGGCTTTCATAAATGCCATTTTTAATCCTAAGTTCATGTATCTGACATCATATAATGTTGGTGAACTAGATATTGCTTTTGTCAGATACTTTGGATTTTCCCAACCAATTCCAGATTTAGAATTATAAAATTATGTGTCTTTTGGTTGATTTAAATAAATTGTTTGATCTGTTTGCCCTCTTTTGATAAATTCATCTTCCATCTTCTTTATTTTCTCATAAAGTTTAGTTCGTTCTTCAAAAATAGCATGATATTTTACAGAAAAGTTTGAAGCTTCTAATTCTGCTATTCGCAGTCTTTCTTGTAAATTAGATATATTGTGATTAAGATTGAGTATATTGCTTTGTAGTTCTCTTTCCTTTTCTTGTAAGTCTGAAACTGCTCGTAAGGCTAATGCTTTACCTTTGGAAAAGTCTAAAACTAAGTTATGTTCATTACGAAGTTTGTTTTCCAAAGAATGAGCATTTTTCTTTTCCGCCTTTAAAGATTTTTCAAACTTTTTAAGCATAAAGGCCATATGAGTTAGTTTTTCTTCTAATACACATGATTCATCAATATCAGAGTCAGAATTAGAATGTACCTCCGACTTATCTGAACCATCTGATTTTTCAGACTCTGAATCTTCATCATTTTCAGCCTCATTTTTGCCAGTTGCCATCAATGCAACTTCTTCTGTCTCTTCCTCCTCAGATTCTTGTCTTTCTGCATCCTCTTCATCAGTTAATCCAACCCATACTTCATCTTCAGCTATCAATGCTGATTCACTCAATTCTGACTCATTGAAAATTTCTGATTTGAGGCAAATATGAGCAACTTCATCCAAAATATCATCATCTTCAGATAACTGCAACCAGTGGTCATCCTCCGCCATAAGAGTTTTTCCAGACTCTTTTTCTTTGGCTAAGAGGGTCTTTCTCGTATAGTAGTCTGAGTTTTTGACTACTGGCGATCTGCATTCTCGGGCATAATGACCTGGTTTTCCACAGTTGTAACATTTCTGTTCTGACTCTTTCTTTGCTGACTTGTCTGTCTTTTCATATTTGTCAGTCTTTCTTCCACTGCTTTCTCCAGATTTCTCATATTTGTCCTTCTTCTTAATTTTCCTCGATCCTGTTTTATAGCGCATCTTATTGTTGGTTGGCTTTCTGTAGAATTTCTTTTGAAATGCTTTTGTAAGCAGTGCCATCTATTTTTTCATTTCTTCTATCTCTGAATCAGCAGATGAATCTGAGGATTCTGATTTGGAAGATGTACTGCTGACTACGGCTCTTTTCTCCTTTTTCATCTTGTATTTTGTACTTTTTCTCTGCCAGTAGAGCCAATGGATCAGCAGTTTCTTTCTCGGCTTTCTTCTTTCCTGATATTTTCCTTAACACAACCTCTTGATAGTTGTTGAGGTTTTCAAATAGCATATGAAAATCCATTTCCTCAATATTCTTTGTTTGTTGGATAATCATAGCATATTTTTCCCATTCAGGATTCAGAACATTTAGGAATTTGACATTTATGTCCAGATTGGACTTTGTCACTCCGTTTCGTTTCATTTCACTTACCAAAATCACAAACCTTAGGTAAGTGTTTTCCAGTAGTTCACCTTCACGGCTCTGAAATTTTCAAACGTCATTAGGCTATTTCTAGCCCTGTTTGTGGTAGCTCTGTCAGATCCCCTCATGATTTTACACACTTCATCCCAAATTGACTTAGCAGTTATAGTGTTTGTGAGGCATGTGTAAATATCATTGGGGATGGATATCAGAAGTAACTTCCTGGCAGTTTTATCCCCTAATTTTCTCTTCTTTTGAGCCTCAGTCAGGTTGGTGACCTCTACTGTCCTTGGTGGAATTGGGGGATTACCTGTGGGTACTCCAGGGATGGTTTACATGAAAGTGGCTGGTCCTTCGGTTAAGGATTTCAGCATCTCTTCTGATAAATCATGAAAACTAATGAATTCAAGAAACCTTTCCCTCCATTGAACATATCCACCCCTGTATAGAATTGGGGGTTTGGTTTCTGATCCCATTGCCAGAGCGTCTTTAGACATATTGATTGATATATGGGAAACTGTCCAAGATCTGATGAACTTTGATTGAGATTGAAAATTTGATCAAACTTGGAAACACAGATTAGTACTGAAATCTACAACACAATAACTTGTTAGTAGCAATAATCAACTTGACTCAGACACTGAATAGACTTGATGTTGATGTATTGCAACAATCTCGATTAATGTGTGTATGAAACTCGAATGACCTAAGTATGAAACTCGAATGAGTTTTGAGTGAAACTTGAATGTGTTTGTAGTTTGAAACTCGAATGAGTTTAATGTGAAACTCGATTGAGTTTAATGTGAAACTCGATTGAGTTTAATGTGAAACTCGATTGAGTTTATTGTGAAACTCGATTGAGTTTGGTATGTAACTCGAGTGAGTTTGGAAGGAAACTCGAATGAATTTGAAATGAAACTCGAATTTGTTTAAAATGAAACTCGAAATTGCTTAAAATGAAACTCGAATTTGTCTTCTTTGAAACTCGAATAAATTTCAAACTTCTAATAAACTCGAATTTACTTTATATCTATCTTGATTGACTGTGGTTGTCAACTCGATTGACAGTGATTGTCAACTCGATTGACATTTTTGTCAACTCGATTGACATTTTTGTCAACTCGAATTTCACAGGTATTCAACTCGAATAACACAAAGGATATGTGTATTTCGAGTTTCTTAATATTTTCTAATTTTTCAAGTCTGCAATTCAGATTAAATCCAAAAATTTGCCCATTTTCACTCAAATTGCAATCGAAGGTGAGGATTTTGAATACAAACACCTTTTGTGAAACACCTTTGTGCAAAAATAGATCTAGGTTTGACTTTTTCAATAGAACAGTGTTCGTTTTTGTATTTTTCAAATTTTAGCAAAAATGCCTAGATCTTTTTCTGTGTTTTGTGAATCAATTCAAGTTTATACTCAATTGATTCGTCTATCAATCCTTTACCTTCGATCCAATTTTCACTGTTAATGATCAACATATTAAAAACCCTTAGTGATTTTAGGGTTTTTCGAAAAAAAAAATTCTCAAGAACAGTGAGCAATTTCGAAATAAAATTCAATCTCAGATCAGAATATTCACCCCTAAAGCTCTGATACCAATTGTGAATTACAGTTTCATATCAATCATACAACAAATTAAGAACAATAACAATTCAGTAATCAAACAACTAACCGAATGATTGATTATCAGAGAATGTCGATTACAATGATGAGAGAATAATTCCAATTCCAGTAACTGCTATTCTTCCGTACAGAAAGTGAACTGTCAGATCTATTTCTATTGAAAGTCAAACATACTATTTATATACATATTTGACAACTATTAAAGAAATACAAAACAACCCCTAGACTTTGTTTCCATCAATTAAAATACAATCTAACATATATATATATATATATATATATATATATATATATATATATATATATATATATATATATATATATATATATATATATATATATATATATATATATATATATGTATATATATATATATATATACACTACTACTACTAATAAAGCATTTAGCTTTTTACAAGTTATCATGCAGAATGTACAACTTAACAAAGCAAGATCTTGAATTTTAAGACGTATAAATAGTTAAGCATAAAGTACAAGAAGGTGTTGCAAGACAAATTAAATGGGATTTTATATGTAGTTTGAATTTTTGAGAACCGTATGTATTGGAAAGAAACCACCGTTTGATCATGTTTTTAATCCATCACCCATCTAAATCTCCCTCCTCACGATCCATCACTATGCGAGTTCATACTGTGCTTTCAATCCCTTAAACCACCGCCACGCTCACCTGCACCAGGAACGTCGGGGATGGAATACATGTCGCTCTTTACATCAGGCACTGCAACCATTGTTTTCTTGAAACGGGTGTGGGTTTCATGATGTTCCATTTCCTGATGTTGCTCCTCATTCAAACGAGTTTCGTTTAATCCTCTTCTTTTTCTTCTTAATCGATAGAGGCTACAGCCAAAGGTGAGTCTCTGTTTTCTTTATCGGATTTGACCGATAAATTGATTCTCGCATATGTGGTTTTGATTTTGATTTTTTATGTGTGATGTTGATTATAGTGGGAATCAACATCGATTAGTTTATATCAACGCCAAGAAAAGGTAACTTTGTGTGCTTCAATTTTACACGATTATTAGATAGGGTTCGCTTGGGGTTTTGTATGCATCGTAACAAATATATTGAACTTTTTTTCTATAGAATGTAATTTATATTAGGTTACATAAATGACCTTCATTAGGTTGGTCAAGCAACACAACTGGATAATAAAAAATGAGTCATGAATGTCGCTGAGGTACACTTCAAATCTAATATCTTCATCTGATGTATTGGTTATAGATTCATCAAACACACATACATTAACACAAAACCAAACATCACCCAGAGACTATATCTCAGGGCTACTTCTACACATACACAACACACACATACACTCTGCAGTGCACACACACATACTCTACACATAGAAATATATATCTACCTGCTGTTATGTACATTACTAAATTATGATTCACTTTTTACATGATATACATAAGCGACAAACAATTGATTAATTTTTACCTTAATTTTTCACTACCATGACCTCTGGCAAAAATATATTCTGCTCACTATGTCATGTGCAATTGAATGCCAGAACATTCACTCCTTTGTATAGTTTCCTATTTTTCATTTGCAAAGAATTAAAAACCTTCTTCTCTCTAACCTCTCGGTTCCAACGTAAAATTCTCACAAATCCTACAACAAAAATTAAAGATTCAAGATAAGGAAATCATCAAACAAGTCGTCAAGCATCAAACCCACAAGAATACCAACATAAAATCCAAGTTATAATTTGTTTTTTTTGGAAAAGTTTACGAGCTCAAAGACCTTTAAAATCACAAAGATTAGACACAAGTTAGTGTTAAAAATATCGAATAAAGATCATGCATGTTTTTATTACGTGTTTAATTGCATTTGTTAGCATCTTCATGGCTTCAATCCAAGTCTTATATAAAACTCAAACTTAAAAGCTTATATCTGTTCATGCGGTCATCATTCTGTTTTGCTCAGGAAAAAGGGCCATGAAGGCCAAATGGTCTTCGGCCCTGGCATCATATCATCTATGTATGTTTGTATGATCAATTGATCCTTAAATCGACCTTAATCCTTAATAATTAGTGCTTGAAATGGAATTAAAAAAGAAAAGTAGGTGCAACTATGTGCTGTGTTTGCATTTGTGTGCGTGTATTCTGTATTGAGTCTTTAAAAATGGCTAAGAAGACCAATTGGCCTTTGGCCTTGGCAATATGTTCCATATATGTGTGTTTATTGTTCATTTAAATGCATCAATCACCTCTAATCCCTACTTATTTGCTGCTGAAACTAAATGAAAACAGAATGATTAACGGGTAATGTTCTGTCTTGTGTTTCCAACTTTGCATCAGAATGTTTGTATGTATCTGCTGAACTACGAGACATATTTAAGGTCTCGGAGTGTTGTAGACTTGCAACAACCCAATAAGAAAAAATATACATGCATAAATAGTCTAAATGTTTAGTGAACAAGGGGACTACGAGATTTTTATGAATCTCAAAGTGTGTGTGTGATGTGAAACAGCAGCAACACCCTCCATTATAATTCAGATATATATCATGTGTTCATGTGTTTATGTGTTTATGGTTTTTTCTTAATGTTGTGTTGGTTCCTGTTAAGTTCAATGGTTGGTTTTACGTCCAATAATGTATATTTCTTTTCGCCGTCTTAAAAACAACTGATTGCACATAAGGTAAAACTTATTTATGCATGTTCGTTGAATTCTAATAAACCCTTTTTCTTTTGAATTTTTAGAATTGTAAACTAGAATGAACATATCATATGTTTAGGGTGGATTGGTTCTTTTTATTTGGTCTCTATAAATTTTTGCGTAATCAAACACCAACAATTTTTAACATTCCATGAGCGTTATTGACAAAAAATATATTTGCATCTAAATTTTTTGCATGTGTTTGGATTCCATCTAGCATATATATTGTCATGTTAGGTTTAGCTTTTAAACGTCAACCAAAATGGCTATTTAAAGAACATGATTTCTATCAGTCTGTTGTAGCGTTTCAATGTTTCAAAATTAGGCAGTGTATGAAGTTTTTTAATGAATATCTAAAGGAGCTTGTAAAAGGAGTTAAACATGACTTAAGTCAAAACATAAGTCTTGATGAATCCCCTACAATTCCAACATCTTTTATAGTTTTTTCGTTAATTAGGAATATTGAAAAACTTAAAGGATCATTGACTGCATCATTAAAATTACAAGAAGTTTTTCTTTCTTATTTATGATTTTACTTTGATGGCTGTTGATATACTATGATTCTCAATTTCTTTGTTATTTAATTTTTCAAATTCTTTTATAAACATAATCTTGAAAGTTACTTTTATGATATATTGATCACTAAATTTCGTTTGTTTAATGATATGTTTGTGTAGGTCCCGAAAGGTTCCCAAAGTATATAGTTATAAGCTGTAGAGGGGGGTTGAATACAGCACTTTAAAAACTACACTCTCTTTTTCTCAATGTTTGTATGTATTATCAACAATTGTTAATTACAAACAAGCTTGAATGCGGAATAGTTCAAGCTGAGATGACAGAATACAACAGTATGCTTACTAGTCTAAGACAGACTCAAACTAGATTACAATGAACACACTCACTAAGATGCACTCACTGTTTTTTACAAGACTCAAGGAACAGCTTAGGTAAATCAGCTTAGACACACAGATGCTGGTTTACAGAAGACTTGCATGCATGAAAATCACACTTGCACGTTCACTCTTGGTTTAAGCACTTAGCTTTCTTCACACTTCCTTCTGACCTTGGAAGCTTCCTTTTATACTCACTTAGAGGATCTAAGAGAAACATCTTCATTGGACGGAATGAAAAAGGAGAAGTCTTGTTTGAAAAGACAATATAACTTTTCTGCACTTTTCTGAAAAGCAGACGTGCCTTCTCTTGTGCAGAACTTTTGTCTTTTTACTTTCTACTGTTGCATTGCCTTTAACCATTTTAGGAATGTCAACTTTGCGTCTTTCTTCCTTGTAAAGGCCTATTTTGATATAAGAAAAAGGTCTGTCACCCGTTTTCAAATATCCGTTTGTCTTCATGTAACAGAACAGCTTGGGCAGGCTGAGCGGTTCTGCTTTCCACTTTGTCTTCAACTGTGTAAACTGATCTGGTAGTTAAAAACAATACATGATGACTTGGAAACAAATTCCATAAAGTGTTTAGCCTGTTCACAAAGAACAGGTTCTGTTCACAAAGAACATAACACTTTAAAAATGCCCAAGCTGCTCAACAGTGTAGAGCAGCGTAGACAGTTTATGTCCAGCCTGATCAGCAGACTGAGCAGCTTGGACAAACTGTCTTGGTTGCAACACATGCAACATATAGAACAGCTTTAGACTGATATTGCAAATCATTTTCAGGTTTCAATAAGGCATATAACAGGCCTTAAATTCAACCTTCAAATGTATCAACAGGTTTGATTATAAAATCTCCCCCTCAGATATAGAACAGGTTTGACTGAGGCCTTTTTGTGCCTAACAATCTCCCCCTATTTGCAATAACCAGTCCAAGCTGGTTTTGTCAAAAATCACTATATATTTTTTTAGTACATTTGCTGAAATAAAATTACAACATTACAGTAAAGTAAAAGATCAGTTTATATATACACTGATTCTTGACTATACTAGAACAACATATGTTCTTACAAAAGTACAACTAATATACTAATGTATTTTACAACTAATGTAAAAACAGAAATTACAACTTATGTAATAATGTACAACTAATGTACAGAATGTACAACTAATGTACAAAATGTACAACTAATGTACAAAATGTTTGGACTGTTTGATTTGGGAGCAGATAATGGTAAGCCTGTCCAACTGATGGACAGCTTCCATTCTTCACCTACCCAGATGGCAGGTGGACTTCATTCGACAGGAGGTGGTATCCCTTCTTTGAATCTCTTTACAAGTTCTTCCCTTGTTTCTTCGTGTTCTTCAATTTCAGCTGTAAGAAACATAAAGTTAGAACTTTGAAGTTCACCTCTGTCATAAAAACCTTTCAGCTCTTCCCAGATAGCTGCTCTCCATAGGCTGGACTGATTGAAGGAGGTGGCAATTCTGAAGGCTGCAAGCTGTTTAAGACCAACTTTGTGTAGGTCTGAAGCTCTTTGAAAACATTTCTTCTGAGATAGGGGATCTACAAAAAATGCCCCTAACTCAGGCTCTTCAATCACTTTGCCATCTTCAAATTCAACTCCTTCAGGCAGGATGTGGTCAACTCCTTTAATTTCCACAGCATAATCTCCTTGTTCAATCATCATAAGGAGTTCTTCCAGCTCTGTATCCCTCTTTGTTCTCCTGGCCTTTATCTTTGGATGTGTCACAGAGACACCTTCACTTATTTCTTTTGGAATCAAGCCCAGCTCCTTTACTCTTTCCATCAGCTTCTTGATGTATGCCCTGATAGTCTTAGCCGTTTCTGACTTAGACTGGCTCAGGGCAACTGCCAGTTCCAACCATTCCCTGTAACCCATTTGAGCAACATCAGTGTGATCATATGATTCCATTTCAGGGCCTGTTGCACCCATCCTGGTGATCTGAAGTTTCCACTGTGTGCCTTTTCTTGCAATGGGAACAGCTTTGACAATTGCTTCCTTGACCAGCCTTCTAGTAGCAACATCATGAAATTTCTTTCTGGCCAAGTTGTCAAAGTGGAATTTGGCTCTGGCAGATGGTACTGTTGATTTGGTCACAGAGACCTGAGTACCTTTTTCTCCTTCCTTCTCTTTCTCTTCTGCTGATTTCCTGGCAGCTTCCATTATTTTCTTTTGCACCTCCAAGGTAGACATTTTTATTTTCTTTGCTTCTTGGAGGGCAAGAGACTTAGCAGCTTTGGCAGATTCCTCTTCTTTTCTTAACTCTTCCAGAGCCTTAAGCTGTTCTTCCCTAAACTCAAAGTACTTGTGCATAGGGAGGCCCATCTCTTTGGCTCTGGCTTTGTGAAACTGTGTATCTGCCTGTTTCTGCCCAATAGGATCCTCAGCTGCCTTTTCTTTGCCTTTAGCTGCTGCTTTAGTGAAAGCAGCTTCAGAAGTTTCTTCTTCTTCTTCTTCTTCTTCTAGGATAAGGTGCCTCCTTTTGCAGCTAGGCCTATCCTCAGGAATGACTTCCTCCCCCTTAGACTGAGCAGGGTTTGGAGAGCCAGCCTGAGTAGGCATAGCAGCTTGAGAAACACCTTCAGCTGCACCTGTTTCTGCTGGTTGATCAGTTTGGGTTGCAGACACTGGTATCTCCTTAGGAGAAGGAATCTTCTCCCCCTTAGACTTAGTCTTCGAGGCAGATGATTTCTCCCCCTTTGAAGGAGATGAGGCAGCGACTTCAACCCCTGGTCTGCCTGAAGACACAAAGTCAGCAGGCTTGCCAGCAGGTTTGGAAGGTTTAGGACCAACAAGGCTGTTCACTAAGTAAGCCAAGTTATCCTTCACCTCACCAAGTTGAGAAAGACAGTTTTGAAGAGAAGAAGCTTGGGAATCAGCAAAAGTGGTTAGCTTAACAATGTTATCTCTATCAGAAGCTGTGAACAACAAACTTTGGAGCTGTGCAAGATGAAGTTCAAGAGAATCTTGCACATCAGCAAGGTTTGATGACACAGAGTTGGATAGAGAGCCCATAAGAGTGTTCAGGCTGGCCAATGTTGAAGGAAAGGTAGTATTGCAAGAAGTGAGAAGAGAGGACAGCTGTTGAGAAATGGCTGTCATAGAGGACACAGAGTCCAGCTGTAAGGAGAGGATAGAGGAGAGAGAGTTGGATACATTTTGCAGCTGTGCAGTGAGTGCAAGCAGCTGTGGAGAGTGGTCAGTTTGAGGAGTGACTGGGAAGGATTCTTTGAACAAATCAAAGAAGCCTTTGAGCTGCTCAGACACAGAGTCTGAGATGATGGATGGTAGGGAGTGCATGGTATTTTCCAAAGAACCAACTTTGTTGGTCAGCAATGAAAGCTGATCCTTCAAAGGCAGGTCTTTGGGAGATGGAGGTGTATGGGTAGACTGTTTGGAGTGAGTGGATGGAGAAGATGATGATGAGGCTGGTGTTTGAGGATGAGATGGAGAAGGGAGAGAAACTTTGGACAGTAGTTCCATAGCCTGTGCAAAAGTAAGATGGCCCAGGTTAGAGGGATCAAGGGGTCCTTCAGCAGCGGCTGTAGCTGCATCATTAGGAGAAGGGGATGATGTTTGGGGCCTCTCAGATGCTGCTTGTGTTGCAGCAACCTCATGAAGACCAGTGGTGGTTCCCTCTGCAGTGCTTTGGTCTAAAGGCACCTCATCATGGGGAGATGGGATATGCATTTCAACATCAGCAGTGGTAAAACCTGCTGATGGAATTTGCATTGAGGGAGCAGCCTCACCAGAGGGATGGTATGATCCCTGAGGTTCATCAGCTTGGGATATTGGTCCCTCAGCAGCTGTTTGGTGTTGAACAGCTGAATCATGGGGAACAGAAGTGTGAGGCTGAGCTGCTGATTGGTCTATATCAGCAGCGTTGGCACCTCGTGCAGACTCAGGGTGTAAGGAGACATGAGTGGGGGACAGTTTGGACTCAGTGTGGAGTGGAGAGGGCTCCTGTCTTTCAATATCCTCAGCCTGTTGGGAGGCTGGGATAGTGGATGTGGGTATCTCCATTTGTACAACTGGTTCCTGTTGGAAGGAACCAGAGGGTCTAGGCTGACTCAAAGGTGACTCAGGCTGGAGTGAAGCAGGCTCCAAATGAGCTGAACCTTCTCCCAAAATAGGAGAGGCAGCTGGGGTTGCTTCTCTTACAACTGAACCCTGTTGAGAGGGAACAGAGGAGGTGGTTTTCTGGGCTGTTTTCTTTTTGGCTATTGATTTTCTTTGGTAATGGATGGATGATGTGGGTGATTGTGGAGAGGAGAGAGGATCTGTTTGGACTGGATGTGAGACTGGGTCAGGAACAGTGGGGCTGGACTGTTCCATAGTCTCTTGTGCCACAGAGGCACCAGCCACAAAGGCTTCAGGCTCAACAGATGAGCCAGGGTGAGGAATCTGCTCTTCCTCAGCCACAGAGGCTAAGGGAGCAGGCTCAGCCTGAGCTGTTTTGGCCTTCTTTTTAGCAGGCCCAGCTTCAGCTGCCATGGTCCTTTTCACAAGCTTGGACCTGGCTTTGGATTTTCCAGTAGGAGCAGCAGTGACTGGATCCACCCTCACAGCAGAGGGTCCTTCCACTAAACCCAACAGCCTCCTCATAGGTGTTGATAGAGGAGGCTCATTTGGCAGTACAGGAGTATGAAAAACTCTATTCCCTATGACAGGGAAGGCAGCAGTTTTAAGTAGAGGTTGAGTATGATATAGATGCTCACCACAGACATGGCAGAAGAGGAGACTCAGGAACCTGGGATATCGGACAGCAGCTGGTCTTGCACGTCTCTTCACCAGGTTTCTCATGTTCAAGAAGATCCATTTGGCCATGTCAAGTGTAGTCCCATCCACCAGCTGAAGGACTACAGGCACTTCATCTCTACTTAGTTGGTCAAAGGAACCAACCTTGCTGCTGAATGACATTACCACAGAGGCAAATAAGAAGCTGTAAGTGGATGACAGCTCCTTCCTGTACAGAGTAGCTCCAACCTTGGGTTCTGCCACACCACAGACGCGTAGCAGATTGCCCATTTGCTCATTTTCAGGGTGAGGGAGATCATAGTTCTCAGCAACTGGAAGATGAAGAACCTCCCTCAGAAGATCGACTGTAATCTCAATGGTTTGAGTCCCATTGAGAATAGTACCCTTGATAACCTGAGTGTTTGGATTGTAAGAGCAGGTATACCAGAACTCGTATACCATCTCCTGGTACAGGACACCAGGAGATGCAGTCAGTGCATAGTTCAACGGATGAACTTGCAGAAATTCCACCATTCGGTCGTAACCCTTCCCCACATAGTTTTTGGGGATAGTGAGGTTTGCAATGTAGTTGGTGGGCTTGAGGGTCAGCATCGTGGTGACAGATGGATGTTTAACGACATCCTCACCAACGAAGACTGGTAGAAAGGGATTAGGTCTGTGAGCCATTTGGGAATTTTGAAGGTTTGGGGAAGCAAAAGACACTTAGTCGATTTTAGGGTTCTTGAGGATTTCTGGAAATGATGAGGAAGACGAAGATGAAACAGTATGTAGGTATTTATAGGATTTGAATGGTCGTGTGTATGAGAGAGAAAAGGTTTGGGCGGTTTGATTTGAAATGTTAGTTGACGGAAAAACGGAACGGTTGTCCATGTCAGAAACATTTGTCAGACCACTTGACCTTTATAATCACTAACACACGTAACACACATTATCCGCAGTAATTAAGTTAAATTAAAACATAATTTAAGTAACTTAATTATGAAGAAAGATAATTAAACTTTTGGTCTACGCTGTTGGTCAAACTTGTGATGATCAGGGTCAACACAAGGTTCTCAGTCTTCAAGCTGTTCTCCCTTCAAACTGTGCCTTCAGCCTGCTCTCCTTTGTGAGAACAGGTTGTGTTCAATAGATGAACAGGTTTCAGTATGAAGAAGTGAACAGGTTGAAGACTGAACCATCAGAGCAGGCTGGACGAATAAACAGGTTAAACTGTTTTTGTTCAGCCTGTTGTATGCTCAAGCTGTTCAAGTTTTTCAGACAAATGACTAAGTACAGAACATGTATAACCTGTTCTGTCTAAGCTGTTCAGAGAAACTTGAGCAGTGTGAAACATACAAATTATTAGACCTTTGAGAGACACTTAGTCACTCTTGTTTAACATGCCCAGCTTGCTGACAAGGTAATTAAACCTTGTTTCATCCAGAGGTTTGGTAAAAAAGTCTGCAAGCTGTTCATTTGTGGAAATAAAACTTACCTCCACATTACCTTTTTGAATGTGATCCCTGATGAAGTGATGTCTGACTTCAATATGCTTTGTTCTTGAGTGAAATACTGGATTGTTGGAGATGGCTATGGCACTTGTGTTATCACACAGAATAGGAGTTTCCCTATACACAAGCCCATAGTCTTCAAGCTGATGCTGCATCCACAGAATCTGCCCACAGCAGCT